>CM077174.1:14724529-15153400 GCA_039654105.1 Coreius guichenoti | reverse complement strand
ATTCTGACTCACAATTCTGACTTTATATCACGCAATTCTGACTTTATATCTCGCAATTCTGACTTTATATCTCGCAATCTGACTCACAATTCTGACTTTATATCTCGCAATTCTGACTTTATATCACGCAATTCTGACTTTATATCTCGCAATTCTGACTCACAATTCTGACTTTAAATCTCACAATTCTGACTTTATATCACGCAATTCTGACTTTATATCACGCAATTCTGACTCACAATTCTGACTTTATATCTCGCAATTCTGACTCACAATTCTGACTTTATATCTCACAATTATGACTTTATATCACACAATTCTCACTTTATATCACTCAATTCTGACTTTATATCACTCAATTCTGACTTTATATCACGCAATTCTGACTTTATATCACTCATTTCTGACTCACAATTCTGACTTCATATCTCGCAATTCTGACTTTATATCTCGCAATTCTGACTTTATATCACTCAATTCTGACTTTATATCACGCAATTCTGACTTTATATCACTCAATTCTGATTCACAATTCTGACTTTATATCACGAAATTCTGACTTTATATCACGCAATTCTGACTTTATATCACTCAATTCTGACTTTATATCATTCAATTCTGACTCACAATTCTGACTTTATATCACGCAATTCTGACTTTATATCTCGCAATTCTGACTTTATATCTCGCAATTCTGACTCACAATTCTGACTTTATATCTCGCAATTCTGACTTTATATCACGCAATTCTGACTTTATATCTCGCAATTCTGACTCACAATTCTGACTTTAAATCTCACAATTCTGACTTTATATCACGCAATTCTGACTTTATATCACGCAATTCTGACTCACAATTCTGACTTTATATCTCGCAATTCTGACTCACAATTCTGACTTTATATCTCACAATTATGACTTTATATCACACAATTCTCACTTTATATCACTCAATTCTGACTTTATATCTCGCAATTCTGACTCACAATTCTGACTTTATATCTCGCAATTCTGACTTTATATCACGCAATTCTGACTTTATATCTCGCAATTCTGACTCACAATTCTGACTTTAAATCTCACAATTCTGACTTTATATCACGCAATTCTGACTTTATATCACGCAATTCTGACTCACAATTCTGACTTTATATCTCGCAATTCTGACTCACAATTCTGACTTTATATCTCACAATTATGACTTTATATCACACAATTCTCACTTTATATCGCACAATTATGACTTTATATCTCACAATTATGACTTTATATCTCACAATTATGACTTTATATCTCGCAATTCTGATTTTATATCTCACAATTCTGACTTTATATCTCACAATTCTGACTTTATATCACTCAATTCTCTCTTTGTATCATAATATCAGAATTACGAGTTCTAAAGTCCAATTCTGAGGGAAAAAAAATACATTTCTGCAATTCTGACTTTATATCACTCAATTCTGACTTCATATCTCACAATTCTGAATTTATATCACTCAATTCTGACTTTATATCTCACAATTCTGAATTTATATCTCACAATTCTGACTTTATATCACTCAATTCTGACTTTATATCTCACAATTCTGAATTTATATCTCACAATTCTGAATTTATATCACTCAATTCTGACTTTATATCTCACAATTCTGACTTTATATCACTCAATTCTGACTTTATATCTCACAATTCTGAATTTATATCTCACAATTCTGAATTTATATCTCACAATTCTGACTTTATATCTCGCAGTTCTGACTTTATATCACTCAATTCTGACTTTATATCATGCAATTCTGACTTTATATCACACAATTCTGACTTTATATCACTCAATTCTGACTTTATATCATGCAATTCTGACTTTATATCACTCAATTCTGACTTTATATCTCACAATTCTGACTTTATATCACTCAATTCTGACTTTATATCTCACAATTCTGAATTTATATCACTCAATTCTGACTTTATATTTCACAATTCTGAATTTATATCTCACAATTCTGACTTTATATCACTCAATTCTGACTTTATATCATGCAATTCTGACTTTATATCACTCAATTCTGACTTTATATCTCGCAATTCTGACTTTATATCACTCAATTCTGACTTTATATCTCACAATTCTGAATTTATATCACTCAATTCTGACTTTATATCTCACAATTCTGAATTTATATCTCACAATTCTGACTTTATATCTCGCAGTTCTGACTTTATATCACACAATTCTCACTTTGTATCAAAATATCAGAATTACGAATTCTAAAGTCCAATTCTGAGGGAAAAAATACAATTCTGCAATTCTGACTTTATATCACTCAATTCTGACTTTATATCACTCAATTCTGACTTTATATCTCGCAGTTCTGACTTTATATCTCACAATTCTGACTTTATATCACTCAATTCTGACTTTATATCTCACAATTCTGACTTTATATCATGCAGTTCTGACTTTATATCACTCAATTCTCACTTTGTATCAAAATATCAGAATTACGAGTTCTAAAGTCCAATTCTGAGGGGACAAAATACAATTCTGCAATTATGACTTTATATCTCACAATTCTGACTTAATATCTCGCAATTCTGACTTTATATCACTCAATTCTGACTTTATATCTCACAATTTTGACTTTATATCATAATATCAGAATTACGAGTTCTAAAGTCCAATTCTGAGGGAAAAAAATACAATTCTGCAATTCTGACTTTATATCTCGCAATTCTGACTTTATATCATAATATCAGAATTACGAGTTCTAAAGTCCAATTCTGAGGGGACAAAATACAATTCTGCAATTATGACTTTATATCTCACAATTCTGACTTAATATCTCGCAATTCTGACTTTATATCACTCAATTCTGACTTTATATCTCACAATTTTGACTTTATATCATAATATCAGAATTACGAGTTCTAAAGTCCAATTCTGAGGGAAAAAAATACAATTCTGCAATTCTGACTTTATATCTCACAATTTTGACTTTATATCATAATATCAGAATTGTGAGTACTAAAGTCCAATTCTGAAGGAAAAAAAGACAATTCTGCAATTCTGACTTTATAACTCAGAATTCGGAGGAAAAAAAGGTCAGAATTTCGAGAACAAAAGTAAGTCACAATTTTTTCACTCTGTGGCGGAAACAAGCTTCCTTACATATCTTTGGGAACCATGTAGAAATGAAAATGCAAACCAAAAGAGAAGTTTATTAAGAACCAGAATCTAAAATTATATTTAAGATACTTCTTGAATTAGAAACAATATTCATGGCACTCAGACAGGAATGTTCTATGCACTTGTTTTGATAAAGTGAAACAAGAAACATTTCTAGTTTTAACATTATTTGTTCTTCAATTATCTCCCTGCTATATAAACCCTTAGTTTCCTCACTTCCTTTGTCCGATATTGTTTGCACATCAATGTTTTGTGGTTGTTTATAGTTTTCAGTGAGGATTATAATAAGGACTGCTTTGATTTTTTTTTTTTTTTTTTTTTTTTACTTCTTCATTGTGTGCTCTTTACAACAGCCACACCATTACAATTTCTCTTTAAAATAAATAATTATCAGCGGTATGCAAAGTTACCCACATTTAGTTTTTGACACCTGAAAATGTGTACAATTTCTCATGGAGCCACATTGAAATCCCTATATCTCTGAAAATGAACCGTATAGGGCATTAACAATTTAAGATACCAAAATAAGTTTAAGTGCCAACATCTAAAAGTGTATTAAGATATCTTCAATACTTCTTGAGTTACAGGAATGCAAACTTTGCAGGGAAAAAAACAAGAAGTTCTTTTTCACATTTTTAAACTGTCACCATTGGCATGTAAAATATTGCTAAAGTCAACAAATTTTACCAATAGACTACCAATATTTGTTTAAAAATAAAATAATGCTGCCATCTTTCTAAAGTCATTTTTACCCCCTTTAATTCGTCATTTTCACATTTTCACCCCCCTCTACAAAATATTAGACTACTCAGTAAATATTCATCCATGACATTTAATATTTTTGCTTTCCTTTTCTGAAAAAGAAATAAAGAGAGATTAAACTGTGTCTGATCTGATTGGGGTGGAGAGGGGAAGTACATTGTGTTTAAAGATGCTTCCTGCTGATAAAACAGTTCCGTTTTCAGTCTAATAATACAGATACTAATTAGAATATGTTAAAATATAACAATAAGAACCCATAAGTAAACAATGTAATTGAAAGTAAAAAGTCATCATAATTGTTTTACTAAGAATGATAATCTCATGTGTTAAATGCTTTTTAGAATATGGAGTCGACTATCAAGAATGTCTCGCAGGTATTTATTTCTGAGTCTATTTTCAACATCTACATTGAATAATTCATCAGTCTCCATCAGTTATGAATGAATTGAACTGAATTAAATCCTTGACTTTCTTCTCTCTCTCTCTCTCTCTCTCTCTCTCTCTCTCTCTCTCTCTCTCTCTCTCTCTCTCTCTCTCTCTCTCTCTCTCTCTCTCTCTCTCTCTCTCTCTCTCTCTCTCTCTCTCTCTCTCTCTCTCTCTCTCTCTCTCTCTCTCTCTCTCTCTCTCTCTCTCTCTCTCTCTCTCTCTCTGTGTGTCTGTGTGATCACCAGATTTCGTTCAGGTGAAGGCAGCAGTGGTCCAGGTGGCAGAGAGCAGAGGCAAGTACACAACAGCTTCTAATGCGCTCTTCTGCAACAAACCAGGACAAAACAAATCCTCTAGTGGAAATATAATAAATCTGTGATTTGATTTGGATTTTAGTTATGGTATAGAGTTGTTGGTAACGCTCTTTATGAAGTCCATGCTTATAATAATTTATAGCCCCATTTATACTTATTTATAAAGTATTACTATTCTATAAATATATTTATAAAGACTCATTAAGAAATATACTGCATTATAAGAAGTTATAGTTACATTTATATCATTTTTATAATTACTAGTCATGCATTTGCTTTTTCAATTAATGCGCATGCTCATAATCCGTTTTACTGATTTATAAATGATCAAATATAAAATAGTTCCAGAGACACTTGTTTACTTTCAGTTATCAATTATGTCTTTAATAGATAATGTTCGCATTAGAGGTCATGAATAGTAATTTTGATTTGTTAAAATCTATATCTCCTCAGCCATATACATGGTATTGCTTATAGCAGTTTGGAATTATACTTTTAAAATAATGTTGCAGTGTTTTGCTAGTATGTAACTGTTTGTATTAATTAATTATTTCAGTTTTTTTTCCCATTATTTTCTTACAGGGATTATTTTTAAACTTAAAATGTATAATGAGCACATGTTCAAGATTTCTTAAAGTCCCCCTGTGGTAAAAATCAAGGTTTTGATGTTGTTTATATGTGGTGTTTTTAATATGGTTTAAGACAAACCATGTGCAAATTCATCAGTCAACACCATTGTGACATCACAAACTACCTTGTAACTGAGGTTCCCTTTCAGTCGGTCACGTTCGACGTACGTCGGACGTCACCGACGAATTGGGATCACTTCCGGGAGCCCCTATCAGCTTCGAGTGTATAGAGAACGGGCCAATGGCCATTGGCGGGCGAGATCTGCATTTCGCGCTCCGCCCTGCACCGGGGGTATAAACAGGAAGCGGATGCAGCGCACATTTGTCATTCAGCCGAACAGGTATCCATGAAGACTGTTCCTGCTACAGCAGAGAGAAAGAGAGAGAGCGAGAGAAGAGGCTTTTGTGCTGGGAGAGAAGGCACGTTCAGTGACGACCGCGAGCTCACCGAGGCCGGTGAAAAACTGCTGTTTTCACAGCACTCTGATTGTTGGTTCGGTGAGGGCGTTCCAACGGTGAGTGCATACACAGGCTGCACTATTCCCTGTGTTTTGCCGCGGTTGTTCCCTGGGTGCTTCAGCACGTTATAAGAGCTTCTTCTAAAAGAGCAACACGGGTGTGACGTCTTTTTCAAGATGTCATTCCACCCGTGCGTTTCTGGATGCGGTCGTTCCCTGTCACCAGCTGACGGTCACAATCGCTGCCTTACGTGTCTGGGTATTCAACACGCTGAGGCAGTGTTTGTGGATAGTTTGTGTTCCCACTGCGGGAACATGACTATCTCGGCGCTTAGGTCAAGACTCGCCTACCTTCGGGAGGGTGGAGTCCCCTTACCTATGCCCTGATCTAGTTCTATTCCTGCCCAGCAGAATAGACCTACTTCGGCGAATAGCCAGTGTGACCTGAGGATCACGTTTAGGGCACACCCGCCGAGCCAGCCTCCGTGGGCCCCTAAACCCTCTGAAGTGCCGCAGCAGGTTGAGCTTCCAGAGGAAGTTGCTGGCCCCTCCCGGGGTGGTGCAGCGGTGATCTTTGGAGCTCCAGCAGACGATAGGATGTCGATCGCTGCATCGGAGGGGGAGTTTCAGTCCTCGGGGGATGAAGACTCGGCTGCGTTGCCTCCCTCTGGGAGAGTGGCGTTGCCCGAGACGGATCCCGAGCTGACGGCTATGCTTTCCCGGGCCGCCGAAAAGGTCGGGCTCGCGTGGAACCCTCCACCGTGTCCCGAGCCTTCTAGGCTGGATGATTGTCTTCTCGGGGCGGCCTGCGCTGGTTCTCAACGTCCCGCCCCGGTACCTTTCCTCCCAGAAGTGCATGAGGAGCTCACAAAGTTGTGGACGGCACCTTTTTCTGCCAGAAACCGGCCGAGTGGCTCATCCCTCCTCACTACCCTCGACGGCGGGCCAGCCAAAGGGTACGTGGGGATCTCGCCAGTTTTGAACGGGCTGTCGCGATGCAACTGTGTCCGGCGTCCGCTTCCACCTGGTGTGGAGACCCACGCCACCCATCCAAGGCCTGTAAGTTCTCCTCCAGTCTGACTGGGAAGGCTTACAAAGCTTGTGGACAGGCTGGGTCCGCCTTGCATGCCATGGCGTTGCTCCAGGTGCACCAGGCCCAGACACTCATGGACATGCACGAGGGTAGGCCTGACCCAGAGCTCCTCCGGGCTACGAAAGTCACCGCCCGTTCCATTGGTCAGGCGATGTCCACTCTTGTGGTCCAGGAGCGACATCTCTGGCTCAACCTGGCCGATATGAGGGAGACCGATAAGTATCGGTTCCTGGACTCCCCCATTTCCCAGGTTGGGTTGTTCGGCGACGTGGTCGAGAGCTTTGCCCAGCAATTCTTGGCCGTCCAGAAGCAGACGGAGGCCATCAAGCACATCCTGCCCCTCTTATCGCCAGCAGGGGGTGCTGGCTGTGTCCAGGACGCACACAAGAGGCCTCTGCACACCCATGCACCCCCTCACCGGAAGCAGGTTAGTGTTGCATTGCACACTCAGACCCCACTTCGGGCCGCTATGCCGTCCAAATCGAGTCCCTACACTCCGCTGCGGGTACGTCTGTGGTGCCGTTGGTCCCACTGGTTCGGTCACTGGGAGCCTGGCTAGCGCTTCCCAGCCCATCCCGCTGGCTCATCCATACTATCAGACTCGGCTATGCGATTCAGTTCGCCCGGCGGCCCCCCAAATTCAGGGGCGTTCACTTCACCTCCGTGTCGAAGGAGAGCGCCCCCGTGCTACAGGCGGAGATCGCAGTCCTACTGGCGAAGGATGCGATAGAGCCGGTCCCTCCAGCCGATATGAAGACAGGCTTCTACAGCCCGTACTTCATTGTACCCAAGAAAGGCGGCGGGTTACGGCCAATCTTGGACCTGCGGTTCTTGAATCGGTCCCTTCACAGACTGCCGTTCAGAATGCTAACGCAGAAACGCATCTTTAGGTGCATTCGTCCCCAAGATTGGTTTGCAGCGATCGACCTGAAGGACGCGTACTTTCATGTCTCGATTCTCCCTCGACACAGACCGTTCCTATGCTTTGCGTTCGAGGGACGGGCATATCAGTACAGAGTCCTACCCTTCGGGCTGTCCCTGTCACCCCGTGTCTTCACGAAAGTCGCGGAGGCGGCCATTGCTCCCATGAGACGACGGGCTGATTCTGGCTCAGTCGCGGGCGCAGTTGTGCGAACACAGGGACATGGTGCTCAGTCACCTCAGCCTGTTGGGACTTCGGGTCAACTGGGAAAAGAGCAAACTCTGCCCCGTGCAGAGGATCTCTTTTCTCGGTATGGAGCTGGACTCACAGAGGAGCGCGTCCAGTCGGTGTTGAACTGCTTGAATTCGTTCAAATGCAGGACAGCGGTACCACTGAAACATTTTCAGAGGCTCCTGGGGCATATGGCATCCGCAGCCGCAGCCGCAGTGACGCCGCTCGGATTGCTTCATATGAGGCCGCTTCAACACTGGCTACATGACTGAGTCCCGAGATGGGCGTGGCAGAGCGGCTCGTTCCGTGTCTCAGTAACACCGAAGTGCTGCCAAACCTTCAGTCCGTGGTTGGACCCTTCATTTCTACGGGCAGGAGTTCCCCTAGAACAAGTGTCCAGGCATTCTGTTGTCTCCAGGGATGCCTCATCCACCGGCTGGGGGGCCACGTACAACGGGCTTGCAGTTTCGGGTCTGTGGGACTTCCGTATGTTGTACTGCCCCCAGCCAGTCCATACGTGTATATTCCACATGATACCTCCCTACGGGTAGGATGTGAACAGACGGGGGTCTGAGGGGCTTTCGCTGGGCGCTGGAAGTGGTAGTAACTGTGGCGTTTTCCATAGGGATCCCAATTCGTCGGTGACGACTGAAAGGGAACATCTCGGTTACGTATGTAACCCTCGTTCCCTGAAGGAGGGAACGGAGACGTACGTCCCGTCGCCACAGTTGCTGTACCATCACTGCATGTCCGAGTCACTAGTTCGGCTCCTCAGTGAAAAACAAATGTGCGCTGGATCCGCTTCCTGTTTATACCCGCGGTGTGGGGCGGAGCACGAGATGCAGATCTCGCACGCCAATGGCCATTGGCCCATTCTCTATACACTCGAAGCTGATAGGGGCTCCTGGAAGTGATCCCAATTTGTCGGTGACGTCCGACGTACGTCTCCGTTCCCTCCTTCAGGGAACGAGGGTTACATATACGTAACCGAGACGGTTGTCCCTCCCTAAAAATATCATTAAAAACCACACTGTGTATTGTAAATAATATAATGATATATACTTAAAATAAATGTGTAAGTAGTAAAACAATACAAATGCAGATTGTGCAAAAAATGCGTTTGAAAAGAAACAGTTTGAGTTTACTGCACAGTGGTTTGGTCCACCACGCACCTCACCTATACACACAAGTCCGGTGGGAGAGTGCAAAGTTCTTCAAAATTATGATAACCGATGTATTTTTCCATGAGTCCAATATGTTAGCGATTATTGTTTGGTAGCTTGTTGTAAATCACCCACTACAACTAAGATGGTGATAAGCCTATGTGTGAACTGATATCAGGCTATTTAATATTGTAGATCTACCGCAGTGTTGGGTTTTGCTCAATACTATGTGGAAGAACCTTATTGAGTTATATTCAAGCTATTTTAAGGCATGAAGTATTTTTTTTTTTTTTAAAGAAAAAATGTTTAAATATGTCATTTTGGTTATCAAAGATGAGTTTTAAGGGATAAAATTATTGACTACAGGTGGGCTTTAATTGACATTTGCTTTCAGGTTGTTTTCATTTGTCACGTGTTTCTTTGTTCTGACTCCCGCCGCTCATCTGTCTCCATAGTTACCATCATTATTAGTTCATATGTGTCAGCTGTGTGTCATTAATCATCCCTGTTTGTGTTACTACTTAAGTTGTTCCTTCTCCTGCACTCCTTGTCCTGTCACAGTTACGTTTATTTGTGTTGTGTGATTGCCTGTCTGGCTGATTTGGATTACTTGTGCTTAAACTACGTTTGGAACTTTATTCATCTGTCTTCGTCAGTCTGTCTGCCTGCCTGCAAGCACACTGTGACAATAATAATAATAATAATAATAATAATAATAATAATAATGATAATGATAATGATAATAATAATAATAATAATAATAATAATAGAGGCTATTTCGTCATAACATTGAAGTAGGCTATTATTGATAACAGCCAAGCTATAGTCTTCCTAGGGTCAGTCTGGAACAGTAGCAGATGCAACACAATGTCCTGGCACTGCATATCTATAGCACATGTTCATGCTTTCATTTTGCATGCTCTTTATACACAAAAGTAATCCTTTATGGTCATCTGGTACACAAAATGTATCCGTTGGGTAGAATTGGTTGGGTGTGTATAGTTTGTATCATATGCATGCAAAAAGTGCGTATCATATGCACGGATACACATAAAAGGTCATTTCTGCGTTTAAAGAGCACGGTAAAGCTAGGTAAATCAAATTCTTAGTTTAGCAATAGCATATAAAAACAACTAGAAAAAAGTTGCTAGGCAACAGCGACGCGCATCTTCAAAGTTGGGAAAAAGTAGCAAACGCTGAAATGATACTCCGTAAGTAATGAGTATTTGGTCAATTTGACCGCTATGGCCATTCAAGGTAGAAATACTCAGAACTCTTGTGTTTTGTAATTTTAATAAAATAATGTTAAAATAAAATATGCACACATTTAAGAAAAGTCAGGGTACTACAGCTAAATGGCTTTTATTTCAACAAAGTTATTACATTGCAAAATTTAAAAACCCATTCAAGCATTATTTTACATTTGATTATATTACTGTTAGACCGACCTGAAAATCTTAAAGGGATAGTTCACCCAAAAATAATAATTTACTAACCCTCAAGCCATCCTAGGTGTATATGACATTCTTCTTTCAGATGAATACAGTCAGAGTTATATTAAAAAATGTCCTGGCTAATCCAAGCATTATAATGGCAGTGAATGGCAGCCCAAAATTTGAAGCCCAAAAAACTGCATCCATCCATTATAAAAGTAATCCACATGGCTCCGGGGGGTTAATAAAGGCTAAATCTTCTAAAGTGATCGATGGGTTTGTGTAAGAAAAATATCCATATTTAAAACTTTATAAAGTAAAATATCTAGCTTCCTCCAGACCACCTTCCGTATTCAACTTACAAAGAAAGTATAACGCCTCGCGCAGTTCAAAACGCTATGTCCGACGTCATCGCCGTGCCAGTTACTCTTTTTTTCGTAAGTTGAATATGGAAGGCGGTCCGCTGGAAGCTAGATATTTTACTTTATAACGTGTTAAATATGGATATTTTTCTTACACAAACCCAACGATTCGCTTCAGAAGGCCTTTATTAACCCCCCGGTGCCGTGTGGATTACTTTTGGGCTGCCATTTACTGCCATTATAATGCTTGGATTAGCCAGGACATTTTTAATAACTCTGATTGTATTCTTCTGAAAGAAGAATGTCATATACACCTATGGCTTGAGGGTGAGTAAATCATGGGGTGATTTTCATTTTTGGGTGAACTATCCTTTTAAAGCAGTTTATAAGGAGGTTACATGGGTCAAGAACAACGAAAACAAAACTTTTTTTAAGTTCACATAAATTAAAAATTGTTATATTTTAAAAGCCTATTAAATGTTTAAAAAAATCTTGACACATCAGTAGCAGTATTGTTATCGGTGAATACTGGCCTTCATTCATAGTAGGCTACTTAGTAAAAAGACACATCATTTAGATAAACCATCTTTTTGTTGTTTCTACATTGGTGGTTTTAGAGATCATGTTGTTTTAATAAAATACACCATTAATGGCTTTTAACTTTGACTTGCTTGTAATTTTGAGAAGTAATAGCACTTAAAACTTTAATGTTGTGTCCCATGTCTAGAATCAATAGAAAATTGCTTGTACATTTTTACTGTATTATGAACACAGTATAAATGTTTGTAACTTTTTGGTGTCTTAATTGTAAGCAAAGTTGCTTATACAGCACTAAATGTTGTTTTATCATTAAATTTGACAAATTCAAACAGTCAGAAGCTGTTGTGTGTTACTTTAGTTATTGAAAAAGTACCCACAGTACTGTATTTTTTTTTTTTTTTTTTTTTTTTTTTTTATAAACGTCTGTATTCACCACTGTTGTTGAGGCAGAATCTTCACACTGGTCATAAGCCACTAACACAAGGTTAATTTTTAAATAGAGATGGAAATGTTTCACTAGCTTGTGGTTATCAATTAATGCACTGTCTTTTGGTGCAGTTGTGGGTGGAATGTCAAACATTAATCTGTAAATGACAATATGACAAGATTAAATTTTCTCATTTGCATTTTTTTGTTCCTCTTTTTGATTTAGGAGGTCTATTTGGAGCAGATTTTCAAGGTATCCACGCACTGCTTCTTCTGTCTGTTAAGGCCATCATCTTGCTTTTGTCATTACAGAGACAATATTAGCCTGGTTTCTGCTTCGAGTAAAATAAAAAGCTTATAATGAACAAAATGAATTATGCTCTCAAGACATCTCGGTTACGTATGTAACCCTCGTTCCCTGAAGGAGGGAACGGAGACGGACGTCGGAACTGACCGACGAATTGGGGATCGCTTTCAGAGACCAATCTACTTTGAGTGTTTTAAAACGAACCAATGAACATTGGCATGCGGTTCACGCATTCCACGCTCCTCCCCGCAGCGCGGGTATAAATAAGAAAGTGGAAGCACAGCATCTTTGCTTTTCCGCTGAGGAGCCGAACTAGTGACTCGGCCGTTCAGCGGAGGTACAGCACCTGTGGCGATGGGATGTACGTCTCCGTTCCCTCCTCCAGGGAACGAGGGTTACATACGTAATCGAGACTTTCCCTTTCAGTCTGAGAAATTGGGGATCCTACCAACACGCCACGGATGCTGGCCCTTCCAGCGCTCTGCTCAAGCTCCCTGGACCGCCCCCTCTGTTGGAGCGGCAAGTCAGGGCTCTAAGCAGAGAAGGTCAGTCACTGCTGTTCTGCAAGACCCACTCAGTGTGACTACTGGATAACGCTGGGAAAGCGTGCCCGTCTTGGGAGAAGGAACACTGCGGAACCACGTCCTTCTAAGGAAGGAGAGATGGCAGTTACACATATGGACTAGCCAAGCAGGGTAGTACAACATATGGCAGTCTCTGGGGTGGTTCCAACCTAGTTATAGGGGGGAAAGAACACCATCAGAGAGGGAAAGACACGAGGCTAGGCGAGTAGGGTAGCTGTACCGTGGAAGAATTGACATATGGGGTCGCCGTAGGGACCGCTACATATGGATACCCAGCCTACACACACGTTCCACATGCATACGGGTGTAGGCCTGCCGTCAGACGCCCGCAACGTCTGACTGTCGAGGGTGACGGAGGAGCTTGACAGGGTTATCAACTTCTGGGGAACACAACTAGAGACAATAAACGCACGTATCCGGGCGAGTATACGGGAAGATACCGGCTCTACACGGAGGCTATAGAATCTAGCGAACGTGTTAGGTGTACCCCAGCCCGCAGCTCTACAGATATCTGTCAGCAAGGCGCCTTGAGCCAGCGCCTAGGAGGAAGCTACACTTCTAGTTGAGTGTGCTCGCAACCCGAATGGGCAAGGCACGTCTTGGGATTGGTACGCCAAGACAATAGCATCCACTATCCAGTGGGCTAACCTCTGCTTGGAGACAGCCTTTCCCTTCTGCTGGCCTCCGTAACAGACGAAGAGCTGCTCTGAGGTCCTGAAGCTTTGCGTTCTATCCACGTAGGCGCGCAGGGCGCGGACGGGACAGAGCAAAGCTAGGGCTGTGTCTGCCTCCTCCGAAGGCAGTGCTTGCAGGTTCACTACCTGGTCCCTAAAGGGAGTGGTAGGAACCTTGGGCACATATCCAGGCCGGGGTCTTAGGATGACCTGAGAGTTGGACGGCCCGAATTCTAGGCACGATTCGTTGACCGAAAATGCGTGCAGGTCCCCTACCCTCTTGATGGAGGCCAATGCCATCAAGAGCACTGTCTTCATGGACAGGATTTTTAACCCTGAGCACCAGAGATAAGTCCCAAGAGGGTAACGAGTTAGGACGAGGAGGATTTAGCCTCCTCGCACCTCTGAGGAACCTGACGATTAGGTCGTGCTTCCCTAAGGACTCACCTTCGACTGCATCGTGATACGCTGCGATTGCTGCGACGTACACTTTGAGGGTGGAGGGAGACAGCCAGGGGGCTGTCGTGAGGAGTGAGAGTTCGGTGAACCAAGTCTGGTTGAGCCAGTACGCCGCAACTAACAAGACCTGTTCCTCGTCCTCCCTGACTTTGCACAGAGTCTGTGCAAGAAGGCTCACTGGGGGAAACACATATTTGCGCAGGTCCCGGGGCCAGCTGTGTGCCAGTGCATCTGTGCCAAGGGTCCCCTCGGTCAGGGAATAAAACAACCGGCAATGGGTCGAGTCCGGAGAGGCAAACAGGTCTACCTGTGCGGCTCCGAAGAGGTCCCAAATCAGCTGGACTGCCTGGGGATGGAGTCGCCACTCTCCCGGAAGTGTCAACTGTCATGACAGCTCGCCGGCTGCACGATTGAGCGCACCAGGGATGTGAATGGCCCGAAGCGACCTCAGATGCTTCTGACTCCAAAGGAGGAGATGGCGGGCGAGTTGCAACATGCGGCGGGAGCGTAGACCACCTTGTTGGTTGATGTACGCAACGGCCGCAGTGCTGTCTGTACGGACCAGTACGTGCTTGCCATGTAGCGGCTTTTTTCAAGGCGATTTACGCGTTGCACTACGCCTCAGCCACCCGGGGAAAGCATGGCTGTCAACTCTGAATCTGATTCAGCATGAGCACACACTATTATAGTGGGAATCTCAGCATCATCTTCATTTCCAGCGCATAACAGCCCTCTCTCCGATGCAGCAATTGACATCTGTCCTCTGCCAGAGCCCCAAATGAAACGCTAGGTCCCTTTTTTTATAAGGACCAGCAATCTCATCTGTAAGCTACCAGCAGGCATGTGAGACAGTGAGCGTGGCCGTCAGACTCGACGGCACATGGCGCACTGAACGCTCAAGCCCTTATGAAAAAGGCAAGACGAACACGAAAGAAAGACGCAGGGTCAAACCGTGTAAGCTCTTTTAGAGGAACCGCTCTGACAGTGCTGAAGCACACAGGGGAAATGGCCGCGGCTCACAGCAGTTCTATAGTGCAAGCCTGCTGTGAGCACTCAATCTCATTGAAGATGCCCAGACTCTGAAGCTGTGAAAACAGCTGTTGATCGTCACTCGTGACACGACCACCGCTGTCCGTGCCGTACCAGATCCAGAGACGTCCAACTCCAAAAGGCAGACTCGTTCAACAGAACACTCTTCGTAGGAAACAAATAACTGAAAACACCAGCAATTGTTCGGCTCCGAAGCAGAAAGCAAAGATGAGGTGCTTCCACTTCCTTATTTATGTTCATTGGCTCGTTTTAAAACACTTGAAGTAGATTGGTCTCTGAAAGCGATCCCCAATTCGTCGGTCAGTTCCAACGTACGTCTAACGTGACCAACTGAAAGGGAACAAATATTATGGTACTAGTTATGTTAATTAAATTAGTTAGGGAGCCATAGATCTAAAAGCGTTTTCACACCTGGAGAAAAAAAAGTAATTTAACATGGAAATATATGTTCTGCTGATCCTAAAGATTTTTATCTGTTTTTGCATTTTAAAGGAGAGGTCAAGGGCATCAAATTGATAGGAATTTTGACAACAGGTAAGTATCTGCATGTTTAGTTTGATTTTCCTTTTTAAATGATTGATCAAACCTCTTAAAAAAAAAAAAAAAAGTATTCTTCAATAAGTATTTTTGTCATGAGCAACTTTCACTACAGGGTGAATTTATATAAAGCTATTTTTTATTCAAGTATGATGGAGGTTTTTGAATCTTCACAGGGCAAACAATGTATGTACAGTGTCAGGAAACAAGCCTTTCAACAAACCTGCTATGCCATCACCAAAGAGGTACAGTGTGTTTGAACTAAATATCAGTCTCCGAATAGATTCATGGCATTTAATGATGTCTGTTTGTGCTCAGTACTCAAATATTCTATGGTTCTATTTGTTACAACAATCCAATGTATGTTTAAATCTTGTACAATTAGATTTTTATCAATGTTTTATTGCAATTACATTCAGCATTTCTGAATCATTTTAATAAAGTGGGGAGCAATGAAAAAATTAAATCAGCCATAACCATAGTTGTCAATAATTGATTTGATTAATGCCTTAATCAATGTATTATTTATTTATTTAAACATTCTTTTTTCACATGATTCACCTCAGTAAGGCCAAATGCTACTCTGTGAGTATATACTTTATTCTGTTAACTGCTAAATGTTTGATTTATTGTCCTGTAGATCATAAATATATTTTCTCTCATAACTTTTGATTCATAGTATGTGCATATATGATATGTGTTATTGCCTGTCTAATCTGACTTCTATATCTCTGTTAAAATCTTTCATTTCAAGGGTGATGATCTTGATGATTACACCAACACGGCAGACCTCAACGTATATGGAAATATCTGATGAAAATGGCATGTCAAAATGCCATGTGTTGCATTTTAAGCCTGGCCTAATAGCCTAAACATGTATGCATATATTACTGTATTTACATACTTTATGATGCTTCCTCTTACAAGAAAAAGTTCTATGGGTTCTGTCTCTTCGTGGCTCTTCATAGAACCCTTTACAGGTTCCCATCGTTGGATCATTTTAAAAAAAATAATTAAAATGTATAGTACTAAAATATCTTTTTTTTTTTAAATGAGACAATAAAAATATTTAGCTGAACTTTAGCTGAAAGTTAATACTGTGTTTATTTTAGTTTTTTATGACCAAAAATTACTGAAATGTAAAATAGCATCTTGATGTTTAATTTGTACCATATAGCCTAAAGGTTTAATAAAGTGCATTGCAGTACCTACACTGTTACTCTTTGGCATCTGTATTTCTGTATATCATTCCTGCTGTTTGGACAGGTGGCTTCAGAATAGTCAAGCAAAATGTCATATACCATCTTAAAAAGATGTTTCTGGGTCAAAGGATTTACCTGTTATTTAAAGCCACAGTTAAAATGATTTAGCTACAAAAATAACTCACAAATAAAACACCAATCTCTCATTTCATGTTGGGGCCAATGTAGGCATGATACTATGCAATATACTGAGGCTAATTCAGATAAGCCCATACCTCAAACCCATATCGTACCCCACCCTGAAATGTTGGGTGAGATGTGTGTGCACGACTGGTGTACTCTTGAACCAGAGCAGATTATTTTTTATCTAATAGACCTGAGCATAAAGCAACATCGCAGGCAACTTGCTAAACACATCTTAAAGGTATTGAAGTATATTTTAGGGGATTTTGGTGATTTCAAGATACTTTTCGGACAGTTGCATCTAAAGGGTATGTCAAGTTTTATCAAGAACATAATATTTCAAAACAAGATGCCAAATGTGTTACTCAGTAACTTGAAGTAACTAGAGCTTGAAAAATTGATTGTATCAAGGTATATTGTATAGTGTAGACTACAGTAGTCTCACCGATTGGGAGATGTTTAAAGACTCTTGTAAGGATATTGATGAACTCGATGTAGTCTGCTCTTATGTTTTAATGCTTTTTGTGAGAGCATGATTATTACTACCAAAAAGATTAAGGTCTATTCTAATAATAAACCATGGATGTCTAAAGCAGTTAAGTCTAGCCTACAGAAGAAGAAGTTGTCTTACAGTCAAGGAGGAACCTTAGATAGAGAAGCAGCAAAAAAGGAGGTTAAAGTGGAAGTTCTAAAAGCCAAACAAAGGTATAAAACTAAAGTAGAGAGTAAACTGGCTGAGAAGAATCTTGCTTCAGCTTGGTCTGGTATGAAAACTATAGTAGGTATACAGCAAAATGTGAGTATAACTGATATTGCCATGGATGGTTTCAGGTCAAATAGTGCACTTGCCAATGCTGTTAATAATTTTTATTTGAGATTTGATCAATTTGATTTTAAGGATGAAGTTGAGGAATTGAGATGTGAATTTAAAGATGATTATCATCTAGTCCTGGAGCAGAGAGCAGTTGAAAAATCTTTTCTTTCTCTAAAGTTAAGTAAGAGTCCTGGTCCAGATGATATCTGTGCAAACTATTGAAATATTGTGCAAGTTAATTAAGCTCTATCTTCTATGATATTTTTAATATGCCTTTATACCTACAACATGTACCTAACCTGTGGAAGCAGGTTGTTATTATCTCGGTACCTAAAAATAATAGTCCCAACAAGGCTTTAAATGACCTAAGGCCAGTTGCCCTCACTTCTCTTGTAATGAAATCTTTTGAAAAGCTTCTGAAGACAGAGACTGTAAAGCAAACCGAGCAAGCTTGAGGATGTTGTTGAGTTGAGGATGCTACAATTACTCTACTTAATCTTTTGTTTAAGGGAGAACTACTCATGCTAGACTGTTGTTTATTGACTTTTCCTCAGCTTTTAATACTATCCAACCTCTCATTTTAGCCATGAGACTGATAGAGCATTTTAAGCTGAGCAACAATTTGATGGGTTGGATATTGGCTTTTTTGACAAACAGAACACAGATGGTGAAAGTGAATGGCATCTTATCAGATTTATTATGTTCATCCACTTCGCTCACCACAGGGCTGTGTTCTCTCACCCTTACTTTATATTCTGTACACCAGTGGTTCCAAAACTTTTTGAAAGCATGGCACCCCTTTGTAGTGTTTTTTTTTTTTTTTTCATGGTACCCCAACCCAATTAAACAAAGCGTAAATGCGTAAGTACATACATCGATCAGGCATAACATTATGACCACCTTCCTAATATTGTGTTGGTCCCCCTTTTGCTGCCAAAACAGCCCTGACCCATCGAGGCATGGACTCCACTAGACCCCTGAAGGTGTTCTGCGGTATCTGGCACCAAGATGTTAGCAGCAGATCCTTTAAGTCCTGTAAGTTGCGAGGTGGGGCCTCCATGGATCGGACTTGTTTGTTTAGCACATCCCACAGATGCTCGATTGGATTGAGATCTGGGGAATTTGGAGGCCAATTCAACACCTCAGACTCATTTGTTGTTCTCCTCAAACCATTTCTGAACCGTTTTTGCTTTGTGGCAGGGTACATTATCCTTCTTAAAGAGGCCACAGCCACCAGGGAATACCGTTTCCATTAAAGGGTGTTCATGGTCTGCAACAATGCTTAGGTGGTAGGTGGTACGTGTCAAAGTAACATCCACATGGATGGCAGGACCCAAGGTTTCCCAGTAGTGCATCCTGGTGGCATGTGTTCCCCAGGTAAGCGATGCACATGCACCCGGCAATCCACATGATGTAATGCACATTCTGATGCTCACGTGCCCACTGTTGGCGCTTTCGGCGGTGGACAGGGGTCAGCATGGGCACCCTGACTGGTCTGCGGCTATGCAGCCCCATACACAACAAACTGCGATGCACTGTGTATTCTGACACCTTTCTATTGAGCAGTTTGAGCTACAGTAGCTCGTCTGTTTGATCGGACCACACGGGCCAGCCTTCACTCCCCACGTGCATCAATGAGCCTTGGCCACCCATGACCCTGTCGCCGGTTCACCACTGTTCCTTCCTTGGACCAATTTTGATAGATACTGACCATTGCAGACCGGGAACACCCCACAAGAGCTGCAGTTTTGGAGATGCTCTGACCTAGTCATCTAGCCTTCAATTTATTATGAATGCATCACAACAGACGTCATATGAGGTGAAACAGCCCATTCAAATGAACCATCTGTCTTTTACAACTGGATGAAACATGTCAACAGACTGATTTGAACCATTTACTGTATGTGGGAATCATTACAACAAAACACATTAAAAGATTGATACTTAAATAATAATAACTCAAATTTATATTTTTCTTTAGTTTCTTATTTGCTTTGTTCAAACCTGACCTTAAAACTTAAAATGAAACTAAAATATCTGTGCATGGAACTGTGTAGCGGGCATTTTAATGGGATAGCCTACATGTGCCTGCTTTTGCGAGCACAGCCTCTTGATACGGGGTAGGTCGTAGATCGTGCTCCACTGACAGGCGCTGCCTTTTTTTCTTTTTTCTTTTACGTATGCCAGGGTCTGGTTGCTTTTGTGCATTAGCCTGGATGTCAGGCAGCTGTAAAACAGTGAGAGATCTTGTGGCAGGCGAAAAGCGTTTGGTTAATGGTGAATACTGACCTACTGTGCGTACTATAGTGGCTCAGTCAAGCCAGCCGCACTTTCTTTTAGTATGCGTGTCTAATCTTGCACTTACGGTATGGGTGCTGGAAGCGGTCGAAATGGATTTAAAAACTCGGTCATAAAGGCGTTTGATTTATTCCATAAAAAGGGCAAGACCACAAAGAGACATCAGAATTTATTTGTTGCGATTTTCCATCTTATTAGAACACAAATAATACAATTTCAGGATTTGATTTTTATTTTTAATTTTAATGTTTGCATATATGCTATACATTAATTATACATCATATATTAATGTTAATTATTATAAATTATTTATTCATTTTAATTTTATTACTTTTTATTTTTTATTTTAATGTTTTTATATATATTATACATTAATTATTATACATTATTTATTAGTATTAATTGATTTTAATATTAATGTTAATTATCATACAACATTAATTCAATTTTTTATTTTAAAGTTTTTTTATACATATTATACATAATTTATTAATGTTAATTATTGTTATTTTTTATTATTTATTTATTTATTTTAACTTTTTTCATGTTAATGTAAATGCAAAATATGACACAACAGGCTTTTGGGCAACATTTATTTGTCCATCTGTCAAATATCATTGAGTTGCATATATGAGCTATAAAAACCCGATGTACGAAATATACATTCATATGATGTATGAAATATGATACTCAACAAGACATGTCATGTCCCATTTTCAAACACTTAAAATCTTTCCTTTATAGGTTTGCTCATTCTTTCAATTGATTCCTGTTCAGAATGACCCTGACTACTACTGTATTCATTTTCTGGTCATTGTACTGTATAGTTTTGGAGAAAAGTAAAGGCAAACTCACCCCAAAAATCAAAGTGCATTCAAGCACTTACACCTTGTCTCATATTCAAACACTCATAAAAATCTTTTTTTGCAGGTTTGCAGTAGAATAAAATGCCTTGAAAATGAATACAGTAGTAGTCAGGGTCTTTCTGAACAGGAATCAATTGAAAGAATGAGCAAACCTGTAAAGGAAAGATTGTTATGAGTGTTTGAAAATTGGACACAGTGTAAATGCTTGAATGCACTGATTTTTGGGATGAGTTTACCTGTACTTTTTTCCAAAACTATACAGTAAAATGACCAGAAAATGAATACAGTAATAGTCAGGGTCACTCTGAACAAATATCAAATGACAGAATGAGCAAACCTATGAAGGAAAGATTTTTAAGAGTTTTTGAAAATTAAACATGATGTAAGTGCTTGAATGCACTTTGATTTTTGGGGTGATTTTTTTGTGTGTGTGTGTGCGTGTGTGTGCGTGTGCATGTGTGTGTGTGTGTCTACGTGTGTGCGTGTGTGTATGTGTGTGTGTGTATGTGTGTGTTTTGTTGAGTATCATATTTCATACATCTGGTATGAATGTTTATTTCAGGTTTTTATCGCTCATATATGGAATTCAATGATAATTGACAGATGGACAAATAAATGTTTCCATTTACATTAACATGAAAATTCATATGTGGCATTTACATTAACATAAAAAGAAATGATGATGTATGAACATTAATGATGTATGATAATTAACATGAATATTAACCTATTTTTTTACAGTCTATGATATTAACATTAATTAATAGCAATAAATAATGTATAATAATTAATGTATAATATATATAAAAACATTAAAACCAAAAATAAAAATGTAATAACATATAGCACATATACAAACATTAAAATAAAAAATAAAAGTCATGTTTATTTAAAAATGCATGAAATTGTATTAATTGTGTCCTAATAAGATGAAAAATAGCAATAAATAAATAAAAATGTATGTCTCTTTGTGGTCTTGCCCTTTAAATGCAAAAGTATGAAACGCCTTTATTACAGAGTCTTTAAATCCATTTTGACTGTAAGTGCGGCTGGCTTGACCGTGTATTTTCAACGCAGCTGGCTTAGCAGGGGTACTTAATGTAGTTTGTGTAAAAACGGCAGAATTACATATTGTGCAAAAAAAAATGTCTCGGTTACATATGTAACCCTCGTTCCCTGAAGGAGGGAACGGAGACGTACGTCGGCAACACTGACGAATTGGGATCACTTCTGGGATCCCCTATCAGCTTCGAGTGTATACAGAACGGACCAATGGCCATTGGCGTGCAAGATTTGCATCTCGCGGGTATAAACAGGAAGCGGATGCAGCGCACATTTGTTTTTCACTGAGGAGCCGAACTAGTGACTCGGTCATGCAGTGATGGTACAGCAACTGTGGCGATGGGACGTACGTCTCCGTTCCCTCCTTCAGGGAACGAGGGTTACATACGTAACCGAGACATTCCCTTTCAGTCGGTCACCGACGAATTGGGATCCCTATGGAAAATGCCACAGTTACTATCACTTCCAGCACCCAACGAAAGCCCCTCAGACCCCCGTCTGTTCGGGGCGGGGAACTCACGCAGGGAGAGTCACTGCTGCTGTTCCGCAAGACCCACTCAGCAGAGTATTGGATAACGCTGGGAAAGCGTGCCCAGGGGGGCCACTGCGGAAGCCACATCCTACCCGTAGGGAGGTATCATGTGGAATATACACGTATGGACTGGCCGTGGGCAGTACAACATACGGAAGTCCCAGGGGTGGCCCCGGCCAATGCAGGCGGGGGACTACACCGCACAGAGACGGCAGAGCGAGCTCTGCCAAGGGAAAGACACGGGCTCGCCGTAGGGAGCCGTACCGTGGAAGAATACACATATGGGACCGCCGTAGGGGTCACAACATATGGATACCCAGCCTAACACAAGTTTCACCAATGCATACGAGTGTTAGACCTGGCGTCGGACGCTCCGCCACGTCTGACTGCCGCGGGCTGCGGAGGAACTCAACAGGGTTCGCCAACCTGGGGAACTCGACTGGAGCATATCAGCGCACGTATCCGGTCCATGAGGAGGGGAATGGCGCAGCAAGCCGACACGAGCGGGCACTTCGGTGTTACTGGCTATTTGAAGCGAGCACACGGGAAGAAACCGGCTCTACACGGAGGCTATAGAATCTAGCGAACGTGTTAGGTGTCGCCCAGCCCGCAGCTCTACATATATCTGTCAGCGAGGCGTCATGCGCCAGCACCCAGGAAGAGGCCACACTCCTAGCTGTCGCGAGGAGCACTAGTTCCGGGAACCAGGTCCGGTTGGGCCAGTACGGCGCAACTAACAAGACCTGCTCCTCGTCCTCCCTGACTTTGCACAGGGTCTGTGCAAGAAGGCTCACTGGGGGGAACGCATATTTGTGTAGGCCCCGGGGCCAGCTGAGAGCCAGTGCATCCGTGCCGAGGGTTTCCCTGGTCAGGGAGTAAACTGGCAGTGTGACGTGTCCGGGGCGGCAACCAGGTTTACCTGTGCGGTCCCGAAGCGTCTTCAGAACAGCTGGACCCCTGGGGATGGAGTCTCCACCCTCCCAAGGGCACTTGCTGTCGTAAGCTCGTCGGCTGCACGATTGAGCAGGCCAGGAAGGAGTGGTACGAAGCGACCTCAGATGCTTCTGACTCCAGAGGAGGAGATGGCAGGTGAGTTGCGAGTTGCGACATGCGACGGAAGCGTAGATCACCCTGTTTGTTGACGTACGCAACGGTCGCAGTGTTTTCACACAGACCAGGACGTGCTTGCCACGTAGCGGCCCCTTGAGGCGGCCCGGCGCAATACGTACTGCTAGCAACTCGAGGTGCCAATGCAGTTGGGGCCCCGTCCACAGACCCGAACTGCATGCCCATTGTAAGTAGCCCCCCAGCCGGAGGCAGAGGCATCCGTGGAGACACAGCATGCCTGGACACCTGTCCTAGGGGAACTCCTGCCCATAGAAATGAAGGGTCCGCCCACGGGCCGAAGGTTTGGTGGCAATTCGGTGTGATTGGAACACGGAATGAACCGCTCTGCTACGCCCATCTCGGGACTCGGTCGTGTAGCCAGTGCTGAAGCGACCTCATATGAAGCAATCCGAGCGGCGTTACTGCGGCGCAGATGCCATATGCCCCAGGAGCCTCTGAAAATGTTTCAGTGGGACAGCTGTTCTGCGTTTGAACGAATTCATGCAGTTCAACACCGACTGGATGCGCTCCTCTGTGAGGCACGCTGTCAGGTTGACCGAATCCAACTCACCACCGAGAAAAGAGATCCTCTGCCTGGGGGGGCCGACCCAAGAGGCATAGCGTCCTGAGGTGGGGTCTGAGTGCGTAGCAGCACCTACCTGCCCCCACGGTTGGACAGAGGGTACGAGAGAAGGCATGGTAGAGTTCTCGAGCTGTACACTGCTGTCCGCTGGCGACTGAAGGAGAGGCTGAGAGTGGCAAGGCTTTGTGGCATCGCACACTGTCTACCTTACCTCCTTCCTCAGCGGGGAACGAGAGTGGCGAGGCATAGCGTCGCGCACTGTTGTCCTTGCACCGCTGAGAAGAAGGGAATGAGAGTGATGAGGCTTTGTGGTGTCGCACACTGTCATTCTCGCCCTCTTGTGGGGAGGGGAACGAGAGCGGCAAGGCTTTGTAGCGTCACACGCTGCCATTCCTGGGCTCCCGAGACCCAGAGGTATCGAAACTGCTCTTGGAATTTGGGTACCACTGGCTATAACACCAGAGGCGGAACAGAATTTTTCTGCACCCGGCCCTCCTCCGGGGAAGAGCAGCTCCGACAAAGTCCGGGTCACCCGTCTCAGCTGACTGGCAGCTGAGACGGGTGCCATCATGGAACCGATGCCCATGGCGACAAGGACACCGAGGGGCTGCTGCTGAGGAACAGCTACCTCAGCCCGCTTTGAACTGTGGAGACTGCTGAGCACAGTCACCGACAGTGTCGCCGAAAGGGTCACCTTGTGAGATGGGAACATCGCGAAAGCGTACTTTGGCGACGTCCGCACCCCTTCAAGGTTAGCCCAAGGGTGCTTCTGGACCAGGGTGGACATCGTCTGGCTGAGGGCCAGCACTGTGACTTTAAATATGATCAAATCAAATCAAATCACCTTTATTTATATAGCGCTTTTTACAATGGCATTTGTTTCAAAGCAGCTTCACAGTGGTAACAGGAAAATAATGCAACGGAATTTGATTCGGCTGTACAGCCGCTCTGGTGAAAACAGTGATGTCATCCAGCTCATTTCAATTATCATATAGTGTCAACGCGGGAAGATCAGTAATATAGTTGAAATTTAGGTGTCCCCAACTGAGCAAGCCAAAAGCCAAAGGCGACGGTGGCAAGGAACCAAAACTCCTTCAGGGCCAGAATGGAGAAAAAAACCTTGGGAGAAACCAGGCTCAGTCGGGGTGCCAGTTCTCCTCTGGCCGACGAACAAATAGTGTATGATTATGATTCTGGCAACATTACAGGTCAGAAGTCATATTAGATAAATAGATATTCGTAGGATTATTCGAAAGATTGGAGTTGTCACGCCGGGGACGGGTTTAATGAGGATGTCGTGTCGATGCGGCATTTACAGGGGGGAGTTTAATTGACACTATTGTCTCTACAGACACTTCAGGGATATGGTCGTCATGTCCAGGCTAAGGTCCACCATCTGGTCTGGATACGGCCCGGATCCGGCCGACTGCAGTAAACCTCGGGATAAACAGAGAGACTAACATTAGCGTAGATGCCATTCTTCTTATGATGTAACGAGTACATCAGGTGTTATTGGAAGTGTTCCCGGTTCCGGCTGACCGAGTTAATGCAGCCTAAAACAATCATTTAACTGATTTGAATAATAGAAATTAAAAATGTTTTATGTGTATGCCATAGTAAAGAGATGTGTTTTTAGTCTAGATTTAAACTGACAGAGTGTGTCTGCTTCCCGAACAATGCTAGGAAGACTGTTCCAGACTGATCAGTCACTGTGCGCAGCTCAACCTCGGCTCAGAACTACCCTCGTCTCTTTTTAAGAGTGCAGGGCAGAGGTGGCCTGCCAGTGGCACTGCCACCCCACCGATGAGGGTAGTGAGAGAGGGGAAAACTTTATACAGAATTATGGCCCCGGGGAAAAGGCAAGGGGGCGGGCAAGGCGATTTACGCATTGCACTACGCCTCAGCCACCCGGGAAAGCATGGCTGTCAAGTCTGAATCTGATTCAGCATGAGCACACACTATTATAGTGGGAATCTCAGCCTCATCTTCATTTCCAGCACATAACAGCCCTCTCTCCGATGTAGCGATTGACATCTGTCCTCTGCTAGAGCCCCAAATGAAATGCTAGGTCCCTTTTTTAAAGACCAGCAATTCCATCTGAAAGCTACCAGCAGGCATGTGAGACAGTGAGCATGGCCGCCAGACGGCACACAACGTGCTGGACACTCAAGCCCCTATGAAAAAGGCAAGGCGAACAACGCGCTGACGTGGCCATGCTCTCATGACAGAACATGACCACCCACAAACACAGTCTCAACATGCTCGCGATGCGATAGAGGAGTGGGGGGCCCACGGAGATGTACTCAGCAGGGAAGCCCCTCTGTAGTCCTCAGGTCACCAAGGCTTATTAGACGAAGTAGCCCTTTTCTGGTGCACCAGAAGAGAAGCTAGATCGGGGAATAGGCGAAAGGGATTCAGCCCCATTTGAGGTTTCGAGTCTCGACTGCGCATCTAAAGCGCCGAGTGACGCGCTGGGTTGCTGTGACAACCCGCGCTGTCAGCTGGCAGCTAGACGGCACACGGCGCGCTGAACGCTCAAACCTTACGAGGAAGGAGAGACGAACACCACGCCGACGTGATCACGTTCTCCTGAGAGAACGTGGATCACCCACGAACGCAATCTTAACATGCTTATGTGAGAGAGGTTGTGGCCATCAATAAGGACAGGAAACAACCGCATCCAGAAACGCACAGGTGGAATGACATCTTGAAAAAGACGCAGTGTCCCACCTGTGTACTCTTTTAGGGGAAAAGCTCTTTTAACGTGCTTAAGCACCCAGGGAGATAGCCGCAGCAAAAACACAGGGAATAGTGCAGCCTGTGTTTTGCACTCAGAGTAATGTGAACGCCCACCGAACTGACAGAGTTGCTGTAATAACAGCAGTTTTTGCGCTCAGTGAGCTCGCTCAGTTAGCTCGCTGTGCCTTCACACCAACACTCAGAGCTTCTCCTCTCTTGTTCTGATTATCTCTGTATAATAAAGGAACACTCTTCAGCAACACACAGTCGGCTCCGAAGTGAATGACAAATGTGCGCTGCATCCGCTTCCTGTTTATACCCATGGTGCGGGGCGGAGCGCGAGATGAAGGCCCGTTCTGTATACACTCGAAGCTGATAGGGGCTCCAAGAAGTGATCCCAATTCGTCGGTGACGTCCGACGTACGTCGAACGTGACCGACTGAAAGGGAACAGCATTGTCTTTTGTGTTTTGATATATTTTTAAAATATATATGCTGTAAAAGGTTATTATATGGTAAGATAGTTATTTTAGGCTGTTTAAACTGGAAAAAAGCTGAGATTCTGCAGCAGGGTGACTCGGTCCCTAACCCTAACCCCACCCCACACTAATATGTTCCAAAGTAAGCATGTGAATAGGACTATATTGAAATTTCTGATGATACAGTCAATGTGAGTCTACTATGAGACAATGAGTGACATGGTCATGGCCCTATTATTGAGAAGTTTGTCACCTGGTGGGATGAATCTTATTTGGAGTTAAACAAAATTAAAACATAGAACATGACTATAGATTTTAGAACTTGTGCTTCACGTTATGACACTACGATCATTAAAGACCAA
Source organism: Coreius guichenoti (assembly GCA_039654105.1). Lineage (NCBI taxonomy): Eukaryota > Metazoa > Chordata > Actinopteri > Cypriniformes > Gobionidae > Coreius > Coreius guichenoti. The sequence goes on along the minus strand of CM077174.1, from coordinate 15,125,611 downwards.
GCGGTGGATTGTGTAGAAAGCTACAATATTTTGGGACAGTCATAGATTCTAAATTGACTTTTGAAAGGAAATGTGAGACTGTATGTAAGAAGGGACATCAGTGTCTTTTACGTTAGAAAGCTGTCCAGATTTAACACTGATAAATCCAAGATGACCCTTTTCTATCGGACTTTTATTGAATCAATCTTGTCATTCTCCCTTGTGTCGTAGTTTGGTAATTTGTCTTTGAAGAACAAATTTTTTTTAAACCAAATTGTTAAATGAGCCAGTGAGATTATAGGTGAACCACAACTTAACCTAGCAGGTCTTTACTCCAACCAGCTGCAGCGCAAGGCGAGGTTTATTATTAGAGATTGTTCCCACCCGTTACATGCTGAGTTCCAGCTCCTCCGCTCTAGTGGTTGGTTTGTGGCCCCTAGGTGGAGAACTAAACGATATAGGAATATAGGAATTTGTACCTGCAGCTATAGAATCAATAAATAAAAGTAGCAGGAGATGATGGGTGTGTGTAGAGACACATTGTCATGTCCTTTTTCTTAGAAGTTTTTTATATATTTTTGGATATTTCGTAATATTTCAATGTTTTATGGATTGTCTTAAGTATGGATTGCTGAATCTCCTGACTGCACAACAAATTTACCCTCAGGTACTAATAAAGACACCTTGACATATTGTAATATATGTAACAGAAGAATTAAGGTTTCAGTTTCCATAAATTTTAGCCCACATTTTTCTGTATTTGGTGGTCAATACTCCACTGATTTCTGTTGTTATTCTGTTGGACAGAATATGTTCTTGCCTTATTTGTTGTGCACAACAAAAAGTTATTTTTGTTTTTACTTAAGGGCAAACCCAGGAACATGATGGGACCTCTACTTAAATTGCTTTTACAAGGTATAGAATCCGTTTCCCTCTCTTCGTTCAGTTAGTGACGTCTGTCTTGAACATTTAAAAACATCCAATTTGTGTTGGATTTAGTGTGTAAATATTGTTTACATATTGGATGCTTTGCAGTTGGACTCTGTTAAATATTGCAGTGTACAGTACAGGTACAGGCCAATGTAATCAAGTACAGTAGGAAAGATGTAAGGTTGTTTCCGAATTCCCAAAGTATATACAATGTCAATTTAATACTTTGTAAATCCAGCCAATCTGCACAATAAAAGCGTCCAAACTTCATTTTTTAACATATATGTATGTATACATAAACTGCAAAGCATTCCATATGTAAACAACAATTCATACATTGAATACAGCAGAAACTCCTGCACAATCTGCATATTTTAAAAACTCATGACAAACATCACTACCTGCACTTGACAGCAATTAGATGCTGCCTGGCATTTTTTGTATGAATTGAAAAGCAAAACATGTCACATGTCTGTCTTGTCTTGTTAGCACATGTGGTGTTTTTGTTATTTTCTAGCCATGTGCTTTGGTTTGTAATGTTTTGGTCTTACATCATGTCTCTGGTATTGTCCTGACCCCGCTCCTCTTGTTATCTCATTATTGATTATTTGCCCCACCTGTTCTCCCTCATCACCTGCCTGATTTGTCACCCTTTATAATCCCCTCGTGTCTGCAGTCCTGTGCTGAATTGTTGTCTTATGTTTGATGTTCCCTGTTTGGATGTTCTGCTCCCTGTTATGGTTCCTGTTTACTAATTTTGGTGTTTAAGTTTATTTCAAGTTTGTTTTCCCCCTTGTGGGTTTTTGGTTTGTGTTTGTTTCATTTTGTTAGTTAATAAAGTCACCTCTTCCTGCACTTGAGTCCTTGCTCCCATTTTTCCTTACTGATCCCTGACAAAACAAGCATTTTGAAATGTGCCTATGTTATATAATTAGGGGAAGGGGTTTGTGTGGGTGAAATATTTTTGACTGACCTGTGGGCCCTGTGATATTACACACAATTCACCCCAGCAACGGGCACACACTTTGTCAATAGATAAACTGGTTTCTTGTGTATTAGCATGAATTAGTTGACATCATGTTAAAAGTAATATACACTCCCATTTTGGGAGTCTTACATTTACAGCCTTACATATACATTAACACCAATATTTTTGCAAAATTACTTAATCTTCCACTCAGCCATTAATGTTCTCCAACTTTTGTCCCACAGCTGTTCTGCTGTTAGATACTTTAGCATGGGAAGTGAAAATGCCAAAAGACATTCACGGCCTCCAGGGTTCCTGTCTGGTTATACCATGTTCTTTCTCTTACACATCAAACCCACCCAAAAACCAACGTAGAGTTGTGTGGTATCAGTGGGTCTCTAGAGGTTATCCTTTAGTTTATGATCCATGGTATCCACACGCCATCATTGAGAAGTTCAGATGGAAAACTGATTTATATGGAAACCCATCAAATTGGGATTGCAGTCTGCTGATCAAAAACCTAGAACTGTCCCACCATGGAGAGAAGTTATATGCATGGATTGACCCTGAAAATGTTGGAAAGAGCACCTACACATTTTATGACGTCACCTCTACAATCCTTGTTGACGGTAAGAAAATATTCTTGGAATGATATTCTTCTAGTTTAATATCTGTGATTGTACAACTGTGGTTGGAAGTGTTGGTCAATAACGGTCAATAACATTAGACAAAATAAAGTGCTTCTCTCAAACTGACTTGCTTTTAAATATTTTAATTCTATGTTTCGTCAACTGTAGCAAGTCCACAGCAGCCCAGCATTATTATTTATGGAGGTGACAGGACGGGTGACAGCATCACAATACTATGTTCAACTTTCCACACGTGTCCATTCAGCAAACCAAACATCATTCTGAACGGTATAGAAGGAACTGATCAATTAGACGATAAGCAAATTAAAGACGGCCTGTGGAAATTCACTCTGACACGCACAAGTGTCGTAAAGGCAGAAAGTTTAACTATTGAGTGTTCTGTAACACACCATGGTGGCACAACAGTGAAAATTAAAAAGGACAAAAGCGCACAATGTGAGTGAACACAAATATGTTTTGTGATGATGAAGTTCATTTTAAATGTCATAGTTGGACCTATTACAAGGTTTAATTTCAATTTCAGGTGTTCATCATAAAATAACGATTGAGCCTGAACTGGCAGATGTCACAGAGGGCGTCGCCAAGAACTTCATTTGTTCCGTCTATCACTCCTGCCAGAGAGAGACTCCAACCATCACATGGAACTATGAGAACATGCAGGTCTCAACGGGGAGCAAAACACTTTCCGATTTAGATCGGGTCACCTATTCCAACATAACCTTTCTGGGTGCAAAAGACGACAATGGGAAGAAACTGATATGCACTGCAAAATTTTCTGGAGGAAACATCGAAGCTTCTATTGTATTACGTGTACAACGTGAGTAATTGCCATCTGTAATGTAACACTTACCTGAAACATAACACATTTAGTTTAGTGGCACAAACATTTGGGGGAAAATATTACCCCCTTTGAATATTGAGGTTGTTGAAGTATATTGAAGTATGTTTCTAAACTTAAGGCTCAAATGTAGCATTTAATTAACACCAAAATCATAAATGAAACTTAAAAAAACCTAAGCTTATTGATTTCTACTGATTCTCTCACAGAGTATCAAAAACCAGTGAGTCCAGTCCAGAATGAAAGTATGTTTTTCCCCCTATAGTTATTCTCAAATTTATATTGATGGCAATGGGACTTTCAGTTCTGTAATAATATTGATATATGGTATCATTTTAGCTCATTTCCAATATGAGGCAGATGTGATACCCAAGATCACTGCGTTGCCTCGTTCCTGTGTGGTAATACCGTGCAGTTTCAAGGTGGAAGAGGAATATGTTACTCGACTTCGGGTTCTTTGGGTCACCAAAAAAGGTGGCTACATGTTCCACACTGACTCACATGAAGTCTTAGACAACTTCAGAGGCCGCACAAGGCTCCTGGGAAACCCGGATGAGCAAAACTGTACTGTGGAGATGGATAATGTGCAAACTCATGACAACGGGCCGTTCTGTTTCAGAGCAGAAAAAGAAAACGAGAAATACAGTTTCAACAACAGCTGTGTGTTCATTATAATGCGGGGTGAGGAAATATAACCACTGACTATTGGTTATAAAAATGCTTTTAAAGATGCATCACATCCCATAACTAATATAACGTCTTTGTGTTTGCTTGTTTAAAAGCATCTCCTGACAAACCTGTGATGTCGTCCCTCCCTGAAGACATCGAGCCTGGGACACGCATCACCGTCAAATGCTTAGTCAACCACACATGCTCCTCTCACCCTCCCAAAATCACCTGGAGCGTCCCAACAGCCCGAGAAACTATCAGCCACAATCACATGGGTGGAGGCGTCTGGGAAACAGTGTCCGTTGTGACCTTCATTCCAACTGGATATGAAGAGAAAGATGAAATTGTCTGCAGCGCCAACTTTTGGGGTGGTAAAACACAGAACAATACTGCCTTCCTGAGTGTTAAGAGTGAGTACAGACTGATACAGTTACATCCAAGATGGTTTGGTGGATCTCTGTATACGGTAATGAGTTGGGCTTGTGCACGTTAGACTCTTTGGTCCATTTTTTAATATGACTGGTCAAACAGAAACTGTACTTCATGATGTGTGAGAAATGTGACTATCAATCCTTTTAACAATATTTTTATCATAGGAGTTCAAGGGGTTGGATTTGGGCCTTATGTCATTGCTTCTTCACTTGTGTTCATCCTCATTTGCATACTTGCTGGAGTCGTCATATATAAATGGCGATACAGGTTTGTATGTTTTTTTTGTTTTTTTTTGCTTATACTGATCCTTCAATTTTTTTTATTCTGTATTTAAATGTGAGGTTTCTATCTCAAACCTTCTAGTGCCACCAATAGGTCACAGTTGAACTGGTTTCTGCTTACAACTTGAATTTTGTCATAACTTTTTCCTACAGCGTTGATAAACGCTGTCCTATTCCCAAATTTTGATTACGCTGTCCTTTTCCCAAATTTGGGTGAGATAATCTATAATTGTCGAACTTGTACTCATGTAATGCATCAATGAATCTAATGACGTGGTCACCAAACCTGAAGTGATGCTGTATCTTAGCAGTATTTTAAGGGGTTGAAACAAATCTTTGTATATGTCATCACCATCATGTCCTGTGTGTACAGCTACACCTACTGTTCAGGAATTTTAATTTCTTCTTTTTGTATAACTTTTGAAAGAATCACTGGTGTCTTTGAATTCATTAAGACATACCAAGTACATGGATACCAATTCTATCCTGGTCAGACATAATGCTATGGATGGTCCAGTTAAATTTATTTGTAATGGATCTGCCACTGCTGTGTTTCTGTTTTTATCTGTCAACATGTCTCTAACACACTGTCATTATTGATTGTAGACAACCTCTTAATGATATGCAAGGGTCACGATCTGAACCAAGGTATGTAGGACATATTGTACTCATTTAATCAGTTTTCACTCATTAATTAATGTTAAGAGCCTCCTCTGATTTCTAATACACAACATTTTTTTAACCCTTTTCTCTGGTTTAGGAGATCAGTTTGGAACAGATTCTCAAGGTTGGAGTTTTTTTTGTTTTTTTTTATTGAACTTACATTTGTATCTTTGTATTTGTTCCTAAGACTACATTTAAAATTTCTTCTCTAGTCATTTTAATATGCCTGAAGAAAGAGCAGTTTGGAATAGCAGGGGAAACAGGAGTGATATCAGGCAAGTGCAACATAAAAAAACAAACAAACAACTGGTTTGTGTTGATTGTTATTGGTCCAAATTTGTCCAATGCACTATAACTAGTGCTGGTAACTATCTACAGGTACAATGAAAATGCTCCTGAAAGACCACCAAAGCCTGAACAAAGGCAGGTTAAAAATATAATTGTAATATTACAAAAAAATAAGCATAAACTAAGCATACATTATGTTTTGTAATCATGCTATTTAAACATCACATGACTATTTAAATGTCACATCTCTCAACAGACGGAGCATCTGGAGCCGATTTTCTAGGTAATTAATATTTACATTTTCTGTTCATTTTGTGTCATGCATTTTATTATTAAATGATAAAATCCTCTAATTTGTTAACTGTATTCTCTCTCTTTCTCTCTCTCTCGCTCTCTCTCTCTCTCTGTGGCATCACTGATGAACCTTCTCTCTTCACAGGGCAAACAACACATGTACAGTGTCAGGAAACAAGCCTTTCTCTAAACCTCATATTCCATCACCAAAGAGGTACAGTGAGTCCCTCAAGGTCTAAATTCATAATATTTTCCATACATAGCAAAATAATACCATTGAAAGCATTCAGTGTCATAATAAAAGTCCAGATGTTACCTAGGGCCAGATTTACTAACAGCTTGAGAACCCTCTATGGCATTAAAAACTACTGTTGGGATTTACTAAAGACGCGCAGATAAAAATTAGCGCTGATTATTTTTGCGGCTGACCTTATTGCATATGCATTTGTAGGAGTTTCCCTTTCAGACACAAAATTTATGGGAGGAGAGTATTTAAATGAATCATGCAAGGCGATTTACTAAGGTTTGCACTCGTCAATTTACTGGTATTTGTGCCATTATTTACCGCCAAAAAAAGCACATCTTAAACCAGATGATAACTTGCGCTGAGATTGCATTGGTCATTATGGAAATGATCCGGCTGCATCTGTGTTCTTTAATTTGCACGTCGTCAGTAGATCCCGTGCAGAACTTTCCACTCCGATCTGCGCTTTTTTGGAATTACGCGCTAATTTGCCCTGTTTAGTAAATCTGGCCCGTAAAAGTTAGTTCACCCAAAAATGAAAATTCTCATTTTTTTTACTCAGGATTGAGTCATTAATTACTCACACTCATGTTGTTCCAAACCCAGAAGACTTTAGTTCATCAAACAAATAAAGATCTTTTTGATCAAATCTGAGAGCTTTCTGTCCTTCCATTGACAGTCTATGCAACTACCACTTTCAACTACCACTTTTTTTTAACCTCAATTTTATAAAGTGACGTGAGTGCTTTGTTTGCTCAAAAAAACATAATTTACCAGTTTATTTACAAAATATTTATCTCCAATGAGTGTTCACAAGCACCACAATGCATGCGTGTTGTGTTGAGACAAGCGCGGACGTGAACACACCTTGAACGTGATCACGGACGTGAACGAATGTTGAATATTTTGTAAATAACGTGGTAAATTATGTTTTTTTTTTTTTTTTTTTTTTTGCACAAACAAAGCACTCTTGTTGCTTCATAAAATTGAGGTTAAACCACTGGAGTCACACGGATTACTTTTTATACTTTTTATGTCTTTACTACCATTCTGGGGCTTGAAAGTGGTAGTTGCATAGGCTCTCAATGGAGGGACAGAAAGCTCTCAGATTTCATCAAAAAGATCTTCATTTGTGTTCCAAAGATGAACGAAAGTCTTATGGGTTTGGAACGACATGAGGGTGAATAGTTAATGACAGTTTAATTAATTTTTGGGTGAACCCTTTAAAGATTCCTTTTCCTTAACATTGTTTGTTATAACAGAAAAAAGAAAAAAAAAAAATTGTAGAATTTGTGTAAGCTGCAGTTTAAACATTATAAATATACCGAATGTTTCTTGTAATAACAATGTATGTACTGGAATTCATATAAGCACTGCATGTGTTTCTCTCCTTTGCCAAATGGCAGATACTCTATGTTCAGAGTTATATTTAGCTTAACCATTTCTATAAATTCATTTTACATTCTTATTTTTCCCCATGCATCTCAGTGAGCCAAAATCCTACCATGTGAGTACATTTATCACTCATTTTGTACAACATGGAAGACACACTCAATTTCTGTGATTAATATGCTATTGACTGACCTTTGTATCCCTTTACATTTTCCTCTAAGGGTTATGATTATGATGATGCTGACACCAACCTATATGGAAATGTCTGATGAAAATGTTAAATCAACAGGACCGTACCCAGAAGTTAGAACATGTGCTCTGAATTTGAGTCCAGTTTGCATAATTTTCCCATCCTGATCTTCCTATTTTCTCTCTCACTCTGTTCATTATTTTTGTAACATATGTACCATTATTTTTTTTAAATGACAACAATGTAAAACTGATATGAAAAACTAAAACCAAACCAATTTTTTTTCTGAATTCAACAAAAAAGTTATAATCTTATGCGGTTAAATTTAAAAAAAAATTAAATACATAAGATTTTAGAGCATAAGAGTCTTTAGTTTGTATTGACTTTAACATGCTTATATGCTTCATACATTATTCTGTACTTTTTTTCTGGTGTGTCTCTCTTGGCATTACAACTTTACTGGGCAGCTAGAAAAACTTAAGCACGTAATCAATCCACAAATCAAATACCCTTTGTTTTCTGTGAAATGTATTGCTTGAAAATTATGCTTGTGCTATCTTTCTTTAAAATAATGAAAAATATATGTGGCTTAAGTGTTCACAGTATTGTGTATTGTGTCTCAGATCTCCATTGCTTACATATATTATTCCCATATTTGTCTACTTGAAATTAAAGCATTTATGATATCTAAAGGCATTTCCTTTGTTAGGATGTGCTTGACAGAACATTGTATTGCCTGCTGTCAACATTTCATCTGCTTCATCTGCAATAAAGTTATAAAATTGCCTAAATACTAGGGATGCCCCATCAAGTTTTTTTTCCCCAATCCGAGTCATTCAATATTGAACTGAACTGAATTGATCCGATGACAGCTAGTTTTAGAGGGAGTGAGGGATAATGTATGTCTTTTTGATAAAATATAGTTTTAAAGGAGCAGTAAGCGATTTGTAGCCAATCAGCAGCAGAGGGCATATATACTCATAATGGGGGATAAGAGAGTGAGCAAGAGGGAGATTTGAAGAAAGAAAGGCAGCAATAATTGTTTTTTCATTAAAAATGACAAATTCAAGCAGTCAGAATATGTTGTGTATTACTTATCTTTGTTACTGAAAAAGTCCCCACAGAACTGTTTTTAAGACATCTATTTAGCGCTGCTGTGGAGAAGAATATGTATGTTCATAAGCCACTAATACAATGTTCACTTTTGATTAGAGATGGAAATGTTCCTCTTGTTTCACCAGCTTGTGGTTATAAATGAATGCTTATTAGTGTAGTTGTGGGTGGTGGCTGTCAAACACTGATATCAAGCTTGGAATAAATGTAAAACTGCATTATTTGCAATTTTCTGTTCCTCTTTTTAATTTAGGTGGTCTATTCGGGTCAGAATTTCATGGTATCCATGCACTGCCTCTTCTGTCTGTTAAGACAATCATCTTGCTTATGTTATTGCAAAGACTATAGGCTTTCTTTTTGAGCCTGATTTCTGCTTCTATTCTCTAACGCAATTTAACAAAATATTATCCCTCTATGGCATGGATTTTAAATATTTTACCCCATTCTTTGGGAGCTTGGGGGTCCCTGATAATATATCCATCATAAAATGTGCCAAACCTACTAGGCTACTCGTTATTTCATGGTAATGTCATCGCTAAATTGGACTAATTTGAACAGCCACACTAAGGGTGTGTTTACACTTGTAGTTCGGTTCGGTTGTAGTTGGTTTGTTTGGTCCGGACCAAAAATAAATAAATAAATAACAACAAAAACATTGGTAACACTTTATTTTGATGGTACCTTTTGAACATTCTGTTGACTGCACGTTGTCACGGAATGCTCTGAGACTTTGGGTAAGGTCCAAGCGCAGCTTTATTTGAGAATTCAGAATCATAGTCAAAATGGCGGCAAAGGGTCAAACACATGCAACCAATCCACAAAAATAAGAGACATGAACAAGAGAGAGTGCTCAAATGTACAACATAACACTTTCAAAACCTTGATGAAAATGAATGAGAGAAATATGGTTTAAGTAGGCTGAGACTAACAATGTAATGAACCAGAGGCTGAATGCAATCATTAATGATGAGTCCGGGCAAAGGATTGAAGGGACTGAAGTTCATGACTGAGTGGCAATGGTCAGGGAAGGAGTGCCCATTAGTGGTCAACCTGGGCACACCAGTTGGTGACTGTGACACACGTCAACTAACTCTCATTAGAGTATTAGTAGAGACTGTCTGCTTAATATCTGCTAACACTTTATAGTGATGGTCCCCCAACAGACAATCTACTGACTGTAAGTAACTTTGCAAGTATATGTCAACTTATTCTAACTCTAACCCTACCAGGTTACTAATAATGTACTCTAATGAGAGTTAGTAGACATGTAGGTGCAACGATACTTATAGTCAACAGAATGTGTTAAAGGGACCATCAAAATAAGGTGAAACCAAAACATTTAGTCCTGGGGGGTATTCCAGAAAGCAAGCTTAACTATACCTTGAACTCTTGGTTGATTAACCCAAACCTTGCTTACTCAAGGTATACTGGTTCCAAAAACGAGTCCGGGGGTGCATTCCATTCGACAGGGTCCCTGCACAGTGTCCACTGCTCCCTACTCCCTGAGCACGGTATATCAGGTGAAGTGGACTTCGCTGACAATAATCGCTCATTTGGAATGCCCTGCAATGTCATCAAAGAAAGGCAACGACAGGGTCACGCAGATTATGATATAACACAAACAAATATATATATTTCTAGAGTTTACAAAGAATGGTGTGAAAAGGGAAAAACATCCAGTATGCGGCAGTCCTGTGGGCGAAAATGCCTTGTTGATGCTAGAGGTCAGAGGAGAATGGGCCGACTGATTCAAGCTGATAGAAGAGCAACTTTGACTGAAATAACCACTCGTTACAACCGAGGTATGCAGCAAAGCATTTGTGAAGCCACAACACGCACAACCTTGAGGCGGATGGGCTACAACAGCAGAAGACCCCACCGGGTACCACTCATCTCCAATACAAATAGGAAAAAGAGGCTACAATTTGCACGAGCTCACCAAAATTGGACAGTTGAAGACTGGAAAAATGTTGCCTGGTCTGATGAGTCTCGATTTCTGTTGAGACATTCAGATGGTAGAGTCAGAATTTGGCATAAACAGAATGAGAACATGGATCCATCATGCCTTGTTACCACTGTGCAGGCTGGTGGTGGTGGTGTAATGGTGTGGGGGATGTTTTCTTGGCACACTTTAGGCCCCTTAGTGCCAATTGGGCATCGTTTAAATGCCACGGCCTACCTGAGCATTGTTTCTGACCATGTCCATCCCTTTATGACCACCATGTACCCATCCTCTGATGGCTGCTTCCAGCAGGATAATGCACCATGTCACAAAGCTCGAATCATTTCGAATTGGTTTCTTGAACATGACAATGAGTTCACTGTACTAAAATGGCCCCCACAGTCACCAGATCTCAACCCAATAGAGCATCTTTGGGATGTGGTGGAACGGGAGCTTCGTGCCCTGGATGTGCATCCCACAAATCTCCATCAATTGCAAGATGCTATCCTATCAATATGGGCCAACATTTCTAAAGAATGCTTTCAGCACCTTGTTGAATCAATGCCACGTAGAATTAAGGCAGTTCTGAAGGCGAAAGGGGGTCAAACACAGTATTAGTATGGTGTTCCTAATAATCCTTTAGGTGAGTGTATGTATATGTATATGTGTGTGTATTCTTAATAATGGTCTTAATAATTGTAGCGGTCTCATAGCACGAGCAGCTGCATAGTAAACATTCCTGAGGTAAATAAAGTAAAATAAAAAAAATGACAGCCCACCACTATCCCCTACATGAAAAAATGACAGCGCCTCAGCTGCTTCTCAACACTTTTACTTTGTAACTACCATTAATACAATACTAATAAAGGCAATTTGACCCCCTATTCTAAAGTGAAAGTTTTATCCTCATTAATTATGGCACTTATTAAGTGATATTTAAGTTTATTAACCAGAATAAGCCAATAATTAAGCCTAACTACCATTAATACAGTACTAATAAAGGCAATTTGACCCCCTATTCTAAAGTGAAAGTTTTATCCCCATTAATTATGGCACTTATTGAGTGATATTTAAGTTTATTTACCAGAATAAGCCAATAATTAAGCCTAACTACCATTAATACAGTACTAATAAAGGCAATTTGACCCCCTATTCTAAAGTGAAAGTTTTATCCTCATTAATTATGGCACTTATTGAGTGATATTTAAGTTTATTTACCAGAATAAGCCAATAATTAAAGCTAAACTGCCACTAATTCAGTACAAATAAAGACAATTTGACCCCCTATTGTAAAGATAAGCTCTTATTTAGACTATTGGTTTGTTTAGCAGTTATTCTGCTTACGTTACGTGATCTCACGAGAATGTGTATTTTTTATGTAAAGTGTAGTTCTACATTCATTTAACACGTACAACATTGACAGCACTAAACATTTCCCTCTGTTTGTGACTTCTGCTGTAAACTCGGTTGGATTACGTTAAACAAAACTACACTTTTAAACCCTAAAATGAATAACATTTCTGTAATCATTTAACCATTATTTATCATGTAATACTTATTTTATTCGCCGTGGGACACAATGACTAGAAAGTACACCAAAACGCAACATAAATTCACAGTCCCTGCAAGACCCACTCAGTATGACTATTGGATAACGCTGGGAAAGCGTGCCCGTCTCGTGGAGATGGTACGTTGCGGAGCCACGTCCTTCAATGGAAGAAGAGGTGGCGGAATAAACATAAGGACTAACCTATCAGGGTAGTACTACATATGGCAGTCTCTGGGGTGGATCCAACCTGATCCCAGGGGGGGAAGAACACCACCAGAGACGACAGAGCGGGCTCTGTCAAGGGAAAGACACGGGGCTAGCCAAGTAGGGTAGCTGGTACCGTGGAGAATACACATATGGGGTTGCCGTTAGGGAACCGCTACATATGGACCCCAGCCTACACACACGTTCCACAAGCATACGGGTGCAGGCCTGGCGTCAGACGGCCGCAACGTCTGACACCGAAGGGGTGACGGAGGAGCTCGACAGGGATAGCCGTTTCCGGGGAACACGTAATAGACGCACGTAATAGATGCACGTATCCGGCCCAGGGGGCAGGAGTGGCGTTGCAAGCCGACACTAGAACGGGCACTTAGCGCTACTGGCCACTGGGGGCGAGGATGCGGGAAGATACCGGCTCTACACGGAGGCTACAGAATCTAGCGAACGTGTTAGGTGTCGCCCAGCCCGCAGCTCTACATATATCTGTCAGCGAGGCGCCTTGAGCCAGAGCCCAGGAGGAAGCTACACTCCTTGTGGAGTGAGCTCGCACCCAGAACGGGCAAGGCATGTCTTGGGACTGGTAAGCCAAGACGATAGCATCCACTATCCAGTGGGCTAACCTCTGCTTGGAGACAGCCTTTCCCTTCTGCTGGCCTCCGTAACAGACGAAGAGCTGCTCTGAGGTTCTAAAGCTTTGAGTTCGGTCCACGTAGGTGCGGAGGGCGCGGACGGGACAGAGCAAAGCTAGGGCTGGGTCTGCCTCCTCCGAAGGCAGCGCTTGCAGGTTCACCACCTGATCCCGGAAGGGAGTGGTAGGAACCTTGGGCACATATCCAGGCCGGGGTCTCAGGACAACGTGAGAGTTGGCCGGCCCGAATTCTAGGCACGATTTGTTGACCGAAAGTGCATGCAGGTCCCCTACCCTCTTGATTGAGGCCGATGCAGTCAGGAGCACTGTCTTCATGGACAGGATGTTTAACTCTGCAGACTGCAAAGGCTCAAAGGGAGGACCCTGAAGTGCTCTGAGCACCAGGGCTAGGTCCCAAGAGGGTACCGAGGTTGGACGAGGAGGATTCAGTCTCCTCGCACCTCTGAGGAACCTGGCGATTAAGTCGTGCTTCCCTAAGGACTTACCTTCCACTGCATCGTGATACGCCGCTATTGCGGCGACGTACACTTTGAGGGTGGAGGGAGACAGCCTTCGCTCCAGCCCATTCTGCAGGAAAGAAAGCACGACATTAAATCGAACACCTTCGGGGGTCTTCCCGGTGGGAAGAACACCACTCAACTAACAGGTTCCACTTCAACGTGTAGAGGCGCCTCGTAGAGGGGGCTCTAGCAGAAGTGATGGTGTCTACCACTGCTTGTGGCAGGCCACCTAGAACCTCCGCGTCCCGTCCAGGGACCAGACATGGAGTTTCCAGAGGTCTGGATGCGGGTGCCATAGAGTGCCCCGCCCCTGAGAAAGCAGGTCCTTCCTCAGGGGGATTGGCCAGGGAGGGGCTGTCGCGAGGAGTGTGAGTTCGGAGAACCAGGTCCGGTTGGGCCAATAGGGCGCAACTAACAAGACCTGCTCCTCGTCATCCCTGACCTTGCACAGTGTCTGTGCGAGAAGGCTCACTGGGGGAAACGCATAATTGCGTAGGTCGCGGGGCCAGCTGTGCGCCAGTGCATCCGTGCCGACGGTGCCCCCGGTCAGGGAATAGTACAACTGGCAATGGGTCGAGTCCAGAGAGGCTCTGAAAAGGTCCCATATCAGCTGGACGCTCCGGGGGTGGAGTCGCCACTCTCCCGGAGGTGTCGACTGACGAGAGAGCTTGTCGGCTGTCTGGTTCAGCGCACCTGGGATGTGAATGGCCCGAAGTGACCTCAGACGCTTCTGACTCCACAGGAGGAGATGGCGGGCAAGTTGGAGCATGCAACGGGAGCGTAGACCACCCTGACGGTTGATGTACGCAACGGCCGCAGTGCTGTCCGTACGGACCAGCACGTGCTTGCCCTGTAGCGGCTTTTTGAGGCGACCCAGGGCGAGACGTACTGCCAATAACTCTAGGCAATTGATGTGCCAACGCAGTTGGGGCCCCGTCCACAGACCCGAAACTGTGTGCCCGTTGTACGTGGCCCCCCAGCCCGTGGATGAGGCATCCGTGAAGACCACAGCATGCCTGGACACCTGTTCTAAGGACACTCCCGCCCGTAGAAACGAAGGGTCCGCTCAGGGGTTGAAGGTGTAGGATTGAAAATAATCTAAGATATTTGATATTTGAAATTGAACAAAGACATTTGCTTCACTGTTTTCAACCCCCATCTTTCTTATCAGAAGGGCCATTTGGAATTCCTAAAGACAAAGAGATGCTGAAGGCCTGTAGGCCAAAATGTGTCACACCTTTAGTACAGTGGGGGAAGTTTGGTCTGATTGGTCAGTTTGAATGTCTCACATTAGGGTTTCAGTCACATGGTCAAGGAACAGATAAAAAGAAGATGTAACTGTTGCTCTGGGTCTTCTTTTATTCTCTGTCTCTCTTGATTCTTTGGCTCTTCTCTTCTTTGCTCTCTTCTTTTCTTTGTTTTTTTTTCTCTCTCTCTCTCTCTCCCTTTCTATCCCTCAGGTAACATTCATGCTGGGTACGATTAATGGTACAAGTTTTTATCATCTCATACATCTATTTTGTAACTATTTTAAGTGTAACCATAACCAGAAATTGTCATTAAATCCTTTCTATTACAAATTATGTGCTAACTAGTTTTGATTTGGTATTGACTTTGAAGTGCTACCTATTGCAATACAATATCGTCACATTATAGCAACGCTCTCCCACATATTTTGCTATTGTAACTGCGCTTACTTCCGTCGTTGGTATAAGTTGCAGTGGGTGGTAAAGACGAGAAATGTACAGTTTTCTATCCTCTTGCTGATAACGTTTCTTTAGTTTCTTTCGGCAACCCTGCAGCCTGAACCACTGTAGGCGACCCACCCTTACAGATGGTGCCGAAACCCGGGATCCCTTGCAGTGAATTTTCTGAAATTCATCACAATGAGGACATTTTTTCACAGTTAATCTTGTGAATGGATTAAAGCTGAACTTCTGACCAAGGAATGGGTAAGTCTGTTTTCATTGTTTATGAATTGCATGAAACAGAACGTAGAAGGTTTTAAACAGCTTCAATAGTCCCATTACTGTACAATCCGAGAATATTCAGATTATCTCCTCGGGATGGAAGGGAAAATTTAAAGTGACATATTGTTTGCTTTATGGAGCAAAAAAGTTGAGCCTATCTTGAACAGCAAATACATACCAAATAATCTCAATTCAGATGATGAAATGCTCACATATTGGGACACAATTGGCAAACATCAAAAGAAATCGAAACATGGTGAAATAATTGAGGCTTTAAACTTCATAAATTGTAAAAGGCTACGTAATGTGACAACACATCTATTTTCAAGTATAGATGCTAAATGTAAAGAAGTGCATTCTAAAAATGCAGAGACACAAAAGTCTGAGGCAAAGATTCAAGATCTTCAAACACAGCTAGATAAATTACTAGCTGAGCAGTTAGCCCGGACTGAAAAGTGTAAAAATCACAAGGAGACCATTGCGGATCTCAAGGCTAAGCTAAATGCTAAAAAGTCCATGTCTCCCAAAACGCTTAACAGCGATGGGACTAAAAAGCATGTTCACTTCTTAGAGGAGGTGACTTGCTCTAATGAATCTGAAACGTTTAGTTCAGAAAATGCATGTGCAACTCAAGAAAGTGTGCCTATTTCAGTTCTTAAGGTGATGCAGCACCGTGATAGCGCTTGTACCAGAATAGAGTCATGTACCAGAACGCATGGTGTACAAGCATTAGAGAATCATGAAAACCCTGAAACTCCAGGAGAACGTAGCACACAACCCTATGGCAAAGAGAACAGGTTTTGCAGTTCCTGTCAGAAAATAGGCCATTCATAGGAAAAATGCTGGTCACTGGGTAGGGGTCGACCTCCACCTTATTTCCAGAAAAATGGGAAATCACTTTCTAAGGGCAAAGATCAGCGCTCATGTGCAGGTAAAACTCTCAGTGAGTTAATTGCATTGTTCATGCAAGGCCTTCAGCTATTGACTTCACTTGCTAGTGTGCTAGCAGCCTCATAGCAATGAGTTTAATAGTTAAACATCCAAATTGCAATGATCCTGTTTGTATTTTCAAATGTGTAATTGTACTAAACACATTGTGCGCATTGAACACACATTATAGTTGTTTGTGCTACTAGATACACATAGACTAGTTTAGTTTATTCTTTAAAACACATGATTGCTTTACTGTAAGTGTTGTATTAAACACTTAGGATAAAGGTTGTAGATGCTATGCATTCTAGGCCATGTATCTTGTGTAAACTGGAATAACTTTAATACTGGAATTGTATAGCAATTTCAAGCTGCATGTGTGTCTATGCTGAATTTGTTTGTCTCCTAAGTGCAACACTCTGCTATTTCCTATATAGCTGCAGTAAAACGTCTCAGTTACGTATGTAACCCTCGTTCCCTGAAGGAGGGAACGGAGACGTACGTCGGAACTGACCGACGAATTGGGATCTATTTTCGGAGACCAATCTACTTCGAGTGTTAAAAACGAGCCAATGAGGATTGGCATGCGGTTGACGCATTCCACGACCCGCCCCGCATCGCGGGTATAAATACGGAAGTGGAAGCACCGCATATCGCTTTTCAACTGAGGAGCCGAGACGGGTGACTCGGGCCTTCAGCTGAAGCACAGCACCTGGCGACGGGACGTACGTCTCCGTTCCCTCCTTCAGGGAATGAGGGTTACATACGTAACCGAGACGTTCCCTTTCAGTCGGTCACGTTCGACGTACGTCGGAACTGACCGACGAATTGGGATCCCTACCAACACGCCAGGGATGCTGGCCCTTCCAGCGCCCTGCCTGAGCTCACTGGACCACACCTATGTTGGAGTGGGAGTCAGGGCTCCCGGCAGGGAAGGTCAGTCACTGCTGTTCCTGCAAGACCCACTCAGCGTGACTATTGGATAACGCTGGGAAAGCGTGCCCGTCTCGTGGAGATGGTACGCTGCGGAGCCACGTCCTTCAGAGGAAGGAGAGGTGGCGAAATACACATAAGGACTAACCTATCAGGGTAGTACTACATATGGCAGTCTCTGGGGTGGATCCAGCCTGGTCCCAGGGGGGAAAGAACAACACCAGAGACGACAGAGCGGGCTCTGTCAAGGGAAAGACACGGGGCTAGCCAAATAAGGTAGCTGGTACCGTGGAAAATACACATATGGGGTTGCCGTTAGGGAACCGCTACATATGGCACCCAGGCCAGGCCTGGCGTCAGACGGCCGCAACGTCTGACACCGAAGGGGTGACGGAGGAGCTCGACAGGGTTAGCCGTTTCCGGGGAACACAACTAGAGATAATAGACGCACGTATCCGGCCCAGAGGGCGGGAGTGGCGTTGCAAGCCGACACTAGAACGGGCACTTAGCGCTACTGGCCACTGGGGGCGAGGATGCGGGAAGATACCGGCTCTACACGGAGGCTATAGAATCTAGCGAACGTGTTAGGTGTCGCCCAGCCCGCAGCTCTACATATATCTGTCAGCGAGGCGCCTTGGGCCAGCGCCCAGGAGGAAGCTACACTCCTTGTGGAGTGCGCTCGCACCCCGAACGGGCAAGGCACGTCTTGGGACTGGTAAGCCAAGACGATAGCATCCACTATCCAGTGGGCTAACCTCTGCTTGGAGACAGCCTTTCCCTTCTGCTGGCCTCCGTAACAGACGAAGAGCTGCTCTGAGGTTCTAAAGCTTTGAGTTCTGTCCACGTAGGCGCGGAGGGCGCGGACGGGACAGAGCAAAGCTAGGGCTGGGTCTGCCTCCTCCGAAGGCAGCGCTTGCAGGTTCACCACCTGATCCCGGAAGGGAGTGGTAGGAACCTTGGGCACATATCCAGGCCGGGGTCTCAGGACAACGTGAGAGTTGGCCGGCCCGAATTCTAGGCATGATTCGTTGACCGAAAGTGCATGCAGGTCCCCTACCCTCTTGATTGAGGCCAATGCAGTCAGGAGCACTGTCTTCATGGACAGGATGTTTAACTCTGCAGACTGCAAAGGCTCAAAGGGAGGACCCTGAAGTGCTCTGAGCACCAGGGCTAGGTCCCAAGAGGGTATCGAGGTTGAAAGAGGAGGATTCAGTCTCCTCGCACCTCTGAGGAACCTGACGATTAAGTCGTGCCTTCCTAAGGACTTACCTTCCACTGCATCGTGATACGCCGCTATTGCGGCGACGTACACTTTGAGGGTGGAGGGAGACAGCCTTCGCTCCAGCCCATCCTGCAGGAAAGAAAGCACGACATTAACCGAACACCTTCGGGGGTCTTCCCGGCGGGAAGAACACCACTCAACGAACAGGTTCCACTTCAACGTGTAGAGGCGCCTCGTAGAGGGGGCTCTAGCAGAAGTGATGGTGTCTACCACAGCTTGTGGTAGGCCACCTAGAACCTCCGCGTCCCGTCCAGGGACCAGACATGGAGTTTCCAGAGGTCTGGACGCTGGTGCCATAGAGTGCCCCGCCCCTGAGAAAGCAGGTCCTTCCTCAGGGGGATCGGCCAGGGAGGGGCTGTCGCGAGGAGTGTGAGTTCGGAGAACCAGGTCCGGTTGGGCCAGTAGGGCGCAACTAGCAAGACCTGCTCCTCGTCCTCCCTGACCTTGCACAGTGTCTGTGCAAGAAGGCTCACTGGGGGAAACGCATATTTGCGTAGGTCCCGGGGCCAGCTGTGCGCCAGTGCATCCGTGCCGAGGGTGCCCCCGGTCAGGGAATAGTACAACTGGCAATGGGTCGAGTCCGGAGAGGCAAACAGGTCTACCTGCGCGGCTCCGAAGAGGTCCCATATCAGCTGGACACTCCGGGGGTGGAGTCGCCACTCTCCCGGAGGTGTCGACTGACGAGAGAGCTTGTCGGCTGTCTGGTTCAGCGCACCTGGGATGTGAATGGCCCGAAGCGACCTCAGACGCTTCTGACTCCACAGGAGGAGATGGCGGGCAAGTTGGAGCATGCAACGGGAGCGTAGACCACCCTGACGGTTGATGTACGCAACGGCCGCAGTGCTGTCCGTACGGACCAGTACGTGCTTGCCCTGTAGCGGCTTTTTGAGGCGACCCAGGGCGAGACGTACTGCCAATAACTCTAGGCAATTGATGTGCCAACGCAGTTGGGGCCCCGTCCACAGACCCGAAACTGTGTGCCCGTTGTACGTGGCCCCCCAGCCCGTGGATGAGGCATCCGTGAAGACCACAGCATGCCTGGACACCTGTTCTAAGGGCACTCCCGCCCGTAGAAACGAAGGGTCCGCCCAGGGGTTGGAGGTTTGGCGACAGTAAGGAGTAACTGAGACCCGGTACTTGCCGCTCTGCCACGCCCATCTCGGGACTCGGTCGTGAAGCCAGCATTGAAGCGGTCTCATATGAAGCAATCCGAGCGGCGTTACCGCGGCTGCAGATGCCATATGCCCCAGGAGCCTCTGAAAATATTTCAGTGGGACCGCTGTCCTGCCTTTGAACGTATTCAAGCAGTTCAACACTGACCGGACTCCCTCCTCTGTGAGGCGCGCTGTCCGGTTGACCGAATCCAGCTCCATACCGAGATAAGAGATCCTCTGTGTGGGACAGAGTTTGCTCTTCTCTCGGTTGACCCGAAGGCCCAACAGGCTGAGGTGACGGAGCACCAGGTCCCTGTGTTCGCACAA
Source organism: Coreius guichenoti (assembly GCA_039654105.1). Taxonomy (NCBI): domain Eukaryota; kingdom Metazoa; phylum Chordata; class Actinopteri; order Cypriniformes; family Gobionidae; genus Coreius; species Coreius guichenoti. The sequence goes on along the minus strand of CM077174.1, from coordinate 15,105,223 downwards.
CTGATCCCGGGACTGGGCCAATATGAGCCAGTCCTCGAGATAGTTGAGAATCCGAACGCCGCGTTCTCTGAGCGGAACAATGGCTGCCTCCGCGACTTTCGTGAAGATGCGAGGCGACAGGGACAGCCCGAAGGGCAAGACTTTGTACTGATATGCCCTCCCCTCGAACGCAAAGCGTAGGAACGGTCTGTGTCGAGGGAGAATGGAGACATGAAAGTACGCGTCCTTCAGGTCGATCGCTGCGAACCAATCTCGGGGACGGATGCATTCGAAAATGCGTTTCTGCGTTAACATTTTGAACGGGAGCTTGTGCAGGGCCCGATTCAGAATGCGCAGGTCCAAGATTGGTCTTAACCCACCACCTTTCTTGGGTACAATGAAGTAGGGGCTGTAGAACCCCGACCTCATATCGGCAGGAGGAACCGGCTCGATCGCGTTCTTCGCCAGCAGGACATCGATCTCGGACCGCAAGACATGGGCATCGCAACTCCGCACAGTGGTGAAGAGGATGCCCCTGTACTTGGGCGGCCGGCGCGCGAACTGAATCGCGTAGCCGAGTCTGACAGTACGGATGAGCCAGCGAGACGGCCTGGGGAGACCTAGCCAGGCTCCCAGAGACCGAACAAGCGGGACCAACGGCACCACAGACGTACCCGGGGTGGGGCAGCGAAGTGGAGTAGACAGACCCGACTCGGGAGGCCCGGAGGCGGCCCGGAGTGTTGTCTGAGTACTCCAGGGTGGGGCAGAGTATGGGTGAGGAGGCCCGGGGGCGTCCTCGGTGCCCATACTGCTGCCCCCTGGCGAGGGGGAGAGGGGAGGAAAGGAGTGGCGAGGCCCGGGGGCGTCGCACACTGCCAACCTGGCCCTCTTGGGGCCCAGGGAGGGAGGAAACTGCTCTTTTATTGAGAATGTGGGTACCGCTGGACTCCGGAGAGCCAGCGGCAGGATGTTGTGACGACCAGTAGTAACATTCTCCCCCCGGTCCTCCTCCGGGGAGAGGAGGGGTGCGGACACCACCTCCCCTGGAGCAGCTCCTCTTCTCCCTGGGCTGCCCGTCTCAGGGCCGCTTGCCCTTGCGCTTGCCGGCGGACTTTATGGGACCCTGGACGGGTTGGGCAGTACCCCTACGCCTGGCACCCTGCTTGCCAGGTGGAGGCTGCTGCTTAGGCTTAGCAGGGGCGGAGGCGGATGCAGGGGGACGCCCTCGGCGACGAGCAGGCGGAGGTGCTGCAGCCGGCGACTGGGTGGAGGCAGCAGCAGGTCGCCGCGGCAGGATGTTCTTGATTGCCTCCGTCTGCTTCTGGGCCACCGAGAACTGCTGGGCGAAGCTCTCGATGGCGTCGCCGAAGAGGCCGGCCTGGCAGACAGGGGCGTTGAGAAACCGTACTTTGTCGGTCTCACGCATATCCGCCAGGTTCAGCCACAGGTGGCGTTCCTGGACCACAAGTGTGGACATCGCCCGACCCAGGGAGCATGCGGTGACTTTCGTCGCCCGGAGGGCGAGGTCCGTCGCGGTACGCAGTTCCTGCATAACCCCTGGGTCGGAACTACCCTCGTGCAGTTCCTTGAGCGCTTTGGCCTGGTAGACCTGCAGGAGCGCCATGGCATGCAAAGATGACGCAGCTTCTCCACAGGCTGTGTAAGCCTTGCCCTTTAGTGCGGACGAGAACTTACACGCCCGGGAGGGGAGACACGGATTTCCGCGCCAGTCAGTAGCGGTCTTCGGACACAGTTGCATCGCTACTGACCGCTCGACTGGGGGATCTCCACGTAACCCTTGGCTGCGCCACCATCAAGGGTAGTGAGGACGGAGGAGTCAGTCGATCGGTTTCTAGCGCTGTAAGGCGCTATCCACGATTTCGTGAGCTCCTGATGCACCTCCGGAAAGAAAGGTACTGGGGCGGGGCGCTGAGAACCAGCGCGGGCCATCCCAAGATACCAATCGTCCAGCCTCGAGCCCAACACTGGCGGCGGCCCGGGCAAGCATAGCCGTGAGCTCCGGATCAGACTCGGGCAGCGCTACCACACCAGAAGGGGGCAGCGCAGCCGAATCCTCATCTCCGGAGTCCATTAGCTCGTCCCCCGATGCGGCTATCGAGACCATGTCCTCAGCCGGAGCCCCGAAAGTAACAGACGGTCTCCTGTGGGAAGGACCAGGCTGCTCTTCCGGAAGCTCCACCGGCGCAGTGGAGGGGGGAGGGGCCCAAGGAGCCTGTTGACCCGGCGGGAGTGCCCTCACAGTAACCCTCAGGTCTCCACCAAAGGCATCAGCCAAAGTAGCAGCCCTCTGCTTCGCAGCAGGAGGGCCACTAGATTGGGAGATGCGCAGAGAGCTGAGAGCACTCAACCCAGGAAGCTGTGAGAACAGCTGTTGTTTTCTTGCGATCTCCACTGACAGCGCCGTCACACCAACACCGTGGACTGGAGCGATCCTCTTTGACTGAACGTAACACTCTTCGTAGGGAACAAAGTACAGTTCGGCTCCTCAGTTGAAAAGCGATATGCGGTGCTTCCACTTCCGTATTTATACCCGCGATGCGGGGCGGGTCGTGGAATGCGTCAACCGCATGCCAATCCTCATTGGCTCGTTTTTAACACTCGAAGTAGATTGGTCTCCGAAAATAGATCCCAATGTCAGACAGACAGGGGCGTTGAGGAACCGCACTTTGTCGGGCTCACGCATATCTGCCAGGTTTAGCCCCAGGTGACATTCCTGGACCACTAGTGTGGACATCGCCTGACCCAGGGAGCGTGCAGTGACTTCCGTCACCCAGAGAGCGAGGTCCATCACCGCACGCAGTTCCTGCATAACCCCTGGGTCGGGACTACCCTCGTGCATGCAGGACAGAGGGTAGTGAGAGAGGGAAAACTTATACAGATTATGGCCCTTTTGGCGTTCCATATTTTGACACCAAATAGTTCCACACTGCTAAATTTTTCCGATGCACATCCGGGAAAAAAAAGACACAGGGGCAGGCAAGGCGATTTACGCGTTGCACTACACCTCAGCCACCCAGACTGTCAGCTCTGAATCTGATTCAGCATGAGCATACACTATTATAGTGTGAAACTCATTATCATTTCCAGCGCATAACAGCCCTCTCTCCGATGAGAGCCAGCAATCCCATCTGTAAGCTTCCAGCAGGCATGTGAGACAGTGAGCGTGGCTGTCAGACTCAAACACTCAAGCGCCTATGAAAGGGGCAAGATGAACAACGCGCCGACGTGGCATGTTCTCATAAGAGAACATGAACCACCCACGAACAAAGTCTCAGCACGCTCGTGATGCGATAGAGGAGTGGGGGCCCGAGAAGATGTACCCGGCGGGGAAGCCCCACTGTAATCCTCAGGTCACCAAGGCTTATTAGCCGAAGTAGCCCTTTTCTGGTGCACCAAAAAAAAAACTAGACCGGGGAATAGGCGATGGGACTCAACCCCGTTTGAGGTTTCATAGTCTTGACCGCGCATCTAGAGCGCAGAGTGACGCGCTGGTTTGCCGTGACAACCCCCGCTGTCAGCAGGCGCTCGACGGCACACGGCGCGTTGAACGCTCAAGCCTTTACGAGAAAGGTAAGACGAACAACGTGCCGACGTGATCACGTTTTCCTGAGAGAACATGGATCACCCACGAGCGCAATCTCACGTTTATATGCGAGAGAGATCGTGGCCGTCAAATGAGGACAGGAAACAACCGCATCCAGAAACACACGATTTGAATGACATCTTGAAAAAGACGCAGGGTCAAACCGTGTTGCTCTTTTAGAAGGAAATGCTCTTTTAGAAGTGCTGAAGCACTCAGGGAGATGGCCGCGGCTCACAGCAGTCCGATTGCAAGCCTGCGTGTGAGCACTCAAGAACGGAAACGCCCAGCCAACCAACACAGGAACAAGTGTATGTTGCAGCGGCCACTCGCTGACTCGCGCCGTCACACCAGCACCCAGGTAAGAGAGCGATCCTCCTCGAGACTCGTCTAAACACTCTTCGTAGAAACAGCTTGATACAGCAAATCGTTCGGCTCCGAAGTTAAAAAGCAATGATGCGGTATTCCACTTCGTTATTTATACCCGCGCTGCGGGGCGGTGCGTGGAATGCGTGAACCGCATGCCAATGTCCATTGGCTCGTTTTTAATCACTCGAAGTAGATTGGTCTCTGAAAACAGATCCCAATTCATCGGCCAGTTCCGACGTATGTCGAACGTGACCAACTGAAAGGGAACTATATCGCCAGAGAGGACTGCAACTGCAACACATTGTCATTCGGACTACTATTGGTACCGCTTTTGACATTTTCACAATAAAGAAATTATTGTGATTACACTTTTGTTAGTTTTTTTTTATAACCCTACATACTTTTAAGAAATGGTTATGTATAGGTTTAGAGGTTTGAGTGAGATTAGTGGCTCAAAATATCATTTTAATGCTATATTGTTACTAAAATTTTAATTTTCCCAAACATTTCTGCCCATTAAGTTGTATTGTCATTTTTTATTCTCTGTAAAATGGTTATGTTTGGGTTTAGGGATATAACATATCTATAAAATGGTAAAAGGGAAATTGTACATGTTTTTTATGATATAAAATATATTTTACGTTTTTTGCTGTAAAAGCATAATACGTTTGTTTAAATGTAGCCAATACGTTCATGTACCTTTCACCATTTATCCAAATATACAAAAAAGTACAAACCCGATTCCAAAAAAGTTGGGACACTGTACAAACTGTGAATAAAAATGGAATGCAATAATTTACAAATCTCATAAATTTATATTTTATTCACAATAGAATATAGATAACATATCAAATGTTGAAAGTGAGACATTTTGAAATGTCATGCCAAATATTGGCTCATTTTGGTTTTCATGAGAGCTACACATTCCAAAAAAGTTGGGACAGGTAGCAATAAGAGGACGGAAAAGTTAAATGTACATATAAGGAACAGCTGGAGGACCAATTTGCAACTTATTAGGTCAATTGGCAACATGATTGGGTATAAAAAGAGCCTCTCAGAGTGGCAGTGTCTCTCAGAAGTCAAGATGGGCAGAGGATCACCAATTCCCCCAATGCTGCGGCGAAAAATAGTGGAGCAATATCAGAAAGGAGTTTCTCAGAGAAAAATTGCAAAGAGTTTGAAGTTATCATCATCTACAGTGCATAATATCATCCAAAGATTCAGAGAATCTGGAACAATCTCTGTGCGTAAGGGTCAAGGCCGGAAAACCATACTGGATGCCCGTGATCTTCGGGCCCTTAGACGGCACTGCATCACATACAGGAATGCTACTGTAATGGAAATCACAACATGGGCTCAGGAATACTTCCAGAAAACATTGTCGGTGAACACAATCCATCGTGCCATTCGCCGTTGCCGGCTAAAACTCTATAGGTCAAAAAAGAAGCCATATCTAAACATGATCCAGAAGCCCAGGCGTTTTCTCTGGGCCAAGGCTCATTTAAAATGGACTGTAGCAAAGTGGAAAACTGTTCTGTGGTCAGGCGAATCAAAATTTGAAGTTCTTTTTGGAAAACTGGGACGCCATGTCATCCGGACTAAAGAGGACAAGGACAACCCAAGTTGTTATCAGCCTGCATCTCTGATGGTATGGGGTTGCATGAGTGCATGTGGCATGGGCAGCTTACACATCTGGAAAGGCACCATCAATGCTGAAAGGTATATCCAAGTTCTAGAACAACATATGCTCCCATCCAGACGTCGTCTCTTTCAGGGAAGACCTTGCATTTTCCAACATGACAATGCCAGACCACATACTGCATGAATTACAACATCATGGCTGCGTAGAAGAAGGATCCGGGTACTGAAATGGCCAGCCTGCAGTCCAGATCTTTCACCCATAGAAAACATCTGGCGCATCATAAAGAGGAAGATGCGACAAAGAAGACCTAAGACAGTTGAGCAACTAGAAGCCTGTATTAGACAAGAATGGGACAACATTCCTATTCCTAAACTTGAGCAACTTGTCTCCTCAGTCCCCAGAAGTTTGCAGACTGTTATAAAAAGAAGAGGGGATGCCACACAGTGGTAAACATGGCCTTGTCCCAACTTTTTTGAGATGTGTTGATGCCATGAAATTTAAAATCATCTTATTTTTCCCTTAAAATGATACATTTTCTCAGTTTAAACATTTGATATGTCATCTTTGTTGTATTCTGAATAAAATATTGAAATTTGAAACTTCCACATCATTGCATTCTGTTTTTATTCACAATTTGTACAGTGTCCCAACTTTTTTGGAACCGGGTTTGTATGTTTTGTGTCTGTAAAAGCTGCTTATTAACTTTTATAACAGATAACTGCCATAATTGAGGATATAACTTTCACTTTAGAATAGGGGGTCAAATTGCCTTTATTAGTACTGTATTAATGGTAGTTAGGCTTAATTATTGGCTTATTCTGGTTAATAAACTTAAATATCACTCAATAAGTGTCATAATTAATGTGGATAAAACTTTCACTTTAGAATAGGGGGTCAAATTGCCTTTATTAGTACTGTATTAATGGTAGTTAGGCTTAATTATTGTATTATTCTGGTTAATAAACTTAAATATCACTCAATAAGTGCCATAATTAATGTGGATAAAACTTTCACTTTAGAACAGGGGGTCAAATTGTCTTTATTACACTATTTTAGCTATTTATAACGGCAAAATCAGCAGTAATTAAACATAATTACTAGCTTATTGTTCAGTTAACTTAACAGAATTCCACAGAAATGTAATTACATCACTACACAAAAATAATATATGGCTTATTAAGTTGTAAATAATGGCTAATATGCCCTTACTATAATGTTAAGTTAATCATTAATTACTATTGTGTCCATGCTTAACTAATTCATAATTGTGAACAAGCAAATCATTAATTACTAGTGTAACTAATGCATAATTCCGGACCCTTAAAATGTAAAGTTAATCATTAATTACTAGTGTGTTTGTGCTTAACTAATGCTTAATTGTGAACAAGTTAATCATTAATTACTAGTGTGTTCCTGCTTAACTAATGCTTAATTGTGAACAAGTTAATCATTAATTAATGCTTAACTAATGCATTATTCTGGACCCTTAAAATAAAGTGTTACCAACTAGGGTAATTATATAAAACACATCTAGTTACCTCTTAAGCAAACTAACCCTGAACATAACCTGCTCTGGAGTGAACAGGCATAACCTGTTCAGAGAGTGAGTTGCTATGACTACTTACATACCCTGAAAGTTACCTCCGTTTTTGGAACCGAAAGTTGAGATTATCTTACTTACCCTTAAACATACCCGGGTATGTCACATAACCTGCTTTCTGGAATACCCCCCCGGTTATGTTCAGAGAGTGAGTTGCTATGGCTCCTTACATAGGATACCCTGAAAGTTATCTCCGTCTTTGGAACCGAAAGTTGAGGTTATCTGCTTACTTACTCTTAAACATACCCAGGTATGTCACATAACCTGCTTTCTGGAATACCCCCCAGATGAGGAGCAAGGGAAACAGATGACATAAGCACGAAACATGAGAACCACTATGAGAATTTCAAAATAAAAGACTGGGAGACTGGTTCATTTAGGCCAGCATGAAAAATGTCTTTGAGGGCAATGTCATTGAAGTCCACCTGGGGGGTATTCCAGAAAACAAGGTTAACTTATTATCAAATATACCCTGAACTCCCGGTTGATTAACCCAAACCTTGCTTACTTGAGGTATGCTGGTTCCAAAAATGAGTCCGGGAGTAAGTTCAGCCAACCCAGAGTATGACGAGTCACCATGGAAATGGACAAGTGTGCCATAATACTTACTTCTTTTGTTTAATGGCGATTTACATAACCTACTTAGTGCACATCGCCACCTATTTGGTGGTTGTGCATTCATTTTTTTCAATCTTTTCGTTTAATAAGTAATCTTTATTCACTGAGAATAAGGATTATATTGTTTGTTTGATGCTAATTAATGGAATGCAGATCCATGTGTGAGATTACAATAAAATAATAATAAATGTATTTGAATTGAATTAACATTTAAACATCACCTTGTTATAGTAGTGCTTTAGAATTAATATATACTATTGTATATAATAACTTTAACTATATAACACATTTAGTTATATAACCTCTTAAGCAAACTAACCCTGGACCATAACTTATTCTGGAGAGAGTGAGTTGCTATGGCTACTTGCATACCCTCAAAGTTACCTCCATTTTTGGAACCGAAAGTTGAGGTTATCCGCTTACTTACCCTTAAACATACCCAGGTATGTCATATAACCTGCTTTCTGGAATACCCCCCAGGTCTGAAAGTACACAGAGCTCCTCAACGTAGTCCTCAATGTTCTAAACACATCTAATCAAAACATGTGTTACAGTGCCGATAAAAAAAAAGAACTGAAATCGAATGCATTTCTAATTTGTTTAGAAATGCATCCTTGAGCAGGTTTTTCCTGCTCGCAAGCCGACGGAGAGTTGCTAGACGACCCTGGCTGCAAATTAGATTTCTAGGCTAATCGAAAAGCACTTTCACGATTAAAGGGGCAGTGGCACAAGGACACCCCCCCCCCACCCCCTGTGCACCCAAGTGTTCTAAAATAGAAGCAAATAATGTGTGAAAGTATACATATGTGTCTAATTTCAATGCTATGCCTTAGTGTGTAAAGATGGCCATTTTTAAGCATGACTGTTTGGATTTATATGAAACGGTAACACTTTACAATTAGAGTCCATTTGTAACATTGCATAAGGTTAATAAAAGTATTTTTCATTGTGAATTTCAACACTTAATACATTTTAACATTTTAAAGTTGTCTCCTAAATTAGTTAATGCACTATGAATTAACATGAATGATAAAGGTATAATTAATATATTAGCATTTTTTATATTTAAAACTTACAATAAACATTTTGTAATTTTTTTTTAATTCAAAGAAAACAAAATGGAAGAGAATTAAAACTGAACACAATATTGCTGTTAAAACTGTGTATAGAGCAAATTTTAATAATATTTTTTGCTCCTTTTGTATTTTGCATTTACTTTTACTTTCAATACTTAAGTATGTTTAATCTAAAAAAAAAAAATAAAAAAAAAATTCATACTTAAGTACAATAAATATCACATAGGCCTACTTTAAAACTTTTACGCAAGTAATATTCTAAACAGTGACTTTAACTTCTGCCAAAGTCATGTTCTGGGCTGCGTTTCCCAAAAGCATCGTAAGCCTAAGTTGATCGTAGAGACCACTGGTGGCAATTGTTCTACGATCAACTTAAACTTACGATGCTTTTGGGAAACGCAGCCCTGGTAAGTTATTTGTACTTTTACTCAAGTATAGCCTATGCCTTCAAGTACTTTATACACCACCGTGAATGGGACTATTCATTTGGAAATGATATACAGATAACGTTATGCATGGTAAAAATAGGCGTTGTAAGCAAATAAACCATATATGTTTATTTCGGGGAGGAGACGAGGTGGAGATGCATGTACGCACAATCTTCTGCTGACTGGGTTTTATAAAGGGAATTTGCGCAGGTTCTGGCGTACGTTTTATAAATCTGAAAACGTTTGTGCATACGCAAAATCTGGCTTTTGTGCGTACACACACTTTTAGGATGAAATCTATGGAAAGTTTTATAGGCTACATGAGGCCCCAGGACTTACAATCGTCGTCGTAATGAACCAGATGTAAGTCTAGGAATGTCTGCATGTGTGCCTCCGGGACTGGTTGCCCTGCAAGAGCAGGAGGATTCTGACTGCTGCTAATTTGTTAGTAGGATCTGCTTAGGCTACGAAACGCGGACCAGTTCATTTTTATCTAATACCCCTGAAACATGTTACTGGCAGGCATCAAAACTTTCTAAAAAGGTATCTGAATGCATTTTAAATGCTTTTAATATATTTTAGTGATTTTAGGATGCATTTAATGCCTCAGAAAATAAAAAACTTACTTAGAGTGACAGCTGATGTTTTCTTCTTTTTTGCATTTAGGGTTTGTTGTGCTTTATCAAGTGCATAATCAAGTTATTTTAAAACAAAATGCCTCAAACACCTTACCCCAGTTAAAGTGGCAATGGGCGGGGCTAGAGCTTATTTTTTTTTAATATTAAGGGGTGTTGACTAATCTCTGACTCAGTTAAGCAAAACAGACGTATTTAGAAGAAAATAACACATTGTTTCATCTCTGTTACTCTCTGTACTATACGGTTTATTAAGAGTGAGGGTATTTTTCACACTTCCTCTTATAGAATCTTTCTTGCATAAGCGAACAGCTGTTTTGGATTTTTTTTTTTTTTTTTTTTTTTTTGCATGTTGCAGTACATGGATTTTTGATCCAGTTTACTTATTTGCAAATGAGACTGCATTAAGAAGGTAGGAAAAAAAAAAAAAGGTATATTAGAAGTGATTTTAGTGATTTTTACAAAGTGATTTTAGGATGCATTATATTTAACAGAAGACTTAAGATGTCAATTTCTATAAATTTAAGCCCACACTATTCTTGATTTGGTGGTCAGTTTTTGAAAATTGTTTTCACTTAATTTTGAAATGTTATTTTTTTCTACATGTAAAACTGTTGTTTTGATTTCAACTAGGGCTAACCCAGGAATATGATGGGACCTGTGCTTGTTCATTTGCTTTTACAAGGTATAGAATATGTTATTTTGTTTCATTCTTCATAAAGTAGGTGCAGTAGCTTTTCTCAAGTTAGATTATTCAGTGTCTTTATTTCCGAAGATTTCTGTTGTCTTTTCTTGTACTGCCTCTTGGTAATTTCCCTGGTCCAATGGTTGCACACCATAAAGTCCGTGGCTAAATTTCAGGTTATGCATTTTTAGAGCTTCTGTATTTACATTACATCAGAAAAGGAATTCTTAACCAACTTAATTTCAATTTAAAGAGAACTACAATGACTTTTTGACCTTTAATATGTATTTTCAAATACTTCTGTGATTTAAAGCAGAAAATATGTTCATGGAAAAGTTCTCACTTTAGGCTACGAAACGCGGACCAGTTAATTTTTTATCTAATACCTCTGAAACATGTTACTGGCAGGCATCAAAACTTTCTAAAAATGTATCGGAATGCATTTTAAATGCTTTTAATATATTTTAGTGATTTTAGGATGCATTTAATGCCTCAGCAAATAAAAAAACTTACTTTGAGTGACAGCTGATGTTTCCTTCTTTTTTGCATTTAGGGTTTGTCATGCTTTATCAAGCACATAATCAAGTTTATGGAAAAGTTCTCACTTTAGTTTTTGGTCCAATTCTCACTATTAACTAACTATAAACTACGACTTTTGCCTCAGTAAACTCCTAATTACTGCTTATTAATAGTTAGTAAGGTACCGGTAGTTGTTACGTTTAGGTTTTGGGTAGAATTAAGGGATGTAGAATACTGTCATGCAGAAGTGTTTACTTTAGGAACTAAACTAAAGTTTCAGCCATTAATTTTCTCCAAATTTCACCTGTTATCCCACAGGTGTTCTGCTGTATGATACTTTGGCATGGATAGTGACGATGCCGAAAGACATTCGTGGCCTCAGAGGTTCCTGTCTTGTTATACCATGTTCTTTCTACTACACATCATACCCACCCAAAAACCCACGTAGAGTTGTGTGGTATCAGTGGGTCTCTAGAGGTTATCCTTTAGTTTATGATCCATGGTATCCACACGCCATCATTGAGAAGTTCAGATGGGAAACTGATTTATATGGAAACCCATCAAATTGGGATTGCAGTCTGCTGATCAAAAACCTAGAACTGTCCCACCATGGAGAGAAATTATATGCATGGATTGACCCTGAAAATGTTGGAAAGAGCACCTATGCATTTTATGATGTCACCTCTACAATCCTCGTTGACGGTATGTAAGTAACAATATGTGTCAATAACAATATATGTCAATAACAATAGACACAATAAAATGCTTATCGCAAATCGACTTTCTTCTCATCAGTTTAATTGTTTTAAAATAACATTTCAAAGTATTGTTGTCACAACACAGAAGGGAACAGACAGTGGATGTGATAGAAGGTTAAGTTTATTAAAACAGAGCTTTGAGCAGACACAACACACGACAGGTGAATGGTTGGTAAGCAGGATGATCTTGAACTTAGCTGGCGAAGACAATAGGAGATGATCACAAAGAACGAGGATGACGAGACGGCAGACTAGGAACAGAAGACGAAGACACCAGTGAGGGTGAATGTCCAGGTAGGAATGATCTCAGGTAGAGCAGGTAGAGTCTGTGTAACAGTGACGAGATCAGACGGTGAACTGAGGAATGTGAACAGGCCGTAACTACCAACTCTGAAAGAATGAGTTTTAAGAGAGTGAAATGATGAAATCCCAAGTTCCCTTTCAGTCGGTCACGTTCGACGTACGTCGGAACTGACCGACGAATTGGGGATCGTTTTCAGAGACCAATCTACTTCGAGTGTTTTAAAACGAGCCAATGAACATTCACGAATTCCACGCTCCTCCCGCAGCGCGGGTATAAATAAGAAAATGGAAGCACCGCATCTTTGCTTTCTGCTTCGGAGCCGAACAATTGCTGGTATTTTCAGTTATTTGTTTTCTACGAAGAGTGTTCTGTTGAACGAGTCTGCCTTTTGGAGTTGGACGTCTCTGGATCTGGTGCGGGTGATATAGCACGGTCAGCGGTTTGACAAACAAACAGCTGTTTTCACGGCTCAGAGCTGGGCGTCTTCAATGAGATTGAGTGCTCACAGCAGGCTTGCACTTTCGAACTGCTGTGAGCCGCAGCCATTCACCTGTGTGCTTCAGCAGTCTCAGAGCGTTTTCCTCTAAAAGAGCTTACACGGTTTGACCCTGCGTCTTTTTCAAGATGTCATTCAAACCATGTGTTTCTGGATGCGATTGTTTCCTGTCCTCATTTGACGGCCACGATCTCTCTCACATATAAACATGTGAGATTGTGTTCGTGGGTGAACTATGTTCTCTCAGGGGAACGTAATCACGTCGGCGCGCTGTTCATCTCACCTTTCTCGTAAGGGCTTGAGCGTTCAGCGTGCTGTGTGCCGTCGAGCGGCCAGCAACTGGGTTGTCACGGCAACCCAGCGCGTCACTCGGCGCTCTAGATGCGCGGTCGAGACTATGAAACCTCAAACGGGGTTGAGTCTCTTTGCCTATTCCCCGATCTAGTTCCTTTTCTGGTGCACCAGAAAAGGGCTACTTCGGCTAATGAGCCTTGGTGACCTGAGGATTACAGTGGGGCTTCCCTGCCGGGTACGTCTCCGTGGGCCCCCCATTCCTCTATCGCATCGCAAGAATGCTGAGACTGTGTTTGTGGGTGGTTCATGTTCTCTCATGAGAACATGACCACGTCGGCGCGTTGTTCGTCTTGCCTTTTTCATAAGGTCTGACGGCCACGCTCACTGTCTCACATGCATGCTGGTAGCTTACAGATGGGATTGCTGGTCCTTTTAAAAAGAGGATCTAGCGTTTCATTTGGGGCTCTGGCAGAGGACAGATGTCAATTGCTGCATCGGAGAGAGGGCTGTTATGCGCTGGAAGTGAAGATGAGGCTGAGTTTCCCACTATAATAATGTGTGCTCATGCTGAATCAGATTCAGAGTTGACAGCCATGCTTTCCCGGGTGGCTGAAGCGTAGGGCAAAGCGTAAATCGCCTTGCTTGCCCCCATGCCTTTTTTCCCGGATGTGCATCGGGAAAAATTAGCAGTGTGGACCTATTTGGTGCCAAAAATATGGAACACCAAAAGGGCCATAATCTGTATAAGTTTTCCCCTCTCTCACTACCCTCGTTGGTGGGGTGGCAGTGCCAGGACCTCACTATTCGGGCGATGAAAATCGCTGCACGCTCCCTGGGTCAGGCGATGTCCACACTAGTGGTCCAGGAACGCCACTTGGTAACCTGGCAGGTATATGTGAGCCCGACAAGTCAGTTCCTCAACGCCCCTATCTGTCAGGTGGGCCTGTCGCCCAGCAGTTCTCGGTGGCCAAGAAGCAGACAGAGGCGATTAAAAACATCCTGCCCCGACGACCAGCTGCTGTCTTCACCCAGTCGTCGGCCGCAGCGCCTCTGCCTGCTCGTCGCCGAGGGCGTCCCCATGTGTCCGCCTCCGCCCCTGCTAAGCCCAAACAGCAGCCTCCACCCGGGCAGCAGGTGGCCGGGCGTAAGGGAGGCACCCAATTGGTCAAGGGTCCCGCGAAGTCCGCTCGCAAGTGCAAGGGCAAGCGGCCCTGAGACGGGTAGCCCGGGGAGAAGAGGAGCTGCTCTCGGGGAGATGGTGTCCGCACCCCTCGCTCCCCCGGAGGAGGACCGGGGGGAAAATATATTTTTTTGTTTGGTTCCCATTCTGCCGCTGGCTCCCCAGAGTCCAGTGGTACCCACATTCTCAGAGCAGTTTCCTCCCTCCCTGGGCCCCAAGAGAGCGAGGTCGGCAGTGCGCGACGCCCAGGGGGCAGCAGTGTGCAGCTCGAGGACGCCACCAGGCCTTCTCACCCACACTCTGCCCCACCTTGGAATACTCAGACAACACTCCGGGCCGCCTCCGGGCCTCCCAAGTCGGGTCTGTGTGTTCCACCTCGCTGCCCCATCCCAGGTACGTCTGTGGTGCCGTTGTTCCTGCTTGTTTGGTCTCTGGGGGCCTGGCTAGCGCTCCCCAGGCCATCTCGCTGACTCGTCCGTACCATCAGACTCGGCTATGCGATTCAGTTCGCCTACCGGCCTCTCAAGTACAAGGGCATCCACTTCACCTCCGTGCGCAGAAGCGATGCTCATGTCCTGCGGTCAAAGATCGATGTCCTGCTGGCCAAGGACACGATCGAGCCGGTTCCTCCAGCTGATATGAGGTCGGGGTTCTACAGCCCCTACTTCATTGTACCCAAGAAAGGCGATGGGTTACGACCAATCTTGGACCTGCGTGTCCTGAAAATCCTGAATTTTTAAATGCATCCGTCCCCAAGGTTGGTTTGTAGCGATCGACCTGAAGGACAAAAGTCCTCCCATTCGGGCTGTCCCTGTCGCACAGGGACCTGGTGCTCAGTCACCTCAGCCTGTTGGGACTTCGGGTCAACCGGGAGAAGAGCAAACTCTGCCCCATGCAGAGGATCTCTTATCTCGGTATGGAGCTGGATTCGGTCAACCAGACTGCGCACCTCACAGAGGAACGAGTCCGGTCAGTGTTGAACAGCTTGAATACGTTCAATGGCAGCACAGCGGTCCCACTGACATTTTTTCAGAGGCTTCTGGGGCATATGGCACCTGCAGCCGCGGTAACGCCGCTCGGATTGCTTCATATGAGACCGCTTCAGCACTGGCTCCACGGCCGAGTCCCGAGATGGGCGTGGCAGAGCGGCAAGTACAGGGTCCCAGTTACTCCTTACTGTCGCTAAACCTTCAGCCCGTGGTTGGACCCTTCGTTTCTATGGGCGGGAGTGCCCTTAGAACAGGTGTCCAGGCATGCTGTGGTCTTCACGGATGCCTCGTCCACCGTCTGGGGGGCACAGGTAGACCTGTTTGCCTCTCTGGACTCGACCCATTGCCAGTTGTACTATTCCCTGACCGGGGGCACCCTCGGCACGGATGCACTGGTGCACAGCTGGCCCCGGGACCTGCGCAAGTATGCGTTTCCCTCAGTGAGCCTTCGTGCACAGACTCTGTGCAAAGTCAGGGAGGACGAGGAGCAGGTCTTGTTAGTTGCGCCCTACTGGCCCAACCGGACCTGGTTCCCCGAACTAACACTCCTCGCGACAGCCCCTCCCTGGCCCATTCCTCTGAGGAAGGACCTGCTTTCTCAGGGACGGGGCACTCTATGGCACCCGCGTCCAGACCTCTGGAAACTCCATGTCTAGTCCCTGAACGGGACGCGGAGGTTCTAGGTGGCCTGCCACAAGCTGTGGTAGACACCATCTCTTCTGCTAGAGCCCCCTTTACGAGGCGCCTCTATGCGTTGAAGTGGAACCTGTTCGTTGAGTGGTGCTCTTCCCGCCGGCTAACTCTCACGTCATCCTGAGACCCCGGCCTGGATACGTGCCCAAGGTTCCCACCACTCCCTTCCGGGACCAGGTGGTGAACCTGCAAGCGCTGCCTTCGGAGGAGGCAGACCCAGCCCTAGCTTTGCTCTGTCCCGTCCACGCTCTTCGCGCCTACGTGGACCGAACTCAAAGCTTTATGACCTCAGAGCAGCTCTTCATCTGTTACGGAGGTCAGAAGAAGGGAAAGGCTGTCTCCAAGCAGAGGTTAGCCCACTGGATAGTGGATGCTATCGTCTTGGCCTACCAGTCCCAAGACGTGCCTTGCCCGTTCGGGTTGTGAGCTCATTGAACTAGGAGTGTGGCTTCCTCCTGGGCGCTGGCTCAAGGCACCTCACTGACAGATATATGTAGAGCTGCGGGCTGGGCGACACCTAACATGTTCGCTAGATTCTATATCCTCCGCGTAGAGCCGGTATCTTCCCGTGTACTCGCCCCCAGTGGCCAGTAGCGCTAAGTGTCCGTTCTAGTGTCGGCTTGCAATGCCATTGCCGCCCCCTGGGCCGGATACGTGCGTCTATTGTCTCCAGTTGTGTTCCCCAGAAAAATGGCTATCCCTGTCGAGCTCCTCCGTCACCCCTCAGTGTCAGATGTTGCAGCCGTCTGACACCAGGCTTACACCCGTATGCATGTGGAACGTGTGTGTAAGCTGGGTATCCATATGTAGCGGTTCCTACGGCAACCCCATATGTGTATTCCTCCACGGTACCAGCTACCCTACTTGGCTAGCCCCGTCGTCCTTTCCCCCTAGGACTAGGTTGGAACCACCTCAGAGACTGCCATATGTTGCACTACCCTGCTAGGTTAGTCCTTATGTGTAATTGCCACCTCTCCTTCCATTGAAGGATGTGGCTCCGCAGCGTTCCATCTCTGAGACGGCACGCTTTCCCAGCGTTATCCAATAGTCACACTGAGTGGGTCTTCTCTGCTAGAGTCCTGACTTGCCGCTCCAACATAGGGGCGGCCCAGGGAGCTCACTCAGAGCGCTGGAAGGGCCAGCGCCGGTGGCGTGTTGGTAGGATCCCCAATTCGTCGGTCAGTTCCGACGTACGTTGAACGTGACCGACTGAAAGGGAACGTCCCGGTTACGTATGTAACCCTCGTTCCCTGAAGGAGGAAACGGAGACGTACGTCCCGTCGCCACAGGTGCTGTACCTCCGCTGAACGGCCAAGTCACTAGTTTGGCTCCTCGGCGGAAAAGCAAAGATGTGGTGCTTCCACTTCCTTATTTATACCCGCGCTGCGGGAGGAGCGTGGAATGCGTGAACCGCATGCCAATGTTCATTGGCTCGTTTAAAAAAACACTCAAAGTAGATTGGTCTCTGAAAACGATCCCCAATTCGTCTGTCAGTTCCGACATACATCTCCGTTCCCTCCTTCAGGGAACGAGGGTTACATACGTAACCGAGACGTTTCTAGCACTATATGCATTTAAAACACATGACCTGAATGAACCACCAATCATTAACTTAACCCTCCTATTGTTTCTTAGGCGGGGTTATTACATTTGATATCAATGCACCAGTTCAGTTTAGAATCTGGAGGTTACTTGCGTTTGTGTCTCGTGTCATCTTGGGGATTCCCTTTTCGGTCCTGGCTGCAGGGGTTTCCCAGGTTCAGTGATTCGCTGACGGCCTTGTCGTGTCTTTTGATCGACGTCTTGGGAAGCCAATCACGTGTTGTGTTGGCGGCTGGATGGAAAGTTGTGGGTATTGTTTGAAGTTGAAGCGGCGAGAGAAACTTTGCGGCGAAACTTAACTTAGAACAATAGACTCAACGGAAAGAAAATAAACTTAAGTAAAAGAAAGGAAAGTGAGAGGGGAGAGTTCTAGATGGCTTAAATGAAATTGTTAACCCATTCTCTCAGATCCTGGTCTGCCTCCGACCGTCTTCGTCCGATCATCTATTCGTCATGTTGTCTGTCTTTTGTCTTGACTTAACTTGCTCTCACTCTTTGTTCGTGTTCTGAGATTATAAAACTCAAAAATCTGCCCATCCTTCTGGATGGATTCTAACCAATTAGGTATCATCTTTGGTTCCGAGGTGACTGTTTCTCCACCCCTCCCATGAGTTATCTGTTATCTCTGGTCTCCTAATTTCCCGCTTTAGGCAGAGAGTGCATTTAGACATGATTTCTTATTATAAAAACACGATACATTCTACACAGATTTCACTGAAGTCATCTTCTTGAATTATGAACGTCTCGGTTACGTATGTAACCCTCGTTCCCTGAAGGAGGGAACGGAGACGCACGTCGGAACTGACCAACGAATTGGGATCTGTTTTCAGAGACCAATCTACTTCGAGTGATTAAAAACGAGCCAATGGACATTGGCATGCGGTTCACGCATTCCACGCACCGCCCCGCAGCGTGGGTATAAATACGGAAGTGGAATACCGCATTATTGCTTTTCAGCTGAGGAACCGAGATGAGTGACTCGGCCTTCAGCTGAAGCACAGCACCTGGCGACGGGACGTACGTCTCCATTCCCTCCTTCAGGGAACGAGGGTTACATACGTAACCGAGACGTTTCCTTTCAGTCGGTCATGTTCGACGTACGTCGGAACTGACCGACGAATTGGGATCCCTACCAACACGCCAGGGATGCTGGCCCTTCCAGCGCCCTGCCTGAGCTCACTGGACCACAGCTATGTTGGAGTGGGAGTCAGGGCTCCCGGCAGGGAAGGTCAGTCACTGCTGTTCCTGCAAGACCCACTCAGCATGACTATTCGATAACGCTGGGAAAGCGTGCCCGTCTCGTGGAGATGGTACTCTGCAGAGCCACGTCCTTCAATGGAAGGAGAGGTGGCGGAATACACATAAGGACTAACCTATCAGGGTAGTACTACATATGGCAGTCTCTGGGGTGGATCCAACCTGATCCCGGGGGGAAAGAACACCACCAGAGATGACAGAGCTCGGTCAAGGGAAAGACACGGGGCTAGCCAAGTAGGGCAGCTGATACCGTGGAGAATACACATATGGGGTTGCCGTTAGGGAACCACTACATATGGACCCCAGCCTACACACACGTTCCACAAGCATACGGGTGCAGGCCTGGCGAAGGGGTGACGGAGGAGCTCGACAGGGTTAGCCGTTTCCGGGGAACACAACTGGAGATAATAGACGCACGTATCCGGCCCAGGGGGTGGGAGTGGCGTTGCAAGCTGACACTAGAACGGGCACTTAGCGCTACTGGCCACTGGGGGCGAGGATGCGGGAAGATATAGAATCTAGCGAACGTGTTAGGTGTCGCCCAGCCCGCAGCTCTACATATATCTGTCAGCGAGGCGCCTTGAGCCAACGCCCCGGAGGAAGCTACACTCCTTGTGGAGTGCGCTCGCACCCCGAACGGGCAAGGCACGTCTTGGGACTGGTAAGCCAAGACAATAGCATCCACTATCCAGTGGGCTAACCTCTGCTTGGAGACAGCCTTTCCCTTCTGCTGGCCTCCGTAACAGACAAAGAGCTGCTCTGAGGTTCTAAAGCTTTGAGTTCGGTCCACGTAGGCGCGGAGGGTGTGGACGGGACAGAGCAAAGCTAGGGCTGGGTCTGCCTCCTCCGAAGGCAGCGCTTGCAGGTTCACCACTTGATCCCGGAAGGGAGTAGTAGGAACCTTGGGCACGTATCCAGGCCGGGGTCTCAGGACAACGTGAGAGTTGGCCGGCCCGAATTCTAGGCACGATTCGTTGACCGAAAGTGCATGCAGGTCCCCTACCCTCTTGATTGAGGCCAATGCAGTCAGGAGCACTGTCTTCATGGACAGGATGTTTAACTCTGCAGACTGTAAAGGCTCAAAGGGAGGACCCTGAAGTGCTCTGAGCACCAGGGCTAGGTCCCAAGAGGGTACCGAGGTTGAACGAGGAGGATTCACTCTCCTCGCACCTCTGAGGAACCTGACGATTAAGTCATGCTTCCCTAAGGACTTACCTTCCACTGCATCGTGATACGCCGCTATTGCGGCGACATACACTTTGAGGGTGGAGGGAGACAGCCTTCGCTCCAGCCCATCCTGCAGGAAAGAAAGCACAACATTAATCGAACACCTTCAGGGGTCTTCCCGGCGGGAAGAACACCACTTAACGAACAGGTTCCACTTCAGCGCGTAGAGGCGACCCAGGGCAAGACGTACTGGCAATAACTCTAGGCAATTGATATGCCAACGCAGTTGGGGCCCCGTCCACAGACCCGAAACTGTGTGCCCGTTGTACGTGGCCCTCCAGCCCGTGGATGAGGCATCCGTGAAGACCACAGCATGCCTGGACACCTGTTCTAAGGACACTCCTGCCCGTAGAAATGAAGGGTCCGCCCAAGGGTTGAAGGTTTGGCGACAGTAAGGAGTAACTGAGACCCGGTACTTGCCGCTCTGCCACGCACATCTTGGGACTCGGTCGTGAAGCCAGCGTTGAAGCGGTCTCATATGAAGCAATCCGAGTGGCGTTACCGCGGCTGCAGATGCCATATGCCCCAGGAGCCTCTGAAAAAATTTCAGTGGGACCGCTGTCCTGCCTTTGAACATATTCAAGCAGTTCAACACTGGCCGGACTTGCTCCTCTGTGAGGCGCGCCGTCCGGTTGACCGAATCCAGCTCCATACCGAGATAAGAGATCCTCTGTGTGGGACAGAGTTTGCTCTTCTCTCGGTTGACCCGAAGGCCCAACAGGCTGAGGTGACGGAGCACCAGGTCCCTGTGTTCGCACAACTGATCCCGGGACTGGGCCAATATGAGCCAGTCGTCGAGATAGTTGAGAATCCGAACGCCGCGTTCTCTGAGCGGAACAATGGCTGCCTCCGCGACTTTCGTGAAGACGCAAGGCGACAGGGACAGCCCGAAGGGCAAGACTTTGTACTGGTATGCCCTCCACTCAAACGCAAAGCGTAGGAACGGTCTGTGTCGAGGGAGAATGGAGACATGAAAGTACGCGTCCTTCAGGTCGATCACTGCGAACCAATCTCGGGGACGGATGCATTCGAAAATGCGTTTCTGCGTTAACATTTTGAACGGGAGCTTGTGCAGGGCCCGATTCAGAATGCGCAGGTCCAAGATCGGCCTTAACCCACCACCTTTCTTGGGTACAATGAAGTAAGGGCTGTAGAACCCCGACCTCATATCGGCTGGAGGAATCGGCTCGATCGCGTCCTTCGCCAGCAGGACATCGATCTCTGATCGCAAGACATGGGCATCGCTGCTCCGCACGCTGGTGAAGAGGATGCCCCTGTACTTGGGCGGCCGGCGCACGAACTGAATCGTGTAGCCGAGTCTGATGGTACGGATGAGCCAGCAAGACGGCCTGGGGAGACTAGCCAGGCCCCCAGAGACCGAGCAAGCGGGACCAACGGCACCACAGACGTACCCGGGGTGGGGCAGCGAGGTGGAGTACGCAGACCCGACTCGGGAGGCCCGGAGGCAGCCCGGAGTGTTGTCTGAGTATTCCAAGGTGGGGCAGAGTGTGGGTGAGGAGGCCCGGGGGCGTCCTTGGTGCCCACACTGCTGCCCCCTGGCGAAAGGGAGAGGGGAGGAAAGGAGTGGCAAGGCCCGGGGGCGTCGCACACTGCCAACCTGGCCCTCTTGGGGCCCAGGGAGGAAGGAAACTGCTCTGAGAACTGCTCCGGAGAGTCAGCGGCAGGACCGAAACCGAAAAATATTTCCCCCCGGTCCTCCTCTGGGGGAGGGAGGGGTGCGGACACTGTCTCCCAGAGAGCAGATCCCCTTTTCACTGGGCTGCCCGTTTCAGGGCCGCTTGCCCTTGCAGGGGACTTCACGGGACCCTGGACAGGTTGGGCGCCTCCCTTGCGCCCGGCCACCTGCTGCCTGGGTGGAGGCTGCTGCTTGGCTTAGCAGGGGCGGAGGCAGACGCAGGGGGACGCCCTCGGTGACAAGCAGGCGGAGGCGCTGCGGCCGACGACTGGGTGGAGGCAGCAGCTGGTCGTCGGGGCAAGATGTTTTTTTTTTTTTTTTTAAACCGCCTCCGTCTGCTTCTGTGCCACCAAGAACTGCTGGGCGAAGTTCTCAATGGCATCGCTGAAGAGGCCAGCCTGACAGACAGGGGCGTTGAGGAACCGCACTTTGTCGGGCTCACGCATATCTGCCAGGTTTAGCCCCAGGTGACATTCCTGGACCACTATTGTGGACATCGCCTGACCCTGGGAGCGTGCAGTGACTTCCGTCACCCAGAGAGCGAGGTCCATCACCGCACGCATTTCCTGCATAACCCCTGGGTCGGGACTACCCTCGTGCATGCAGGACAGAGGGTAGTGAGAGAGGGAAA
This sequence comes from Coreius guichenoti, assembly GCA_039654105.1. Lineage (NCBI taxonomy): Eukaryota > Metazoa > Chordata > Actinopteri > Cypriniformes > Gobionidae > Coreius > Coreius guichenoti. Next base: position 15,082,944 of record CM077174.1, on the reverse strand, counting down.
ACTTATACAGATTATGGCCCTTTTGGTGTTCCATATTTTGACACCAAATAGTTCCACACTGCTAAATTTTTCAGATGCACATCCGGGAAAAAAAGGCACAGGGGCAGGCAAGGCGATTTACGCGTTGCACTACGCCTCAGCCACCCATGAAAGCATGGCTGTCAACTCTGAATCTGATTCAGCATGAGCACACACTATTATAGCATTATCATTTCCAGCGCATAACAGCCCTCTATCCGATGCAGCAATTGACATCTGTCCTCTGCCAGAGCCCCAAATGAAACGCTGGCCCCCTTTTTTTTTTTTTTTGGACCAGCAATCCCATCTGTAAGCTACCAGCAGGCATGTGAGACAGTGAGCGTGGCCGTCAGACTCGACGGCACACGGCGCGCTGAACACTCAAGCCCCTATGAAAGAGGCAAGATGAACAACGCGCTGATGTGGCCATGTTCTCATGAGAGAACATGAACCACCCACGAACAAAGTCTCAGCACGCTCGTGATGCGATAGAGGAGTGGGGGCCCGAGGAGATGTACCCAGCGGGGAAGCCCCACTGCAATCCTCAGGTCACCAAGGCTTATTAGCCGAAGTAGCCCTTTTCTGGTGCACCAGAAAATAAACTAGATCGGGGAATAGGCGAAGGGACTCAACCCCGTTTGAGGTTTCATAGTCTTGACCGCGCATCTAGAGCGCCGAGTGACGCGCTGGGTTGCCGTGACAACCTGAGAGAACATAGATCACCCACAAACGCAATCTCACATGTTTATATGCGAGAGAGATCGTGGCCGTCAAATGAGGACAGGAAACAACCGCATCCAGAAACACACGATTTGAATTACATCTTGAAAAAGACGCAGGGTCAAACCGTGTTGCTCTTTTAGAAGGAAATGCTCTTTTAGAAGTGCTAAAGCACGCCACGGGCCGCGGCTCACAGCAGTCCGATTGCAAGCCTGCGTGTGAGCACTCAAAAACGGAAATGCCCAGCCAACCAACACAGGAATAAGTGTATGTTGCAGCGGCCACTCGCTGACTCGCGCCGTCACACCAGCACCCAGGTAAGAGAGCGATCCTCCTCGAGACTCGTCTAAACACTCTTCATAGAAACAGCTTGATACAGCAAACCGTTCGGCTCCGAAGTTAAAAAGCAATGATGCGGTATTCCACTTCCGTATTTATACCCACGCTGCAGGGCAGTGCGTGGAATGCGTGAACCGCATGCCAATGTCCATTGACTCGTTTTTAATTACTCGAAGTAGATTGGTCTCTGAAAACAGATCCCAATTCGTCGGTCAGTTCCGACGTACGTCGAACGTGACCAACTGAACGGAAACAGAGATTTACACTCATACCAGATAAGGCATACTTTCAATTAACCATTCAATAGTTATAACAGTTACATTAATTGTAAGCGATATACACTCACCTAAAGGATTATTAGGAACACCTGTTCAATTTCTCATTAATGCAATTATCTAATCAACCAATCACATGGCAGTTGCTTCAATACATTTAGGGGTGTGGTCCTGGTCAAGACAATCTCCTGAACTCCAAACTGAATGTCAGAATGGGAAAGAAAGGTGATTTAAGCAATTTTGAGCGTGGCATGGTTGTTGGTGCCAGACAGCCGGTCTGAGTATTTCACAATCTGCTCAGTTACTGGGATTTTCACGCACAACCATTTCTAGAGTTTACAAAGAATGGTGTGAAAAGGGAAAAACATCCAGTATGCGGCAGTCCTGTGGGCGAAAATGCCTTGTTGATGCTAGAGGTCAGAGGAGAATGGGCCGACTGATTCAAGCTGATAGAAGAGCAACTTTGACTGAAATAACCACTCGTTACAACCGAGGTATGCAGCAAAGCATTTGTGAAGCCACAACACGCACAACCTTGAGGCGGATGGGCTACAACAGCAGAAGACCCCACCGGGTACCACTCATCTCCACTACAAATAGGAAAAAGAGGCTACAATTTGCACGAGCTCACCAAAATTGGACAGTTGAAGACTGGAAAAATGTTGCCTGGTCTGATGAGTCTCGAATTCTGTTGAGACATTCAGATGGTAGAGTCAGAATTTGGCGTAAACAGAATGAGAACATGGATCCATCATGCCTTGTTACCACTGTGCAGGCTGGTGGTGGTGGTGTAATGGTGTGGGGGATGTTTTCTTGGCACACTTTAGGCCCCTTAGTGCCAATTGGGCATCGTTTAAATGCCACGGCCTACCTGAGCATTGTTTCTGACCATGTCCATCCCTTTATGACCACCATGTACCCATCCTCTGATGGCTACTTCCAGCAGGATAATGCACCATGTCACAAAGCTCGAATCATTTCGAATTGGTTTCTTGAACATGACAATGAGTTCACTGTACTAAAATGGCCCCCACAGTCACCAGATCTCAACCCAATAGGGAGCTTTGTGCCCTGGATGTGCATCCTACAAATCTCCATCAACTGCAAGATGCTATCCTATCGATATGGGCCAACATTTCTAAAGAATGCTTTCAGCACCTTGTTGAATCAATGCCACGTAGAATTAAGGCAGTTCTGAAGGCGAAAGGGGGTCAAACACAGTATTAGTATGGTGTTCCTAATAATCCTTTAGGTGAGTGTATATGCATAATGGTCATGTGTATTGGTTCTAGACGTCATATAGAGTTATGCAGTAGAAGGCTGTTTGAATGTAAGTTTGACATTCATCATTTTGTGGTTTGAAGCAGTTTATACGTGACAACAGTTTCTGTGTGTTTTTCCTGTGGATTTAACTGTCACTCAGAGTTCATCTAAAGGTTGTTGAGAAAACGGAGATCTGGTTTGTCCAAATTCACATTTGGACCTATTACAAACAAAGTCTGTTGTTATCTTTGGGGTGGCTCAAAGTTTGTCAGGCTGTAAAGTACTTAGCTGAGGATTTTGTGGCTTGACGCAGACTGACCCGCGTCCACTTCAATTAAGGCCATAAATTGTTGATTTGTTGAGTTGAGTTTTGTGTGGAATTATGCCCGAACGAATCATCTGGAAGATTCATTTGTGTCTGATGCGTCCACAATTCCTACACTATGTTAATTCTAATGTTTTCATGAATTATAGCTTATCCACAACAGCCCAGCATCAATATTTATGGAGGTGAAAGGAAGGGTGACATCATTACAGTAGCATGTTCAGCTGTCCACACGTGTCCATTCAGCAATCCAAACATCATTCTGAACGGTATAGAAGGAACTGATCAATTAGACAATAACTGTAATAATGCTGGCCAGTGCAGACTAACTCTGACACGCAAAGGTGTTGTAAAGGCAGAAGGCTCGACTATTGAGTGTTCTGTAACACATTATGGTGGCAGAAAAGTGACAGCTACAAAAAAGAAAAGTGCCAAATGTGAGTAAACACACATATAAACTGCTTTGTGTGCTATTAGTTATAAGTTCACTTTAAATGTCACAGTTGGACCTATTACAAGATTTCAGTTTAATTTCAGGTGTTCATCATAAAGTAACGATTGAGCCTGAACTGGCAGATGTCACAGAGGGCGTCGCCAAGAACTTCATTTGTTCCGTCTATCACTCCTGCCAGAGAGAGACTCCAACCATCACATGGAACTATGAGCACATGCAGGTCTCAACGGGGAGCAAAACACTTTCCGATTTAGATCGGGTCACCTATTCCAACATAACCTTTCTGGGTGCAAAAGACGACAATGGGAAGAAATTGATTTGCACTGCAAAGTTTTCTGGAGCAAACACTGAAATCTTTGTTGTTTTACTTGTACAGCGTAAGTCATTTGTTAGTGTCATGTATGATGTGTGTGAACTCTACATGTCTTGTTATTTTAGTGGAATCCTATCTTTTTTGTTTAGAATTTTTTGAGAAATTTCTATTTTTGTTTGTAAATTTGAGAATATTTACTATTCAATCTGCCTTGTTGTAATGTCTGCATACTAAATTGTGGTTGATCTTTCTTGCATTTATTTGTGTACTGAATTGTGAACTGAACTGGTTACTCAAACACGGCAAGCTATGCAAAAGTGATTTTGTGTGCCTTGCATTTTGAAATGTGTATGACTGCAATTCATAACGCAGTGCAAGTATGCATTTATTAACTGTAAATGGTTAGCATAAATGGTCTTCTTTTAAAGACACTTTTCAAACTATTTTACTGTAAACCCTAGCTCTCAAAATAATTAATTGGTTTGATTAGAGCCAACTCAAATTAAACAAATTAGTTAAATCAAATTAACTTTTATGAGTATTTAGAACTTTCTTTTTCTTTTGAGTTCACAAAACTGACACATTTTAAGTTAATTTTGAGTTTTATGAACTTGTTTCTTGGAGTTTAGACAAACTTAAATTTAACTGAAACTGGGCTGGGATTTCTATTTTCCAGCATGCTTTGCAGTAGCAAGGTAGCATTTATTGATTTAGCTAGTTAAAGCTAGCCAAGTTTCCACTACTAAAAATATTTAAGTTGATAATTTTACAAAGTACAAAATAAAAATCTGCAAGTTCTGCTTACTTAAACTTTAAATGTCTTAACTTAAAAAAAAATGATGTAACTGATTGCCTCTTTTTGAGTTTTGCCAACTTATTCGGGTTTAGGATGTACCCAACAACATTAATATTGAGGCTTGTTACTGCAATTCACATATTTGCATAAATTAGTTTTCTAGCCTAAGGCTCAAATGTGACATTTCACTTACGCCAAAACAAACATAATTGTTTACCCTTGTTTCTCTTACAGATGATTAAAAACCAGTGGATCCAATCCTGAATGAAAGTATGTTTTTTTCCCCTTACTCTCATATTTATATTATTACACTGCACTCATATTTCAGTTCTGTAATAATATTGATTAATCCATTATGTGGTACCATTTTAGCTCATTTCCAATATGAGGCAGATGTGATACCCAAGATCACTGCGTTGCCTCGTTCCTGTGTGGTAATACCGTGCAGTTTCAAGGTGGAAGAGGAATATGTCACTCGACTTCGCGTTCTTTGGGTCACCAAAAAAGGTGGCTACATGTTCCACACTGACTCACATAAAGTCTTAGACAACTTCAGAGGCCGCACAAGGCTCCTGGGAAACCCGGATGAGCAAAACTGTACTGTGGAGATGGATAATGTGCAAACTCATGACAACGGGCCGTTCTGCTTCAGAGCAGAAAAAGAAAACGAGAAATACAGTTTCAACAACAGCTGTGTGTTCATTATAATGCGGGGTGAGGAAATATAACCACTGACTATTGGTTATAAAAATGCTTTTAAAGATGCATCACATCCCATAACTAATATAACGTCTTTGTGTTTCTTGTTTAAAAGCATCTCCTGACAAACCTGTGATGTCGTCCCTCCCTGAAGACATCGAGCCCGGGACACGCATCACCGTCAAATGCTCAGTCAACCACACATGCTCCTCTCACCCTCCCAAAATCACCTGGAGCGTCCCAACAGCCCGAGAAACTATCAGCCACAATCACATGGGTGGAGGCGTCTGGGAAACAGTGTCCGTTGTGACCTTCATTCCAACTGGATATGAAGAGAAAGATGAAATTGTCTGCAGGGCCAACTTTTGGGGTGGTAAAACACAGAACAATACTGCCTTCCTGAGTGTTAAGAGTGAGTACAGACTGATACAGTTACATCCAAGATGGTTTGGTGGATCTCTGATTGTATGCATGTTACTGAGATCAGCTTATGCACCGGCCCATGTTTTAATATGACTTTTGTAAAAGAAACTGCTTCATGATGTGTGAGAGATGTGACTATTAATTCTTTTAGAAATAGGAATTCAAGCGATTAAATTGGAGACTTTCGGGCCTTATGCCATTGCTCCATCACTTCTGTTCATCCTCATTTGTGTACTTGCTGGAGTCTGCATATACAAGAGACGGCACAGGTAACGGTTTGCACGGCTTATTCTCATCCTTCAGAATTTCTGTATTTACATTTGAGGTCTATATGTCAAACTGGATGCCAAACAGAAAGTGAGGCTGTAACTTAAAAATGCTACTTTGAACAGTATGGACACAGCGCCACCTACTGGTCAAGGAATCTTAAAAATGGCTTTTTTTTCACATAACTTTTGAAAAGCTTGGCCTAAAATCATGAAACTTTTTTTTAATGACAAAAGGGTGTCTATGGATTCATTAGGACATACTAAGTAAATTTAAATAATTTTCTGTTTTTATTAGTCAGCATTGCCAATGTCTTACTTTCACATTGTAATTATTGATTGTAGAAAACCTCGTCAAGATATGCAAGGGTCACAAACGCAATCTGAACATAGGTATGTGAGACATGTTTATTCAGTCAAATTTCACTGATTAATTCATATTAAAACCTTTGGTCCCACTTTATATTAGGCGTCTTTCTAACATTTAAATTAATCATTTGATACAATGCACTTATTGTGTATATACATGTTTTTACATTGTACTTATATTTAAAAAAAAAAAAAATACCTGCATGTAATTACATCTGTGATTCATTTCAGTAATTAAATTTATAATTACACTGTTGACCCTTCCCTTACCTCTTAATCCACCCTTAAACCTACCTATACCACCACACCTGTCCCTAACTTTACCCGTATCCACCTCAGTAGCAGCAAAAGTGTTTTGCAATACAACATGAACACAATAAGTACACTGCACTTATTTTGTGATGTAAGTACATAGTAGTTAAAGACACCTAATATGAAGTGTGACCAAACCTTTAACTGGATAATAAAGTAACAATTTTAACCCTATTCTCTGACGTAGGAGATCAGTTTGGAACAGATTTTCAAGGTTGGAGTTTTTTTACTGAACTTACATTTGTATCTTTGTATTTGTTCCTGAGACTAAATTTAACATTTTCCCCCAGTCATTTTAATATGCCCGATAGTAGAGCAGCTTGGAATAACAGGGGAAACAGGAGTGATATCAGGCAAGTGCAACATAAAAAGGTCAAATAAATAAATAAATAAAATAGTATTGGTCTTTGTTTCCAATGCACTAAACTTGTGCAATCTACAGGTTCACTGGAAATGCTCCTGAAAGACCACCAAAGCCTGAACAAAGGCAGGTTGAAAATATAATTATAACATTACAATAATAAAATAAGCATAAACTATGCACAAATTATGTTTGTAATCATATATCATATGACTATTTAAACGTAACATCTCTCAACAGACGGAGCATCTGGAGCCGATTTTCTAGGTAATTAATATTTACATTTTCATTTTGCGTCATGCGTTTCATTATTAAATAATAAAACCTTCAAATTTGATAACTTTATTCTCTTTTTTAGGCACCAATCACCCAGAAACAATGCAAATCTGAGAGCAGAATACAAGTCAGTTTTTTTATTCTTAAAAAAACAGAATTCAGTAAAAAAAAAAAAAAAAAGTCATACATTTTAGATTTTACAGTATACATTTAAATAAAAACACCAAACTTGTCTTAATATATTAAAAATAGCTATTCATGCATGTTCATTCTTTTAATAAAAATTACAATTATTTTAATAAAATTCCCTCTCTATACAAATGACCAAAGTGGCATCACTGATGAATAGGGGTGTAATGATACGTGTCATGTCACGATACAATATTATCACGATACTCCAAGACATATGGTAAAAGGTTAATAAAAAATGTACTGTTGATTAAAATGCTAAATTTGGTATTACAATGGGGGTGGACATCTATAGGCTTGGACTTGGTGCTGGTAACCCAATGCACAGGACAATGCTGACACCAGAATAAAAATATTGATTCTGAAGCTGAAAATACAGAATTAATTTAGATTAATATGCTTGCACTCTTTCACTGACTATATCCACCTTATGCCTACGTTCCATGACGCTTTGCATGAATTATGGGTGTAACTTCTGTTAAGCTGTAAACAATCAGTGAAAGGCTCACTCTATGAACGCAATAACATCTTTTTTTTATACTGGGTACAATGAGATGACATTATTCTACTTACCCTTCAACCATAGAACAGCATCAACAAGGCACTTCCAACAGACCATGAATAAGCCAAAAGCATGATTCTTTCCACAGCAATAACGGACGGGTTAAATCACTGTAGTAATATACACCGATCAGGCATAACATTATGACCACTGACAGGTGAAGTTAATAACACTGATTATCTCTTCATCACAGCACCTGTTAGTGGTAAGTACACATTTTTTCCTCAAAGTTGATGTGTTAGAAACAGGAAAAATGGGCAAGTGTAAGGATTTGAGCGAGTTTGACAAGGACCAAATTGTGATGGCTAGAGGACTGGGTCAGAGCATCTCCAAAACTGCAGCTCTTGTGGGGTGTTCCCGGGCTGCAGTGGTCAGTATCTATCAAAAGTGGTCCAAGGAAGGAACAGTTGTGAACCGGCAACAGGGTCATGGGTGGCCAAGGCTCATTGATGCACGTGGGGAGCGAAGGCTGGCCATGTGGTCCGATCAAACAGACGAGCTACTTTAGCTCAAATTGCTCAAGAAGTTAATGCTGGTTCTGATAGAAAGGTGTCAGAATACACAGTGTATTGCAGTTTGTTGCGTATGGGGCTACATAGCCGCAGACCAGTCAGGGTGCCCATGCTGACCCCTGTCCACTGCCGAAAGCGCCAACAGTGGGCACATGAGAATCAGAACTGGACCACGAAGCAATAGAAAAAGGTGGCCTGGTCTGATGAATCACGTTTTCTTTTACATCACATGGATGGCTGTGTGTGTGTGCGTTGCTTACCTGGGGAACACATGGCACCAGGATGCACTATGGGAAGAAGGAAAGCCGGCGGAGGCAGTGTGATGCTTTGGGCAATGTTCTGCTGGGAAACCTTTGGTCCTGCCATCCATGTGGTTGTTACTTTGACATGTACCACCTACCTAAGCATTGTTGCAGACCATGTACACCCTTTCATGGAAACGGTATTCCCTGGTGGCTGTGGCCTCTTTCAGCAAAATAATGCGCCCTGCCACAAAGCAAAAATGGTTCAGGAATGCTTTGAGGAGCACAACAACGAGTTTGAGGTGTTGACTAGCCCTTACAAAAATTAACCATGGTTTTATTATAGTAAAAGTGTAGTAACCATGTTTTTTTGGCTAATTGATTACCATTTATATAACCACAATTTTACCACAAATACCATGGTTAAACTATGTTTAGAGTAGCAAAGCCATGGATAATTTGTGGTTACCATGGTTTAACTATAATAACCATGGTTTTTTGGTTTTATTTGTAGTAAAACCATGGTTCATTTTCGTAAGGGAAGCTTGGCCTCCAAATTCCCCAGATCTCAATTCAATTGAACATCTGTGGGATGTGCTGAACAAACAAGTCCGTGGAGGCCCCACCTCGCAACTTACAGGACTTAAAGGATCTGCTGCTAACATCTTGGTGCCAGATACCACAGCACACCTTCAGGGGTCTAGTGGAGTCCATGCCTTGATGGGTCAGGGCTGTTTTGGCAGCAAAATGGGGACCAATACAATATTAGGATATGTATCATAATGTTATGCCTGATTGGTGTATATCTGTATTATGTAATACACATTGCCTTAATCAAAAATGTTCATTAACTTTAGCATTGCATGATACTATTTCAAAGTGATTTCCGTCATTTTGACAGATAATAAATTGTATTTACCTGTGAAAACAAACCTGAAAAGAGGAGAAAAATGAGAGATTCTTCATGCATTCCAGTTAATTATTAATGGGATATAACTTTATCGTAAATTAAATCGTGAGAACAGACCACAAATGTGCAGTATATGTTGTCCTTTTTCATACTGTTACAGTGCAATGCAAAGTGAAAAAAGAAAATAATCATGAGGAAAAGAATGCAGCGACTGAAAAGAGCTATTGCCATAGATATTCTAACATATCATATACTCATAACGTAATTTCAACACGTTAAAATACCAAGCATTACGTTATTCTCATGATGTCTGAAAATAAAACATGAAGGAAAATTGACAGCTCATTCATTCAAACTGACAGATAAGCTTTATTTGTTGCACAACCTTACAATTTGAAATGACTCGTTTCAGTCTTTTTGAATGGAAGTTCCCCAAACCGGAAGTGCCACCCATAATTCAAAACGCAGTAGATTCGCCAGGAATAAGATGGATACATTTAAAATAATGTAGGCCACTTTTTACTAGTAACATAAGACATTTGGCATTTTCAGGACCCACAAATATTACCCCATTGCATATTTATACATTATATTCAACATTACATATAATGTAGTACTGACACTAAAAGTCTGTAAACTTACATTTTTTCGCACACAGTAATTTTCATTTATACACAATACAGATTGTCACTATCCACGATACATATTGTTGCATTTTTGTATCGCGATATATTATGGCACAATATATTGTTATATCCCTAATGATGAACCTTCTCTCTTCGCAGGGCAAACAACACATGTACAGTGTCAGGAAACAAGCCTTTCTCCAAACCTCATATTCCATCACCAAAGAGGTACAGTGATAAAGTCCATCAAGGTCTAAATTCATTATATTCACCATACACAGCAATAATACCAATAATACTGTTCAATAAAATGTAATAAAAGTTATAATAAAAGTGACAAAAATCCCCATGCCACTTCAAGATTCCTGAGCATGGTTCTTTAACATTGTTTGTTATAACGGAACAAACTGTAGAATTTGTGCAAGCTGCAGTTTTATCATTATAAATATTTCTATTAATAACAATGTATGTATTATAATTCAGAAGCTGTATATGTCCCTCTCCTTTGCCATATGGCAGGTGATTTAAATAAAAAAAAAAAAAGTCTATTAAATACATTTAGTTTAACAGTTATGATAAATTCAAATATTTATGTGACTTTTAAAATCTTTTTTCCCCCATGCATCTCAGTGAGCCAAAATCCTACCGCGTAAGTACATTTATCACTTCATTTGCTCTCTTACAGCATGGAAAACACATTCAATTTCTGTCATTTCAAATATGCTGAAATATCACTGACCTCTGACCTCTGTATCTCTTTAAATCTTCCTTTAAGGGTCATGATTATGATGCTGCTTGAACCAACCTATATGGAAAAGTCTGATAAAAATGAAACATCATCAGAGCTGAGCATGTGCTCAGAGTTCCAGATCGCATAATTTTCCTGTCCTGTCCCTCTGTTCAACATTGTTTATAAATGACAACAATGTGAAATGGATATGGAAAACAAACACATTTTTTTAATAATCTTATGCTTCAGGAAGTGTTTAATTTTAGAAACGTAAATACATAAATAGTCTGTAGTCTGTAGTTTGTATTGACTTTAACATGCTTTCACGCTTTATTCTGTATACAAAATATATTACGGAAAAACATCTTTTCATAACTTTTTTTTGTGTGTGTGTGAAAATTATGCTTGTACTACCTTTCTATAAGTAAAGAAACATACATTTGGCGAGTGTTCACAGTTTTTTGTTTGTTTGTCTCAAAGTTGCTTGCTAGGATATCTACAGTTTTTAAGTGGGGTGGATGGCAGCATCATTTGTCATTTCAAGGTTTTTTTTTGTTTTTGTTTTGCATGCTGGAAAGTGTAGACATCTAAGCAATTACAACATAGCTCCCCTCTTCTTTCTGACCCCAACCTTAAGCCTTCTTTCACTTCATGAATTTTATATTTTGCTGTCCTTGATACTAGATTCTTTCCCGATCCACTTGTTTGAGCAGAAGCCTATGAATGTTAGCAAAACTTTAAAAAAAGGGAAATTATGTGTTACATTTAAGCAAAAGACAGAAGAGTAATCTCACTTATTTTGAAGCCACTTTCAGTTCTCATTTTGGTAGTTTCCTGTGGTTACAGGGCACAGCTGCTAACATCCAAAGATTTTGCAATGCAATTTAACTTGTGAAAGTCCCTAAAGAGCCATTTCCATTGTTAAGACGTGCTCTACAGAACACTGTATTGCCTGCTATCAACATTTCATCTGTTTCATATAAAACAGCAATAATATTTTGTGGGAGTATGACGGGACCTTTGATACTTCATGTACTTTTCCAAGGTACAGTGTGTTTTCTTTAACATTTACTATTCTGCTACTGTACATTTATTCATCAAATTAAATAAAGTCTTTAAAATGACTTAAGAAGGATATATGCTAAACTCATAAAAAAAGTACTGCCAAAAACAAATGAGCAAGAAAGCAAATAACAGTTCAAAAAACACTATATGCTATTTAAATGACTGTTTACTAGAATTAAAAATTAGGTAATAATTGCAGAAGTCACAGAACTGAAACAGTCATAAATACAGTGGGGAGAACAAGTATTTGATACACTGCCGATTTTGCAGGTTTGCCCACTTACAAAACATGTAGAAGTCTGTAATTTTTATCATAGGTACTCTTCAACTGTGAGAGACGGAATCTAAAACAAAAATCCAGAAAATCACATTGTATAATTTAAGTAATTAATTAGCATTTTATTGCATGACATAAGTATTTGATACATCAGAAAAGCAGAACTTAATATTTGGTACAGAAACCTTTGTCTGCAATTACAGAGATCATATGTTTCCTGTAGTTCTTGACCAGGTTTGCACACACTGCAGCAGGGATTTTGGCCCACTCCTCCATACAGACCTTCTCCAGATCCTTCAGGTTTCGGGGCTGTCGCTGGGCAATACGGACTTTCAGCTCCCTCCAAAGATTTTCTATTAGGTTCAGGTCTGGAGACTGGCTAGGCCACTCCAGGACCTTGAGATGCTTCTTACGGAGCCACTCCTTAGTTGCCCTGGCTGTGTGTTTCAGGTCGTTGTCATGCTGAAAGACCCAGCCACGACCCATCTTCAATGCTCTTACTGAGGGAAGGAGGTTGTTGGCCAAGATCTTGCGATACATGGCCCCATCCATCCTCCCCTCAATACGGTGCAGTCGTCCTGTCCCCTTTGCAGAAAAGCATCCCCAAAGAATGATGTTTCCACCTCCATGCTTCACGGTTGGGATGGTGTTCTTGGGGTTTTACTCATCCTTCTTCTTCCTCCAAACACGGCGAGTGGAGTTTAGACCAAAAAGCTCTATTTTTGTCTCATCAGACCACATGACCTTCTCCCATTCCTCCTCTGGATCATCCAGATGGTCATTGGCAAACTTCAGACGGGCCTGGACATGCGCTGGCTTGAGCATGGGGACCTTGCGTGAGCTGCAGGATTGTAATCCATGATGGTGTAGTGTGTTACTAATGGTTTTCTTTGAGACTGTGGTCCCAGCTCTCTTCAGGTCATTGACCAGGTCCTGCCGTGTAGTTCTGGGCTGATCCCTCACCTTCCTCATGATCATTGATGCCCCACGAGGTGAGATCTTGCATGGTGCCCCAGACCGAGGGAGATTGACCGTCATCTTGAACTTCTTCCATTTTCTAATAATTGCGCCAACAGTTGTTGCCTTCTCACCAAGCTGCTTGCCTATTGTCCTGTAGCCCATCCCAGCCTAGATTTTCTGGATTTTTGTTTTAGATTTCGTCTCTCACAGTTGAAGTGTACCTATGAAAAAATTACAGACTGCTACATGCTTTGTAAGTGGGCAAACCTGCAAAATCAGCAGTGTATCAAATACTTGTTCTCCCCACTGTACCAATGCTGGCAAGTCTACTGACAATTTTTAAAGTTTGCTATTTCATTTATATTGTAGTCTCTAATAATAATAATAATAATAATAATATGACTGTACATAATTAAAACAATGGCCGCTTAAACACTCATTAATGACACCAATTTTTGTCCCACAGCTGTTCTGCTGTTTGATACTTTAGCATGGGAAGTGAAAATGCCAAAAGACATTCACGGCCTCCAGGGTTCCTGTCTGGTTATACCATGTTCTTTCTCTTACACATCAAACCCACCCAAAAACCCACGTAGAGTTGTGTGGTATCAGTGGGTCTCTAGAGGTTATCCTTTAGTTTATGATCCTTTGCATGCAGATGATGTCATTGAGAAGTTTAGAGGAAAAACTGATCTATATGGAAAATTGAGTTGGGATTGCAGTCTGCTGATCAAAAACCTGGAACACACCCATCATGGAGAGACACTGTATGCATGGATTGACCCTGAAAACGTTGGAAAGAGCACCTATGCATTTTATGATGTCACCTCCACAATTCTAGTTGATGGCAAGTACTATAAATTTCTTTAAATTTTGACTGCTGATCTGGTTATGAGAGTGCGTTGCCTAATTATGACATTTCTGCTATGTTTAGCAAGTCCACAGCAGCCCAGCATCAATATTTATGGAGGTGAAAGGATGGGTGAGACTATTACAATAACATGTTCAACTTTCCACACGTGTCCATTCAGCAAACCAAACATCATTCTGAATGGTACTGAAGGAACTGATCAATTAGACAATGAGCATATTAAAGACGGCCTGTGGAAAATCACTCTGACACGCACAGGCGTCGTAAAGACAGAAAGCTCCACTATTGAGTGTTCTGTATCACATCATGGTGGCATAACTGTGACAACTACAAAAAGCAAAAGTGCTCAGTGTAAGTGATCTATGTGTATATGAACATGCATGTTTGCACTCGCCTTTTGAATTATTAGTTATGATACTTTATGTTGTGCATTAATAAGGATTAATCTAATCCGTTTAGCCCCTTTAAATTACGAGACAGACAAAACTGTTGGACTGAAGACTATTGGGCTTCATTACCTAATGCCCTCACTTGTGTTCCTCCTCACTTGCATAACTGCTGGAGTCATCATATACAAGAGAAGACACAGGTAACCCTTTGTGTGTGTATATTACTTTAGGCTAATACTTGTTCTTTATAAAAGTTTTAGACCTGTGTATCTATGTATTTCTCTTCAGTGAACATTTTTAGGTTCTCATATTGTAATTATTGATTGTAGACAGCCTCGTAATTATACACAAGGGTCAGTAACACAATTTGAACAGAGGTATGTATCACATATTCACTTCTTTTATTTATAACTTTTTCTTGAAAACCCATTAATTCATGCTATAGGATACAATCTTTACATTTATAAAACACTAAAAATTTAAAAATCTCTGATGTAGGAGATCATGTTGGAACAGATTTTCGAGGTTGGAATTTTTTTTAATTAAATTAAATTTATTTTTATGTATTTGGTCCTGAGACTAAATTTAAAATGTCTCCCCCAGACAACTGAGTATGTCTAAAAGAAGAGCAGTTTGGACTAACAGGGAACACAGGAGTGATATCAGGCAAGTACAACATAAATATAGGTAAAATATAGTTTGATTTACAGTAAAAAGTGGGTGGGACAGGAATGGGGGGTTTTAATACAATGATATGTACAATAACAATTGCAGAAAAAATAACATTACAATGTCCAGAAATCCATTTCAATAGTACACAAGTTTAATTTATCAACACAGAAGTCGTGTTTAACGTAATAGTTTCCTTACATCTACTATAGCCTAATATAAGTGATGTGATAAATGCATATGGAATGCTTGTGGTCTATTGGTAGAATTTCTGTTAAGCGCGTCAGAGGTTCTGAGTTCTAATCCGCCCTCGTATAGTGTTTTTTCTCATTAAAACTAAATGGGTTTATCAGTGATTCTATATCAAAAGCAGGGACACGTTTGTGTGCATTTTGTTTTGTGATTTCACCTGAACGAATAGAGAGTCTCCGCAACGGCGTTAAGTGATATATTGAAACGCTCGTCTGTGTGAAGACTGTGCACGAATGCAGAGAGAGAACTGATAACAGCGGCAATGAACACTCGCAAAAACAACACCTCCTCTTATTTAAAATAAACAATCAAAATGCTAATTAAATGGAAATGTTTATTTCTATTAGGTACATCCGTGCTGTGAGATGTTTCAAAAAGTGGTGGGGACAATATAGACCCTGGCAAAAAGTGGTAGGGACATGCCCCACCCACAAATTACGCCTATGCATACTACTTTTACTATTTCTGGCATAGAAAAATATGGGCTGTGTCCGAAATCTCATACTCTCTTAAGTAGGTAATTATTTTGAACAAGTACCTGTGATCGATAAAAAAGTAA
Source organism: Coreius guichenoti (assembly GCA_039654105.1). Taxonomy (NCBI): domain Eukaryota; kingdom Metazoa; phylum Chordata; class Actinopteri; order Cypriniformes; family Gobionidae; genus Coreius; species Coreius guichenoti. Next base: position 15,066,922 of record CM077174.1, on the reverse strand, counting down.
GTTCTATATATATATGAATGTAACCTGGACGCATTACCTTCACTATTATCATTATCACGTGACCTACCAGTGTCAGTTGCATCGCTTCACTGCCATTTACAAATCCTCTCCCGTAGCCTTACGGTATGGATCCACTTGTCCGTGTGATACTTCTGTCGTGCCGTACTCCACTTTATTCCTATGGGTAACGTCAAGCGACTTTAACGCGCCTGCAAAGCATCCCGGGAAGGCGGCACTGCATTTGAAAAAATGCTGCGCGTCAAAAAGCTGGCCGATGCCCATCTTTATGCAAATGAATCCGTTGAACGTGACGCGACTATCCAATAGAAGTAGAGCACATGGAGACTGGGGGAAGTCTCTCGCAGGTCCTTTGTTCTAGACGTCCTACTACAAAAATGCTCAGGAAACTTTAGTTCTGAGTAGTGAAAATGGAGGAGAAATTAATTGTAGCGGTTGCAGCATTTCCAAATCTATACGACCCATCTTTGTTGTCCTATAGGGATAACGAGCCACGTAATTCTGCCTGGAGGAGGGTGGCAGAGGTGTTGGATTACCTGGTGGGTTTTATGAGTTTGCACTGTGTAAAATAAAATGGTAATTCAACAGATGATTTGTAATGGTAGCAGACAGCACATGTGCATCTGCAGACACGTGTTCTCATAGGCTAGTAGTACTTATGATAGCAGGTAAAAACCACGCCACGCTCCAAACCACGCCTATAGCGGTAAACTTGAGGAACGCCCATCAACGTACAAATGAGGGGAAGCGTCGCAACACCACGCTTCAGTCGTGTCGCAAAAGTGGATCCGTACCGTCAAGCCTTGTTTATACTCGACTTATACCCGTCCGCACGAGCGCGAGGATGCACGCGGCAAAAATGACGTCAATGCGGAGTGGGTGGTCCTGCACGTTGAGAGCGCGAAACCCCATTTCGCTTGGCGGTGTGCACGTCAAATTTTGTAACTTTGCGCACGGCTCCGCAACCGAAGATGCACGAGTTTGAGGCGAATCTGGCTGAGCGTGACGCCTCATCACACCGGCACCCAGTTTGCGCGTCTAAATCAGTTGCTTATATTTACAAAATGAGCCAACAATAGCAGAAATAAGCCCTTTTAATGAAAATAAAGATCCATGTTTAATAAAAATGTTCACGAAACTAACTGAAAATGTTTAGAGAAATTAGGGAAAATGTTTAATTTAGTTGTATACATGTTCTCCCATCCATATCTCTGTTCTAATGTCACAAGTAATACTGGGTTTTACACGATTCTTTCGTAGTGTGGTTTTGGTAAAGTTTACTAAAGTAAACATTGTCATGTGTGTCTTCTTCTCACCGCTGTTTCCTGATGGTTTATAGAACAATTACTCCGAGTCGCCCTCTGTCGTTTCAAAGAATAGCACAACGGCGAGCGCGTCGAGTATAAACACCTCCCCAAACGGACGAGGCGCGCTCGCAGCCAGTGGAGGCTCGCGCTGCGAAGCCAGACGAAAGTATAAACAAGGCTTTATGGGATAGTAAAGTGTCCATCGTATGCAGACTTCAGAATCTCGCCGGAAGTCAGCCGGGTACTTTTTGCCTACTCATTTACTGTACTGTAGGGATGGGCAAATGAAGCCTCATGAAGCATTGAGGCTTTCCCCTGATTGTTTCGGGACAAGATTCGAAGCATCAGGAGTGTCGAAAACAGTGCCATCTTGTGGCAGGTCAAATTTATAGCAGACATAAACCCGAGTGCGCAGCGCCGTTGTTTTATCTATAAAGCACAAATAAAAGCCTGACAATGCTAAATAATCAGTTTTCTGATGATATAATTCACGTATTAAAGTGTGGCAATAAATTAAAGGTAACAATTATAATTATGATCCCAACAGAGTTGTTTGATGCAAGTAAATGTTGCTCTAATTATTTTATAGTTTTTATACTGTTTATATGGCAAAATATATGATCATGTATTATAGGCTATAGGCTTATATATACAAAAAAAATTTAAATGGACTTCAACTTCCAAAAACCCCTAGAGTTGGTCTGGGTTCAAACATTCCGAGACGCAAAGTGAAGCATTCACGTGACTGGAAAGAAAGTGAGGCTTCGTTTTTCACTGATCACGTGTTTCACTGAAAACAACACGCGCTCCGAAACGGGCCTTCATGTGAAATTGTGCTGCGTACTCGATACGCGCTTTGAAGCGTTGGTGTCACATGTAACATCACTACTGTACTGTGAATTCAGACGTACTTCTTTTGTTGTTTTTCGCCAACTATATATTATAGGGAAGCATGCGATTTCGGATGCAGCCACTGTAAATGTAGCAAGGGTAGTGTACTTTGTGGTTCCAAATTGATTGTCTTTATGAGTGAATCGTTTATTCAACCGATTCATTCAAAAACAACGAATCGTTCATAAACTAAACAAATGACGTATTTATGAGTGAGTCATAGTTCAAACGATTCGTTAAAAACAGTGATTCATAGGTAACGCCACTTTAGGTACAACAGGCGATTCTTGGAGGGGCAAAAATGGTGAAATTAAATATTGTGTCTTAAAAGTAAGTTACTCAGTATTAACGTTTAGTTTATTGTTGTTTAAACCTGATTGTATATAAGAGTTGTATCAAAGCAATAATACTGCAATCGTGAAAATCAACTAGCAAATGTTTTTTTCTTATAGTTGACTTTATACATTCAGCTGGGATATGAGATGTCTCTTACCATCAAAAATCAACACATATTAACACATTGCTGGAGTTTTATAATAAGGCCTCTTGAAGTGCATTATTTAAATTAAACTTTTCTCTTTACAGAACCAACACATGTGGAAACAAGCCTTTCTCTAAACCTCGTATGCCATCACCAAAGAGGTACAGTGCATTTGAACCACCTTTACACAGCAAAATAAGACCTTTATATTCAGTCTATGAGCAGAGTTTCATAATAAAAGTTCCCATGCCACTCCAAGATTCCTGTAACTTAACAGTTGCCATGATAAATGCAGATAATCATGTAATTCTTTTTTTTTTTTTTTCATTCTTTTTCACCATGCACCTCAGTGAGCCAAAATCCTACTCAGTGAGTATATTATTTATTTCTACCATTATTAAACTGTGGATAACATATTCAGATTCTATGATTTCAAATGCTGTCTTTTTATCCTTGTTTTTCCCCATTAAATAAGGATTATGATGCTGAATACACTAACATGGATGAACTCAACATGTATGGAAACATCTGATGATAATGAACAAAACAAGTTTTTGATCATACATACAGCAAAACACATACAGCAGATATTATTATTTTATATATATATAGTCACACTCTGTTCATGTATTATTGAGAATATATCCATAAATAAATATAGCATTTAAAACTTGATAAGCATCACTTGATATATGTCATCCAAAATAAATCATCAGCAAAGCCACCTGGTGTGTTCTCTAAATAATTTCCATTGTGTTCAAGGCATTAATAGACCAAAGATCATGGTAGGTGTTAATGATGTCAGTATCTTTTCACAGCTGCTAACTTCCTGTCGCAGTCAGAGACACAAGCATTGTGACATTAAGAGAATTTGCAAGATAGAGAACAAACACCACATATCATTTTTAATAGCCATTCATCACATTTCTCAAAAGATCATCAAAATACATTTTTGTTCCAATATATTTCTGCATGTTTAAAATTGACTATACAAGAGGTTTTAAACATCAAGGACTGTCAGGGGAGCCTGGCTTTTTGTACAATTTGTAGGCCTACTGTTCCTATCCCGAAAGAACTCAGAAAGGCGTTTATCTGAAATAAAAATTAAGAAAATATTCGAAAATTGGAAAGAAATTAAATAAGGAGAAGGCAACAGATCTATAACTTATTTTAAATGTGGTGTTCTTGTATTTATCGGACGAGTTGGCTCATCGACCACAATGTGTGCAGTTATTGTTACCACGCTCAAAACCATGGCTTCCTTCCTGGACCTTCAAGGATACCAGTACTGCAGATGATGAGCAAATTCAATATAATTAGAGATAGGAGATATGTCTCCTCAAGGAAGTGGTGGCAAAGGACCACCAAGATGGAGTCTCTGTAAAAACTACAATACCCAGTCCCAGGCAGAAAATGCAACAAGTGATCAAGACAAGTATACTACAGAACTCTTCCACCCTGCTCCTGAGGACCCATAAAACACACCTGAACCAGCTATTTAAGCTCTTCAGGATAGCTTAAAAGTCACAGGCAGGCATGCAGGACAGTGGTCTCCAGGAGTAGGGCTGAAGACCCATGCTTTAGAGCACTGCAGCAATGACAGTGTTTTTGTAGGCCAAACCAAAACTCAGCGTCCCTTACGAAAAAGAAGTAAACTTCAAGTTCATTTTATTAAGTATACTTAAGTAATGTTCAAGTATATTTTTAAGTATACTTTATGGAGTAAGTATACTAATATTAATGTACTAGTAGTATACTTGTACTATTTCAATACTGCTTGAGACTAAATTGGCTCACTTTTAGTAGCTATATAAAAGTATACTTTTAAGTGTACTATAAGTGTTACAGTACATTTCTCGTTTGTACTGAATCTGTACTACAAGTGAACTTTTAAGTATACTAGTAGTTAACTATTTTAAAACTTGTAGCACATTTGCAAGTACTTGCAAGTTTTCTTTAAGTGAACATATCACACTTACAGTTTACTGTTTAAATAAAAGTGTGGTTATTTTATTTTATTGGCTTTAAGATTCAGTAAAACTATTGAATTTGATTAAAAAGTCTAATAAAAAAATACAATTATACAACAAACTATTATAAAATAAGAAATATTTCAAGTATAAAAAATGAATAGGAACATAGTAGTATACTTAAAGTGCAAAAACAATATATAAAGTAACAGAAAAATTGGACAGAAAATAGGCCTATATTAAAAATAATATTAAATATCAATATATTCATAGCAATTTTATGTCGGCACGCCATTTGAACAGACTTTGCTTTTCCGGTAAGCATAAGTGGTACATGTGTGGAGCGTTTGGGCAGTGAGCGACGGAGCAGAGAGTGCGGTGCACACACTGAGCGGAACATTGAGCAGAGTGCAGGCATACACACGGAGCGGAACTAGGGTTGCCAACCGTTCTGTATAATAGACCCTTTTCACATTTCCGGGTTTCTCGGAAGCGGAAGTCGTCATAGTTGGGTTAACTTTTATAGCGGTGAATGATTCCTAGAACGTCATGATGTGGAGTTCTTTAAAGGGTTGGGGGACGTTATTTGGCGGACCTTCAGGGAACATTCAGGACGTTCTGGGAATGTTTAAGGGACCATTACTATAGGACGTTCCCTCTACACTACATTCCCATAACGTTTGCAGGACCTTAAAGGAAAATATCAACCTAGAATGTTGTTTTTTGGTCCTATTTAGGTCATTCCATCACGTGTTGGGTGTCGCCCAGCCCGCAGATCTACAGATATCTGACAGAGAGGCACCACATGCCAGCGCCCAGGAGGATGCAACACTTCTAGTAGAGTGTGCTCGCACCCTGAGCGGACAGGGCACACCTTGTGCTTGGTAAGCCAAGGTGATGGCATCCACTGTCCAGTGGGCCATCCTCTGTTTGGAGACAGCCTTTCCCTTCTGCTGGCCTCCGTGACAGACAAAGAGCTGATCTGAGGTCCTGAAGCTTTGCGTTCTATCCATGTACAGTCGCAGAGCGCGGACGGGACGGAGCAAAGCCAGGGCTGGGTCTGCCTCCTCCGGGGGCAGCGCTTGTAGGTTCACTACCTGGTTGCGGAAGGGAGTGGACATGTAGCTCTCTAATAGTTAAATGTAAAGCATTATCTATTTTGAAGGGTTATATTCATCCGCAGTCACGCAGAGCCAAAGCACATGCGGCCAAAACAATGTTCTTCCGCAAAATGCATGAAATCTTGTTTTTTAACAGCTACAGGGCCAAAATATACATAGTGTACCTTTAACTTTGAAAAAAAAGTTACTTCCACATACTTTGTAAAAGGTCTCTATATGGCCTTAACACTTGCATTATGTGCATTGCCTCTGTGGCTGCAGTAAGAAGAGGTGTGAAAAAATTGCAGCCAAGACGGACAGTTCTCTTGTAGTGGATCAGGCGCGCGGATATCACGTGATTCACACTCATGCACTGTGTTGCTAATAAACATTGTTTAAGTTCTGTTTTTTTTTTTAAATGAAAATAAATATGATGAACAAGACACCCAAAGTACTTATTTATTTCCATTCAAAAAATGTGTTTATCAATCATTTTAATACAGACATGTTTTTATATATATTTTTTAGAAATATGACAATAATCACATAATCCATAGAGAGATCTCACTGTCAGAGAGTTTGGGAATATTCACACATAATTTATACACATAAAAACATGATATCAGAATTTTAAAAACAAACATTTTAAAAGAGAACGTCTCGGTTACGTGTGGAACCATGGGGAACCATGCACATGCATTCAGCGCACGCATTCAGTCCGTGGAGTGGAATGGCGCAGCAAGCGAAGACACCTGAGCCTGTCCAGTTACTGGCCACTTGGAGCGAGTACATGAGAGGACACTGGCTCTACACAGAGATTATAGAATCTCGGAAAAGTGTTGGGTGTCGCCCAGCCTGCAGCACTACGAATGTCTGTTAGCGAGGCGCCATGCGCTAAAGCCCAAGAGGAGGCTACACTCCTAGTGGAGTGTCCCTTAACCCCTAGGGGGGTTAACAAAGGAACTCTCTCCCGCCTAAAGTCCACACCTATGATTAGCCATTTCGAGAAAGATGGGCGTATGTTAATGGGCTTTAAAGGGCAACAACACAAGAATATCTTTGCTCAGTCATCTTCAAAACTCCGACGAGACGATCTTCTTTTCCTCCTTGTTTTGGCAACATTCGCTCTCAGGCTACCTTCAAACTTCCCGCAGATCGGAAACACGACCTCTGGAAGAGAGAGAAGCTCCCGCGCAAAGAACGCTTTGAGAAGCCTTGCACATATCCTCTTATACTCAGCACAAAGAAATCCATGCAAGTATAAATTCTATTGAGCTTTAGAGGCGATTAAGATTGGTGCCCCTGTTTAAGGTGATATTATCCTTTGCTGACTCTCTCGGGTTACTTGCTTGTGAAATTGCCATCCTTGATCTTTCTTTCTTTCTTTCTTTCTTTCTTTCTTTCTTTCTCTCTTTCGTTACTTTTCGTTATTCTGTATACACATGTATTCTTTATTTAGCTAGTCGTATGTATTCTTAGTATCAATTACTAAAACCATTGTATCCACGTTTGGTTGTCATTGTTGCCGCTCACAGAACATAGTCACTTTAATGTTCAGATCTAGCTACGAGCTCTCATAAGTATCTTTGAATACTTTAATTAATATCCTAATAGTTTGGAAAGTTTATTCTTCGTGGCCAGAAGGATAACCTTCCCGAAAATTTGATAAAGAATAAAACTTCATGAGAGTTGATAAAAGATTGTACTGTTCGTTTGTTAAACGAACGGATGAATTTTTTATGAATTTTTTAAAGGTTATTCTGTAATGATTTAATATATATATATATATATATATATATATATATATATATATATATATATATATATATATATTCGTAGTTAATTGCAATCCATTATTGTTAACCATGTACAGTGGGGAGAACAAGTATTTGATACACTGCCGATTTTGCAGGTTTGCCCACTTACAAAGCATGTAGAAGTCTGTAATTTTTATCATAGGTACTCTTCAACTGTGAGTGACGGAATCTAAAACAAAAATCCTGAAAATCACATTGTATGATTTTTAAGTAATTAATTTGCATTTTATTGCATGACATAAGTATTTGATACATCAGAAAAGCAGAGCTTAATATTTGGTACAGAAACCTTTGTTTGCAATTACAGAGATCATATGTTTCCTGTAGTTCTTGACCAGGTTTGCACACACTGCAGCAGGGATTTTGGCCCACTCCTCCATACAGACCTTCTCCAGATCCTTCAGGTTTCAGGGCTGTCGCTGGGCAATACGGACTTTCAGCTCCCTCCAAAGATTTTCTATTGGGTTCAGGTCTGGAGACTGGCTAGGCCACTCCAGGACCTTGAGATGCTTCTTACGGAGCCACTCCTTAGTTGACCTGGCTGTGTGTTTCAGGTCGTTGTCATGCTGGAAGACCCAGCCACGACCCATCTTCAATGCTCTTACTGAGGGAAGGAGGTTGTTGGCCAAGATCTGGCAATACATGGCCTCATCCATCCTCCCCTCAATACGGTGCAGTCGTCCTGTCCCCTTTGCAGAAAAGCATCCCCAAAGAATGATGTTTCCACCTCCATGCTTCACGGTTGGGATGGTGTTCTTGGGGTTGTACTCATCCTTCTTCTTCCTCCAAACACGGCGAGTGGAGTTTAGACCAAAAAGCTCTATTTTTGTCTCATCAGACCACATGACCTTCTCCCATTCCTCCTCTGGATCATCCAGATGGTCATTGGCAAACTTCAGACGGGCCTGGACATGCGCTGGCTTGAGCAGGGGGACCTTGCGTGCGCTGCAGGATTTTAATCCATGACGGCGTAGTGTGTTACTAATGGTTTTCTTTGAGACTGTGGTCCCAGCTCTCTTCAGGTCATTGACCAGGTCCTGCTGTGTAGTTCTGGGCTGATCCCTTACCTTCCTCATGATCATTGATGCCCCACGAGGTGAGATATTGCATGGTGCCCCAGACCGAGGGAGATTGAGCGTCATCTTGAACTTCTTCCATTTTCTAATAATTGCGCCAACAGTTGTTGCCTTCTCACCAAGCTGCTTGCCTATTGTCCTGTAGCCCATCCCAGCCTTGTGCAGGTCTACAATTTTATCCCTGATGTCCTTACACAGCTCTCTGGTCTTTGCCATTGTGGAGAGGTTGGAGTCTGTTTGATTGAGTGTGTGGACAGGTGTCTTTTATACAGGTAACAAGTTCAAACAGGTGCAGTTAATACAGGTAATGAGTGGAGAACAGGAGGGCTTCTTTAAGAAAAACTAACAGGTCTGTGAGAGCCGGAATTCTTACTGGTTGGTAGGTGATCAAATACTTATGTCATGCAATAAAATGCAAATTAATTATTTAAAAATCATACAATGTGATTTTCTGGATTTTTGTCTCTCACAGTTGAAGTGTACCTATGATAAAAATTACAGACCTCTACATGCTTTGTAAGTAGGAAAACCTGCAAAATCGGCAGTGTATCAAATACTTGTTCTCCCCACTGTATATATTGCATAAATACCTAGGTTAGGTATTTCCCTTTTGGGTGATTTGGAGATTTATAATTTAATCATAACCTGTTACGATTTAATATAAATAATTAAATATTAATACCCATAATTCCCTATTGAGCTAATTTTAATTTATTAACATCTGTAGCCGAGTCGCTACAGTATTATTTGGTGGAGAATGCGGGCATATTTTAAACTTTGTTTTGTGATCAACGGTGTCAATTTTATGTGTATATTACTGGTATTCATTTTTGTTTCTGTATGCGCGCTTCAGAGAGTGAGATAAGTCGCAAACGCAAACTCACGTAACTGCAACTGAAAAGCCCAAAGCTGATTTCAGTTCAGTATGTTAACAGCTGCTATTTTGTCAAACATTTTAGTCACTGTTAATTGTTAAAAAAATAAACTGCAGTTCATAGTATTAAAATTGTAAGAGAAAGAGAAAGAAACCTCTTTACAGCACATTTTAATATTATCAAACCTGCCTGTAAGAACGAAGAAATCTTCTTTCAGCGTGATAATATAATGATCTGAGCGATGCTCCTCACTTCGTTGTCGTAAAGGCCTTATTAACATATCGCTAGTTTTGATTAATTGCGTATATCAATGTTATTCAATTAAGCGATCTCACTCCTTTAGGTTAAAACTTTGACATAGCTAACCAAAAGCATATACCTTATACAAATCAATCAGAAGAACTGCTGGCCAGTGTCTGATTGATGTGTAAATGGGAGTATTTTTTTTTTTTTTTTAAACCTTGATCAAGTTTAAAATTTGTAACAGAAAAAAAAAACATTCTGTTCCATACATTTTCATGTACGCGCGGTAAAAGAAATCCGGCCACACACTCTTTGTGCTACAAATTGGAGCACAAAAGGAGATTTGAAAACAAATTCTCTCCTCACTTGTGATTTGTGCAGTAAGGGAAGAGGAAAAACCTTCCTCTTTTCGGACGCTCGAATTTAAATCACCCTTTGAAATGTGTCGTAATACCTCTGACTAACACCAGAGGGCAGCCTGCTAGGTGTCCAACACCTCTCAAATTACGCACACCTGACCTCACTCCTTGGTGTGGACTCAACTACGCCATCGTGTGGGCATCTGCGGATGTTTCTTTCCGTCCCTCTATCTCATTTGTCAAAGTGAACTATCTTTTCCGTTATTTTATTTGTTTACTATTATAATCATTTTCATTTATTTCCTGTTATTACTATTATTTTATATTATTCAATCTTCCCGTTTCGCTGACTTCTCACACTTATTTAAATCTGGTTTAAACTTGAATTTAAATTAAATTCTCAGTTCAGCCATTAATGTTACTTGGTGGGAGCACGCCCCTATGTGACATTCTCTGCTAAGTCAGTTTTTCCTCCTTTCTCCTGTTGTTTCAGTTTGAATTATTTTGCTTCTATAGGTTATTCTATTCTCCCTTTTAGTTATTTTTATTTTCCACATCACTTTATTATTATTTTCATTTGGTACCATTCTAGTACCCTGCACTTATTTAGATTTTAGTTTAAACAAGTTTGAACTTAAATTTAAATTAAGCCTTCTCTTTTCAGCCTGTGATAGCCACTTATCAGTAGCATGCCCCCTACTGGGTGTCCTCATATAGGTGGGCTTTCCCCTCTCTTCTCCTTCGGCTCCATTTTTGAATAGATTTATTTCTATTTCTCCCTTTTTCAAGGTTATTCTGATAATTACCAATATTATCATTATTCTTTTGTGTTTTTAGCACTATTTGGTAAATAATATTTTATCTCTCTTACTTTACCTAATTATTTAAATTTGGTTTAAACAAGTTTAAGCTTAAGTTGACGTTACGTTTCACTTGTTCAGCCATTTGTGTACTTAGAGGTAATACTTCCCCTATTGCTTGGTGGTGAAGCGACTGTTACCTTCTGGTTGGGTTTCTGTGAGTGGAGTCACCTGGCCGGCGTAACTGACACTGGCCGTGTGTGAATCTCAGGCACCTCTGTCCTCGTACCATTGGTGGCGGCACGCAGCCGACATCAGCAATTCGGGCACTCCAGGGAGAAGTCAACGAGTCCAGCTGACCACCAGGGCAATTTTGGTTAATTACTCTGGCCAATTTTGACCCTGCAGTCTGGCCGTTGACCTGCCTCACCTGAGTGCTGCCCAGTTGTGCTAAAAGTCACACGCTGTTTGAGTGGGCGCAGGACGAGGATCCGGGGACACCGCAGTCGAGTGTCCGGGAGTGCCGGTGAGACTGACCTCACCACTGATTCTCACCTGAAATGACCCCAATTCACCCCAGCCATAGTAAATAAAGTAAAGCCCATCCACTTACTGTAAGCCTTAGAATACACGTATTCCTCAGTCATTTAAGTGTTTGGCCTAACCTTCCTCTCTTAAGCCATACCATCCCCCTTAGGCTTTATAGCTCAACAGCGCCTCCCATTCGTTTGGCTCTGTCATAAACCCTAGCAGTGGTATTAAGCTTAGACCTTTTCCCTCTCTATCTCTTCCTATGTTCTCATTTTGTTTAATTTTTATTTCATGCCTTTTCTTGTAGTTATTTTTGGTTATTTCGCCCTATTCTATTTGCTTTTCTGTTGTTTTGTTTTCTTCCAGTTCACCTAAAGACAGAACCTGAGAGCCATCAAGGAAAGCTGAATAATAGATTGACAACCAAGCAGCCAGTGTCAGTAAATGACCCACTAGGCCACCGCACTGTCAAATCAAATCAAATCAAATCACCTTTTTATATATATTGCTTTTTACAATGGCAATTGTTTCAAAGCAGCTTCACTGATAAGTGGCACTGTCAAAATCGTTATTTAGATCTGACGCTCACCCACGTAAATCGGCCCCACCTGGTCACCTACGTCCAAGACAATAGGTGCCCGGCCTAAATTTCACTAACTGTCTGCACCAGATAGTCAAAATTACACACACAAATTAAATAGTCACATATTGCTATAGCTCGCTAAAACCCTATACGGACTTGCATTGGCCTACTTTGTGTTGTCTTTCTCTTGCCTATAGTGAGCCAGTATGTCCCGTTCATCCAGCCCTACCGCCCACTGGGATCACGTCGAGATCTGGCTGACCGCCATGACGACTGCGCTCCTGCCTAAAGCCGCCGGTGACCTGCAGCACCTGAGCCAAGAGCAGCTGGACGACGACTTGAACCGGCTGATGGCCCACGATCCACCCCAGAACTACAACCACAAAGAATGGGCCAAGATCGTTGGGGGCCTCGCTCACAACCTCATTGTTCAGGCACGACTCAAGAAGCAGCAGCGCTGAAGTTCCAGGCTGAGGAGGCCCGGAGGAACCAGGCCCACGCGCAGAGTCGTCTAGATCAGCTACTCCTCGAGGCCCAGGACCGGCGTGGAAGAGAGGATGAAATGGACCTGCAGCTTCAGGAGGAAGTGGAGAGACTTCAAAATGCCCTGGCAGAACTTTGTGTAGAGACAGAGCACAGAGAGCAGTTGGAGAGAGAATCCAAAGAGGAACTAAGGGAAAAACTCCAACGAGGTGAAGCTCTCCTAGCAAGAGCAGAAATTGAACTGAAAGAAAGGGACGGCAAGGCTGTGAAAACCACTTGCAAACGGCCCGTGCCCAGATCCATGATTTGGTTCAACAAAAAGACTATTTAAAAGAAGAACTTGAAACTGTTCACAGAGAACTTAAGACTGCTTACAAACTGCAGAGTGACCAGCAAGGGGAAACACACACCACAGAGTTTCCCCTGAAAAGTGGGCCTATGCCTCCACGTCAAGAGTTCCGAGCTCAAAAGGGGGGTGAAAGCCCACTGCTCAAGATGTCACCAGCCAGCTTCCAAGAGCCCCCATCAGCAGCAAAGGAAAAATCCCGCCCAGAAAATCCGTGCCCCTAGTCACGCCATGGTTCCCCAAGAACTCTACAAGCTGGCCAGAAACATCCCAACGTTCACCCCAAACCCTGCAGGAGGCCACGACGTGCACGCCTACCTGCAGGACATAGACTTTCACCTGCTAACTGTGGCTAACGTGACCACATGGGACAGACTTTATCTCCTCCGAGGTACGTCCAGCCGTGAGGTGTGGAGTTTCCTCGATCGGCAACCCGAGACTGTCAAATCAGACTACCAGCAGCTGTGTCAGGCCCTGATTAGAGAGTTTTCGGACCCTGATTCAGACCAAGGGATCATAAGTGCCATGGACCTGAGACAAGGCCAACTGGAAACCTCACAGGCCTACTACAACAGACTCCGACAAACCTACTTTGGAGCACAGAACGAGCCAGGGATGGAAGAGGACTTCAACTTCAGAACTCTATTCCTTCGAAATCTGCATCCAACAGTAAGCCATCACTTAGGAGTCCTGGCCAACAATTTGCCCTGTCTCTGACCACCGTTCAGAGCTGGCTCTAGAGGGCGCCCAGCAACACCACAGTGACAGACTTTTTAACAGAGAGTCAAGACCGTTCCAAGCCAGCAGAGAGCAGCACAACCGGAATGGTGCCCGTCCTAAGCACCAGACCGGGCGCTCTGAAAGATTCTGGGACAAGCCATGTTCGTCTAACCACCCAAAGGGTGGAGCCATGTGGGATGCCAGCTGACGGCCCAGAAATGGACGACCTTCATTGGCCAGAGCATCCAGCCCAGTAAGCCAGCAGCGGAACGACTCACGACATGCCCTGAACAAATCCAAGTCTGAGCACTCACCAGAGCAAAACAGTGCAGCTTCGTCTGAGTCAGCAGAGATCCTGAGGATTCTGAAAGAACTCATTCAGAAGAAACCTCACAAGAGAGACAAGAAAGACAGGCCAGATTCCTTATGACTAAGTGTAAGGCCTGCACCTAACATCCTTCCTGACTGCCCTCCGACTGAACCAAGCACCCAAAGTACTGCTCACCAGCCACAGTCCACAGAACCAGACACCTCATCACCAAGTGACAGCGTCATCCAATCACCTCAGCTGACAGCTGCACTTCCTGATCAACCCAACACGAGCAGCAACCAAAATCCCAAGGTACCAGAAAGTGCTGTTTTGGTTGTCTGCCTCCCTAACGAGCCACATGAGTCCATCCCTAACTGCTTATCGATCACCACACAAACCCCAGAACCAAGGCTCCTGGGAAACCTGATCGAAAAGGGAGTGGCCCGGAAACTCTATCTAGCCATCACATTGGAGAACGAGGTGAGACTTGAAGCCCTGGTCGACACCGGAGCTGATCTCACTTTGATGTCATCCCAACTCTTTGACAGACTCCGAATTGAAGCTAAGAGACAAAATCGAACTTTGAAATCCCAAAAATGTGAGCTAAACGTGCAGTCATACAGCCAAAATGAGATCCAACTTGAACAGATAGCTCCCATCCATCTAACGATTGGTCCAATGAGTCTAGTACATCCTGTGTACATCTCACCAATGGACACGTACCCCCTTCTCGTTGGCAAAGATCTGCTAGACCGCTTCGAGCCCTTATTGGACTTCAGACAGCTGAAAATTTGGGCTCAAGTGCGAGAACCTCTGCCTCTCCAGCCACCCAGATCACCTGAGCCAGACTGTCAGGCCACAGAGGTCACGAGAAATCTCACAGCCAGCCACGAGAACACTGTCTCCGCATCAGAGCAAAGTTCAAGTTCGCTACTCTGCACTTTTCAACTCACCATAGACTCTGACTCTCACTGCCCCAAGGTCATGACTGACCTCCAGCTGAATGATGTAACAACTACAGACATACTCGCACTATGGGCAGACAACTCAGCCATCAGTCTAGCACTGTTCAAAGCCCTCATGGAAGACACACCAGACCTTCCGTCTGCAAGCAAGCGCACCCGCTTCCCTTTGGACTCCTGCCTATCAACCATGGTAACTGCCAAGGGCATCTGCGCTTTGAACTTGAAATGGAATGACCGGTGCCTCACTCACTACTTCCTGGTCCTTCCAGACCCGCCGCATAATGTCTACATAGGAGCAGACATCTTGATTCGCCTCAAGGCTCATGTGGACTTTATCAATGAGGTGGTGTGGGCTCCACCGACATCACAGCCCCCTGTGGTTCCTGTCAACCCTGAAAACCTCCTGTCAGGCCAGACCATTCCAGAAGTCTGTACCTTAATCAACGAACAGGAAACTGCAGTACCAGCTTACACCAAAGGGGTTGCTGTTCGGCTCAACATGCGATGTGGCCAAACACTAAACCACACGCTGGGCTTCTTTCAACCTTCACCTGAATGTGTGGAATTTGGACTCAGTCTGGAAGCCACATCACTCACTGAACTGTCATCCTGTGTAGTCTACATCCTGTTCAACAACTGCACGGCAATGGACATCAGGATTCCCAAGGCCTACCGCCTGGGATGGCTAGTGAGTCATGACTTCCATGGCTTTGAACTCACCTTACCAGTCATTGGTCCAAACCCATCTTCGATGATCCCAGAAGGGAGCACAGACAACAAAGTGTTCACAGCACCCTTCAAAATCATCTCCATTGCTTCTGTCATGCCGATGGCCAAAGATCAAGTGTGCAGAACAGAGCTAACAGAGGACCAACATCTTTCAGTATACACAGTCACTAGCCAGCCTGCCTGCGAGACTGATGACAGTGCTGCACCTCTGACTGCCAACATGACAGACGACACAACAACAGAGGAGCCGTATCCCAGATTTGAGACGCAAGTCCTGCAAATTTTAAAGGAGGCAGACGCCATAAAGGATGATGCAGAACGTCAAGAACTCAGACAAGTCCTTTACAAATACAAAGCGTCATTTGCCAAAGACTCTTTAGACTGTGGTCTCACTAACCTCCACACAGTGCGCATCCCAACACACCCTAATGCTCCTCCCACTTTTGTCAAGATATAGTAGTACAAGATCCCCATCGCCTCACACGAACCGGTGCAGGAGATCATTGACTCTATGCTTGAGAAAGGTGTCATCCATCCATGCAACAGCACCTACTCTGCTCCTATCTGGCCCGTCCTCAAACCAAACGGCAAGTGGCAACCCACCATTGATTACAGGAAACTGAACCAGCAGGTGCCACTGTCACAATGGCCCATGACCCAGCTGGAGCAGGAAATACCCAGAATCAAAGGAGCCACAATCTTCTCTACGCTTGATGTGGCCTCAGGATTCTGGACCATTCCAGTACATCAAGGTGTCCGTTCAGCTATGCCAACTCACCAGCCGAGTTCAACATCTTCCTGAACAAAGCATGCCCAGACGCAAGAATGAGAGGCAACCTCATCTACGTAGATGATGTTCTCATGAAGAGCACAATAGTGGCTGACCACCTAAAAGAGACAGACCATGTTCTGAACCAATTAGCCACCGCCGGCACCAAAATTGCCCTCCACAAGGGACAGTGGTGTCGAACCAAGGTCAATTACGTGGGCCTACTTATTGGATCACGAGGCATTGAACCACAATCCAGCCGTATCCAAGCCATTCAGAGCATCAAGCCACCCACTAATGTCTTTGCGAGTTGCGAAGCTTTCTTGGGGTGTGCAACTACTCACGGCAGTTCATTGAGAACTACGCTGACATTGCACGACCACTAACTGCTCTTCTGAAGAAGGACTGCCCATTCGTCTGGACAGAAGCTCAAGCAAATGCCATGAATGAACTGAAACAACATCTGTGCATAGCTCCATGTTTTGCTTACCCTGACCCACAAAAGGAGTTCCACTTGGAAGCTGGATTCTCCAAACACTGCCTTAGTGCTGGTCTATACCAAAGGCATGACCAAGACAAAAGAGTGGTCGCATATGCCAGCAAGACACTTCTTCCACCAGAGAGCAAATACTCTGACTGTGAAAAGGCTCTACTCTGCACTGTATGGGCCATCCAGCGATTCTCCAACTACATCGGAGCACAAAAGGTTATTATAGAGACATGCCACCAGCCTGTAATGTTCCTCAACAGCCAACGCATCCGAGATGGCGTCATCACCAATTCACGCATAGCCACGTGGTTGATGGCCCTCCAAGGTCACAATGTTGAAGCACGTTATGCTCAGAATCACAAGTCTGCACTGGGAAACGGCTTGGCTGCCTGCCAAAACTGTTCTGATGACACAGAGGAACCCCAACAACAACAACAGACCTGTCACAGGTACTTTGAAGAGAATGCGTGTCAAGGAATGCCCACCACCTACATCGATGGATGCTCTTACAACCAAGAGGGCATCCTAAAAGCAGGTGCGGGCGTACTATGGCTGAATGACCAGCCTTGCCCTCCACAGCTCTTCAAGTTGGGTCCTCAATGATCGCAATATACTGAGGTAGCAGCCATTCTAATAACCCTCCAAATCGCATTGACCCATAACATCAGAGAACTCTTTATTTGCACAGACTTCAACTATGCCAGACTCAGTTTCACATGCCACCTTCCAGGTTGGAAACAAAATGGCTTCAAAACAGCAAACAACAAGTCAGTCAAACACTAACACCTGTTCCAAGCATGTGATGACATCATGAGTACACACGACATGATCGTCTACTGGAAAAAGGTGAAAGGACACTCAAGGCAACCAGGCCTTGACAAAGACTTGAATGACCAAATTGATGCCCTAGCCAAGACTGGCGCACTTCACGGCAATCTATAGTCACCTCCAGCCCACCTACCCACCCTTAACGTTGCAGTGATAACCCGCAGCAAGCGAACTATTCCTGCGACGATTCCAACATCACAGCCGCTTACGCTGGCTCCACAAATTTCCAACAACGACATAGCTGACATGCAAGCCTCTGACACTGCCATACAAGCTATGCTAAACCATCTCTCAGATCCCTCCAACCACCCTATCATTGCGTCTGAATTCACTGCTGCCCCAGGCCTCAGACGACTGCATGACGTCAAACACATGCTGCGTGTGAAACACAACATTCTGTGGTATGCCCCTGATGACCTCACAGCGCAAAGGCTTGTGGTGCCACATTGTCAAAGGGGGGTCATGCTGATGTATGCCCACGACGCACCATGTGCAGGACACCACGGTACCAGAGACACTGAAACAAGTGGCATACTGGCCTGGCATGCAGCAAGACGTGGCAGAATATGTCAGAGAGTGCCTGGTTTGCTGCCAATTCCAACCAGCAAACCCAAACCATAGAGCCCCACTGCAACGCAGAGGAGTCACATTCCCATGGTCAGACCTCCAAATAGACTGGGTAGGACCCCTGCCCAGATCGACGAGGGGCAACAAATACTTCCTCACGGTTGTGTGCCAGTTCAACAAGTGGGTAGAGTGTCTTCCAGCACCCAATGACACTGCCCAGACCACGGCATACCTCTTGATGAACCACATCTTCTCCAGGTTCGGACTGCCACTTAAAGTGAACTCGGACAGAGGCACTCACTTTACAGCTGAGATCATGCAGCAGGTTTGGAAACTCCTGGGAGTACAAGCTCAACTACACATCAGCCACCACCCCATCTCGTCCGGCCAAGTGGAACGAATGAATCGAACTGTGGTCAGCATGCTGAGAAAGTATGTGTCTGCCAACCAGAAAGACTGGGATGTGAAGCTTCCGTTGGTGCTCATGGCCATCAGAGCCACCCCGCATGAATCAACTCGTGTCTTCCTTTGAACTAATGACTGGGCGGCAAATGACACTGCCGCTGCACCTGCTGTATCAAACGGGAGACTCCAGCCTTGTCACAGCCTACATCCCTCACCAGTACCTTGATGAACTACACCGGCACCTGAGAACAACCTTTGCTTTCGCCCAACAACAGCTTCAAAAGAGTGCCGAAGGTCGGAAAGCATATTATGACCGGAAACCATCACACCAGGAACTGGACGTAGGTGACAGGGTCTGGTATTATAGCTTCGTCCAGCTGCCCCGGACAGCCTCCCATCGGCTGTCAAAGAAATTTCTGCCTCACTGGACAGGTCCTTATGAGATTGTGGACAAACTCCCCAGTTGCGTACCGAATCAAATTGAGCCGGGGACAGAAAGAGCCAGTTTTCAAATGGGTCCACCGCAATCAAGTCAAAAGACGTGGCTACTGGCAGAGAAAGACAGGGAGGGGCAAATGCAAGCTAAACTCAGTTGCAGACCTCACAGCAAAAAGGCTGTCCTGACCAACCAAGGACACCCCTCGCTGATCGACCACTTTTCTCCCCATCTCTCTCTCTCTCTCTCTCTCTCTCTCTTGTCTGTACCAGGATGCTGCTGTGGCTCACTGTCCTGTGCCTCCAGTTCACCAGAGGACGACTGCAACCAGATATCCTGTCACCAGGTCCAGCATCAGGCATTGTACTTAGGGGACAACCTGGACTCCTGATCACCAACTGCAGGACCCACACCCAGAAAGTGTATGTTCGACTCGACCCTCGCAACGTCTACCAAGCACACTATCCCCGCGCTGTCACACAGTATAGCTGGGCAGGTGCACGGTGGACAGAGGATGCCCTCACTCACGCAGAAGCCGACGTCAAGCACATGCTCACCCAACTGGGAAAAGTGACTCACACAAGCAGAGCTAAGTGGACACAACCGCCGCACCAAACGGTTCCTGGGAGCTGCTGTCGGAACCCTGTTCAACCTTGGCATGTCTAGCGTCAACGCAGTGAGCCTTGCCACTGTAAGGCGGCATGTAGCTGAAATCCAGACTGAAATCCCACAGCTGAGAGAACAGCTTGCAACACAGACTGCAACCCTGCAGACCATCGGCAAATCATTGAAAGGCACTGTGGTGGTTCTCAATACTCAAAGCGTCCTGCTAAACCAAACTGTGAACTCAATGAACTGTTTTCAGTTTTCCAAAATAATTTTGCCCAAACTCAGCTGGTCACAGCCCTGATGACAGACATGCTGCGGGAAGTGAGCTCCTCCATTGACAGCTTAGCCATGGGCAGGATTCCACCGTATCTGGTACCCCTGAGCCTTGTACAAACAGTGCTGGCCTCCGCCACTACCAGCCCAGCCAATCCTATTCAAGCACACCTCGCCTATTCTCTGGGTAGAATCATTGAATCAAACAACATCTATAGACTCAAGGACATGGTCAATGTCGGGTTTTGGCAAGGTAACACTCATATCAAGCTACACACCCCCGAGGTGGTGACCTACCACGACAGCAACACACAGCTGTACTTGGCCCCCAACCTGCGTATGTGTACTTTGACTAAGGACATTCACTGCCTCTGCCCTAGCAAGCCATTCCTCAGAGACAACATTGAAGGAATCTGCGGGTTGCAGCCCATGAGAAGCGACACCCGTTGCCCTGCTGAGGCCACATCTCGCACCCAAGTCATCGAAACTCAAGCTGAGATTGTAGGTGACCGGTGACTCATGAACACCCCCACTCGTACGGCCACCCTGACTTACGATCAGCATGACACTGCCACCCGCATCAGCCTGCCCAACCAGAGTATGTGGATTCAAGTACCAGAAGGTGCCATCCTCCACCTCGATGATCTGGGATTGTACCACCTGAGGAACAAAAGGCTGAGAACAATTAGAAACCACCTGCCACCCGACCATCATGATCCACCTGCCATCCGACCATCATGACTGTCGTCCGATGATGTCACATGGACTTTGTCAGACGAAAAGGGGGACTGTAGCATCTGGAGTCTCTCTGGACAGGATCAAAGATGAGTCGATTCCACTATAAACGTCAGAAAGCTTTTAGCCGCATATAAATTAGGTTATGGTGCCAAGGAGTCTGAGGGAGATGGCATCTTGGACAGTTTTGTGGATTGGCCGAGGGAGAACAGACAACACCGTTAGAATCCTGTGAGAACTTCAATCAGGACACAATCTCTCACCTTATCAACACATGTCCTCCCCCCCCTCTCTACTCAGACAGAGAGTGGCCTGGACACACAGACTCATTCCAAAACACAGACACAAACATTTTTGTAACTTTATGTAACTTTAATTAAACTATTCCAGAACATATATGATGATTCCTTTGTGTATGCATGTTACCTATGTTACACTCTACGAAGTCACGATGTGTGTGTAATGTTAAAGTAATGTTAACTGCTTGTATTAATGAGTAAAGTGTGTATTTTTTCTTTTATACTTTCCTACCAAAGCTTGTTTAGTACCTAAATATTCACTTCTCTTTTTGCTAACCAACGGTGCGCAGTATGTGATTGTGAGATACATTATTAATGTTTAGCCCCTTTTGAGTAAAACTTTACTAATTCTGACACGTCACAAGGACATACCATTTAAGTCGTAAAACTGAGACAAAGGAACTCTCTCTCGCCTAAAGTCCACACCTATGATTGGCCATTTCGAGAAAGATGGGCGTATGTTAATGTACTTTAAAGAGCAACAAAACAAGAGTATCTTTGCTCAGTCATCTTCAAAACTCAGACGAGACGATCTTCTTTTCCTCCCTGTTTCGGCAACATCCGCTCTCAGGCTACCTTCAAACTTCCCGTGGATCGGAAACATGACCTTCGGAAGAGAGAGATGCTCCCGTGCAAAGAACGCTTTGAGAAGCCTCGCACACATCCTCTTATGCTCAGCACAAAGAAATCCATGCAAGTATAAATTCTATCGAGTTTTAGAGGCGATTAAGATTGGTGCCCCTGTTTAAGGTGATATTATCCTTTGCTGACTCTCTTGGGTTACTTGCTTATGAAATTGCCATCCTTGATCTTTCTTTCTTTCTTTCTTTCTTTCTCTATTTCGTTAATTTTCGTTATTCTGTATATACATGTATTCTTTATTTAGCTAGTCGTATGTATTCTTAGTATCAATTATTAAAACCATTGTATCCACGTTTGGTTGTCATTGTTGCCACTCACAGAACATAGTCACTTTAATGTTCAGATCTAGCTACGAGCTCTCATAAGTATCTTTGAATACTTTAATTAATATACTAATAGTTCGGAAAGTTTATTCTTCGTGGCCAGAAGGATAACCTTCCCGAAGATTTGATAAAGAATAAAACTTCATGAGAGTTGATAAAAGATTGTACTGTTCGTTCGTTAAACGAACAAATTTTGAATGAATTCTTTAAAGGTTATTCTGTAATGATTTAATATATATATTTGTAGTTAATTGCAATCCATTGTTGTTAACCATGTATATATTGCATAAATACCTAGGTTAGGTATTTCTCTTTTGGGTGATTTGGAGATTTATAATTTAATCATAACCCGTTATGATTTATTATAAATAA
This sequence comes from Coreius guichenoti, assembly GCA_039654105.1. Classification (NCBI taxonomy): domain Eukaryota; kingdom Metazoa; phylum Chordata; class Actinopteri; order Cypriniformes; family Gobionidae; genus Coreius; species Coreius guichenoti. Next base: position 15,044,570 of record CM077174.1, on the reverse strand, counting down.
TTAAATATTAATACCCATAATTCCCTATTGAGCTAATTTTAATTTATTAACATCTGTGGCCGAGTCGCTACAAGGCTGTCCAATCATTTAGAATGAATGTAAAGTGGGGAGAGTTGGTCAGCTGATTTATCTGAAAGATTGGTGAGATTTCTAACTTGTAGAGCCTCTTCTGTATTATCAGCACAAGGAAGACACAATTGTAATAAAATAAATTTTATTAACAAAGATAAACAAAAAGAACTAACACAACTACTAAATGAATACAATGAATGATAAAGGAATAAAGTGCATAAGATGCATAAAATACATGTGATTAAGTTGAGTGTGGCTATGGAAGAGTTGCGTTACCTTATGGAAAGATAAACTGTTGTTTCTCTGAACCTAAGGTGAAGAACATTATTATGCATCAAACAAATAAACAAAAGATTATTTGTTATTAACTAGCATCAGTTATATTACCTTTAATGTGAATTAGAAAATCATATACTGATAATATACAACAATGCCAAGGTCTGTAGAAAGAGGTTTGGTTAAGTGATATTTACGTTCCACGTGGTTGAGTAAGCAGTCCGATGGCGGTGACTTCTTCCACAGGTTGTGTTGGGTGACAATGCAGTGGAGAAAGGAGCTGGAATCCGTTTCAACAGCCTTGAACACGAAGATCTGTGGGATGCTGATCTCCTGGAGCACCAAAGGGTCCTAAAATCTGGAACACGCAGATGAGGCCCTGAAGTAGGTGCAGAAGGTCCTTAATCTGGAACATGCAGTCGAAGGAACCTTAAAGTGAAGGTTTGCTCTCCTGAGCTTAACCTTGTTGCAAATGTCTCTGTGTGTCTTCTGCCTCTCTGGGCCAGACACTCAGGACTTGGTCAATCCGCTTTTGTCTCTCTGGCATGGAGACTTGGGACGTGCTGTAGTCGTCACTGTCTCGCTGGACTAAAACTCTGAACGTAGTGTTTGTTAATGTCTCTTTCCTCACAGGCTGAAGGCTCAGAACATGGTCGTATCTGTTGCTGCCTCACAAGCTGCAGACTGAGATCTTTTGTTGTCGCTCTGGATTAACCAGAGGCTCAGAATGTTACGGTGTATCTGTTTCAGTCTCATCCTTGCAGGACAGACTCAGAACTTGGTGATCTGTTTCAGTCTCATCCTTGCCGGACAGATTCAGAACTTGGTTAATCTGTCACAGTCTCATCCTTGCCGGACAGACTCAGAACTTGGCTGATCTGTCAGTCTCATCCTTGCCGGACAGACTCAGAACATGGAGTGTCTGTTGAAAGGGTACCTTTATCCCTTTCCGACGAGGAGGAGATTGCAATTTGGCGCTTCTCCATTCCAGTGCTGTGATTGGCTGCTGGCATCAGAGGGGGCACACAGTGTGGCCCACCCTTCTTTCCCCTGTGGAACTCATTTGCATAGTGTACACAGTTAGAAGTCTTTAAAGTGTCTTTAAAGTTTACCAATGCATTTCTCACTTTCCAAACCACCATCAGAATACCCTTGGCAATATTATAAACAAATAGACACCGAACATGATGGAAAAAGATTGAACTGTCATGCGTTCATTCATTTGTTCATTAACAGCTGAATCTGTGTAAGATATTGCATTACAAATAGCTGTCACTGAGAATACTTATTTCTCTGAATAAGTATGAAATGGATGTGTGTAGTTTTCATCAGTCTTAAGGTTTCCAAACATAGTTATGAATGGATTTGGATGGATCATTGTGCTCTTTCTTTGTTTCACCCACTACTGCTGAGGTCCTGAGGAATTTTTATGGCAGTCACAGACCAGGACATTAGGGATTAGTCTCTAGATGGGTGAAGGGCAGAAACTGTATGTGGACCAATGAGAAGTCCTGTCCTTCCTGGGCTTGGTACCAGAAGTCTTCTTCTTGCTCTCTAAGAGGTGTCTGGCTGTTGTCCTAGCATCTTTATCTGATGCCGTTGGACAGTCTGTTTGTGTTAGTCCAACCAAGATCCAATCAAAATGTAGCAAACCTTTGTCCACTGTTATGGGAGGTTCTCATCCGGCCATAAACTGGGCCCTGGAATGTGCTGTCCACTACATTGGCATGGTAATGGAGATTGGCATGGTAATGGATATGGCAATGTTAATGTATTTGTTCTGAAAAGAAGACTATTGCTAAACATTTGTTAAGCAACTTATTTACCCTGCACAGTTGCAGTACACAAAAACAAGCAGATCTACCACCAAGACATATGATTGGATTTTTTTGTTTTATTTTCTTCAAAGAGGCATGAGACCACATGTTATAATATCTATGTGCAAGTGTCATAATTAAGGCAGCAGCTATTTGCAAAACGGAAACTTTGAAAACTCCCATCCCCGTACAGGCCACCAATGTAGCCCCTCCGGTTCGAACCTCTAACAAGGAAGCTAAAGAGCACAGTCTCTAGCATCAGTCGCTAGAGCGCCTCTAGATCAGGGGAGTGAGGTGTATATGCACAGCTCTTACTGGTCTACATCTGTTACACAATTAGCCTTATTTGGAAAACAAAAACCCACATAAACACTCCCTCTCTCTCTCTCTCTTTCTCTTTCTCTCTCTCTCTCTCTCTCTCTCTCTCTCCCCCGCTCTACCAGTTTGGTTCTCGAAGGATATAAGGGTATAGTTTGCACTTCTTCTTTTATTGGATCTTTCTTACAAACAGCATTTTTTACTTTTTCTCATAGTTTCTTGCATTTTGCAGTATATGATGACTGTGTCCTTTCAATCTACTTTTTTGCCAATCAAACTGCATTAAGAAGGTAAGAATGAAAAAAAAAGATGAGGGTATATTACATTAGATTTAAATTTTCCAAGTGATTTTAGGATACTTTATGATGCATTTGATTTAACAGAAGACTATTTCACCTAAAGGCAAACCCAAGAACATGATGAGACCTCTGCTTGTTCATTTGCTTTTACAAGGTATAGAATTTGTTTATTCTTTCTCTGATACAGTAGGTTTAATTGATAATTGATAAGGGTGTACAGCATGAAATTATTTCAAAGTAAATATTTCAAATGTTCTGACCTCAGTGGCTTTTCTCAGGTCAGCTTATTTAGTATCTTTATTTCTGAAGATTTCTTTTGTCTTTTCTTGTGCTACTTCCATAAATTCTAGCTAAATTTCAGGTCTTGCATTTGTAGGGCTTACCTGCAGATGATTGATAAAAAGATTCCTAGCCAAGGAATTCTTAGCCAACTTAATTTAAATTTAAAACGATTTGTGCTAAACACTATAATGCTGATATCAGATTCGCTCCCTTGAGCAAAAGAGAAGGCAATAAATGTAATATTTCAAGCTATCGCTCTAATCCATATATCCACAACCTATATTTATCTATAGACAGATACAAGGTGCATTCACAGCATTGTAAAAAAGCGTTCAAAGTGGACCCCACCCCCTGAATGTATAACGCGATATATGATACAACAAGTTCGCCTCTATCCAAGCAAAATGCGCACATAATCCTCACATAATATAAAGGTATCTCTAAATAATGTTAATGGCCATTCTACAGGCAGTGGGGCATTTTCATTTACTAACATTTTATGATAACACCGAAATGCAGGCATGCTTGAGAGGCAGCCAAGCGAAAAGCAAAGCCAAAACATAAAGAAAAAAGCAGCTGGTGATACAGGTATCTGTGAGTTGTCATATTATGGAGCGATTAGGTGTATTCAACTTCAACTGCATCTCACTTAATAATAATCGATATTTAAAATAATCCACAATTAATTTAATTATCAATTGAATTAATTAATTAATCGCCCTGTGCATGGAAAAAGCCATTAATGTTCTTCAACTTTTGTCCTACAGCTGTTCTTCTGTTTGATACTTTAGCATGGGAAGTGAAAATGCCAAAAGACATTCATGGCCTCAGAGGTTCCTGTCTGGTTATACCATGTTCTTTCTCTTACACATCATACCCACCCAAAAACCCACGTAGAGTTGTGTGGTATCAGTGGGCCTCTAGAAGTTATCCTTTAGTTTATGATCCTTTGCATGCAGATGATGTCATTGAGATGTTTAGAGGGAAAACATTTTTATATGGAAACCCATCAAGTAGGGATTGCAGTTTGTTGATCAAAAACCTGGAACAGTCCCACCATGGAGGGAAATTGTATGCATGGATTGACCCTGAAAATGTTGGAAAGGGCACCTACAAATTTTATGATGTCACCTCTACAATCCTTGTCAACGTTATGTAAATACTCTTGGAATAATATTCTTTCACTGTAATATCTGTGATTGCCCAACTGCACTAAAAAATGGTGTAAATGCAATTTTCAATCAGAAATGGCTTATAAATTTCACAAACAATTACAAGGAAATTGCAAGTAACACATTGAATTTAACATGAAATTTTGAAGTAGAAAAACTTAAATAGAATTTTTTTTTGTTTTATTTACAACTTTGAAATATATTGTGTGCAAATACAGTGGGGAGAACAAGTATTTGATACACTGCCGATTTTGCAGGTTTGCCCACTTACAAAGCATGTAGAAGTCTGTAATTTTTATCATAGGTACACTTCAACTGTGAGAGACGGAATCTAAAACAAAAATCCAGAAAATCACATTGTATGATTTTTAAATAATTCATTTGCATTTTATTGCATGACATAAGTATTTGATCACCTACCAACCAGTAAGAATTCCGACTCTCACAGACCTGTTTTTCTTTAAGAAGCCCTCCTGTTCTCCACTCATTACCTGTATTAACTGCACCTGTTTGAATTCATTACCTGTATAAAAGACACCTGTCCACACACTCAATCAAACAGACTCCAACCTCTCCACAATGGCCAAGACCAGAGAGCTGTGTAAGGACATCAGGGATAAAATTGTAGACCTGCACAAGGCTGGGATGGGCTACAGGACAATAGGCAAGCAGCTTGATAAGAAGGCAACAACTGTTGGCGCAATTATTAGAAAATGGAAGAAGTTCAAGATGACGGTCAATCTCCCTCGGTCTGGGGCACCATGCAAGATCTCACCTCGTGGGGCATCAATGATCATGAGGAAGGTGAGGGATCAGCCCAGAACTACACGGCAGGACCTGGTCAATGACCTGAAGAGAGCTGGGACCACAGTCTCAAAGAAAACCATTAGTAACACACTACCCCGTCATGGATTAAAATCCTGCAGCACACGCAAGGTCCCCCTGCTCAAGCCAGCGCATGTCCAGGCCCGTCTGAAGTTTGCCATTGACCATCTGGATGATCCAGAGGAGGAATGGGAGAAGGTCATGTGGTCTGATGAGACAAAAATAGAGCTTTTTGGTCTAAACTCCACTCGCCGTGTTTGAAGGAAGAAGAAGGATGAGTACAACCCCAAGAACACCATCCCAACCGTGAAGCATGGAGGTGGAAACATCATTCTTTGGGGATGCTTTTCTGCAATGGGGACAGGACGGCTGCACCGTACTGAGGGGAGGATGGATGGGGCCATGTATCGCGAGATCTTGGCCAACAACCTCCTTCCCTCAGTAAGAGCATTGAAGATGGGTCGTGGCTGGGTCTTCCAGCAGGACAATGACCCGAAACACACAGCCAGGGCAACTAAGGAGTGGCTCCGTAAGAAGCATCTCAAGGTCCTGGAGTGGCCTAGCCAGTCTCCAGACCTAAACCCAATAGAAAATCTTTGGAGGGAGCTGAAAGTCCGTATTGCCCAACGACAGCCCCGAAACCTGAAGGATCTGGAGAAGGTCTGTATGGAGGAGTGGGCCAAAATCCCTGCTGCAGTGTGTGCAAACCTGGTCAAGAACTACAGGAAACGTATGATCTCCGTAATTGCAAACAAAGGTTTCTGTACCAAATATTAAGTTCTGCTATTCTGATGTATCAAATACAAACCTGATTCCAAAAAAGTTGGGACACTGTACAAACTGTGAATGAAAAAGGAATGCAATAATTTACAAATCTCATAAACTTTTATTTTATTCACAATAGAATATAGATAACATATCAAAATGTTGAAAGTGAGACATTTTGAAATGTCATGCCAAATATGGGCTCATTTTGGATTTCATGGGAGCTACACATTCCAAAAAAGTTGGGACAGGTTGCATTAAGAGGCCGGAAAAGTTAAATGTACATATAAGGAACAGCTGGAGGACCAATTTGCAACTTATTAGGTCAATTGGCAACATGATTGGGTATAAAAAGAGCCTCTCAGAGTGGCAGTGTCTCTCAGAAGTCAAGATGGGCAGAGGATCACCAATTCCCCCAATGCTGTGGCGAAAAATAGTGGAGCAATATCAGAAAGGAGTTTCTCAGAGAACAATTGCAAAGAGTTTGAAGTTATCATCATCTACAGTGCATAATATCATCCAAAGATTCAGAGAATCTGGAACAATCTCTGTGTGTAAGGGTCAAGGCCGGAAAACCATACTGGATGCCCGTGATCTTCGGGCCCTGCATCACATACAGGAATGCTACTGTAATGGAAATCACAACATGGGCTCAGGAATACTTCCAGAAAACATTGTCGGTGAACACAATCCACCGTGCCATTCGCCGTTGCCGGCTAAAACTCTATAGGTCAAAAAAGAAGCCATATCTAAACATGATCCAGAAGCGCAGGCGTTTTCTCTGGGCCAAGGCTCATTTAAAATGGACTGTGGCAAAGTGGAAAACTGTTCTGTGGTCAGACGAATCAAAATTTGAAGTTCTTTTGGAAAACTGGGAAGCCATGTCATCCGGACTAAAGAGGACAAGGACAACCCAAGTTGTCATCAGCGCTCAGTTCAGAAGCCTGCATCTCTGATGGTATGGGGTTGCATGAGTGCGTGTGGCATGGGCAGCTTACACATCTGGAAAGGCACCATCAATGCTGAAAGGTATATCCAAGTTCTAGAACAACATATGCTCCCATCCAGATGTCGTCTCTTTCAGGGAAGACCTTGCATTTTCCAACATGACAATGCCAGACCACATACTGCATGAATTACAACATCATGGCTGTGTAGAAGGATCCGGGTACTGAAATGGCCAGCCTGCAGTCCAGATCTTTCACCCATAGAAAACATTTGGCACATCATAAAGAGGAAGATGCGACGAAGAAGACCTAAGACCGTTGAGCAACTAGAAGCCTGTATTAGACAAGAGTGGGACAACATTCCTATTCCTAAACTTGAGCAACTTGTCTCCTCAGTCCCCAGACGTTTGCAGACTGTTATAAAAAGAAGAGGGGATGCCACACAGTGGTAAACATGGCCTTGTCCCAACTTTTTTGAGATGTGTTGATGCCATGAAATTTAAAATCAACTTATTTTTCCCTTAAAATGATACATTTTCTCAGTTTAAACATTTGATACTTCATCTATGTTGTATTCTGAATAAAATATTGAAATTTGAAACTTCCACATCATTGCATTCTGTTTTTATTCACAATTTGTACAGTGTCCCAACTTTTTTGGAATCGGGTTTGTACTTATGTCATGCAATAAAAGGCAAATGAATTACTTAAAAATCATACAATGTGATTTTCTGGATTTTTGTTTCAGATTCCGTCACTCACAGTTGAAGTGTACCTATGATAAAAATTACAGACTTCTACATGCTTTGTAAGTGGGCAAACCTGCAAAATCGGCAGTGTTAGTGCATAGTGCATGTGAGGATGCTTCAGGTGGCAGATCATTTATAGCCTTTTCTCACAGCAGCTGGAATAATTAAATTTATCATTTTGATTGCGGATTGTAATCCAGAAAGGACTAAATGACAATCATCAGTGACAACTGGAGATTCACCCGTAGTCAAAAGATTAGACTGTACAGAAATTGAAATCTACAGGTAACGCTAATACACACTATATACACAAAGTCACGCAATGCTGATGTTGTTAACATTAACAATTTGAGATCAAAGTATAACAATAATAATGATTTGATGTGATAGCTAAGCGATCTTTAGATTTAATCACTGTTGGTAGCGCAATTTATTGTAATGCTTTTTTTTTTCTCTGTTGGTCAGAACCATAGACTGTAAAAAAATATGGACTTAGTGTCCGTGATGTCACATGTAGATTTTCAAAGAGCATTTTTGAAGCCTAAAAGTGAAGCCGGTCGTTGCCATCTTGGCAGCGCGTCATCGCGCATCATCGCTCGTCACTCCCGGAAAACTGAAAATGGGCAAAGAGGCGGGTGGTGCTGAGGTGCCTGGTTGCTGAAACCACGCCCACCTAGCTCAACCATAGTGGCAAATTTAATTATACAAATTTAATATAATAATTAAATTATACCTGTCACTCAAGTGGCCACGCCCTTAATTATGCAGAACTTTAAGGCTCAATATAATTTAAACGGATGAGTTATACAAAAATTCACCCCCCTCACAGTTGTCATGAAGGGCAAAATTCGCTGTATAGACCAAAACCACTTTTTGTACCAGGCTGTAAACATATTTTTTTCTGCTGTAAAGTTGAGCATTTTAACATGGGGCTCAATGAGATTCTGCTCTCTTTTGGAGCCTTTCTCTAGTGGCCAGTTGATGAATTGCAGTTTAAGTCACTTCCTTATTGGCTTCAAGAGAGACCGCGCGAGGTTGCCGCTTGGTCAGAACAAAAGTGGCAGATATGTTACTTGTTCAGATGACATTTTCTGGTGAAAATTCTTATTTTGGTCATACTTCCAAGACGTAGAATCTGTGACTCCGAAGTACAGTATCCACACCGGTGCGGTGAATGAATGACAGTCACACATACTCCTCAAAACATTAGATTCATCCACGCTGAGGAGCCGTGCAGATGCACAGCCCACATAAAGATGATAATTCTGCAAATAACTGCAATTACATGCTTCAAACAGAGATAGCGGACAAAACTTACGGACTGCAGATTTAAAGAAACAATAGCACAAGCACACTTTTCAGTCAAACATTTAATGAAATGTAGTAAAGTTATAAAGCAATAGATATATTGTTCAAAATGAAGACGAAAAGTCTTGAACAATTCCTGGTTGTCCAATTTTCTAAACTTTCTTATCATATGTTATGGTGAACTACACTGGTGGTTAGGGCTACAAAATAAATCGTATTTTAATCGTGATAACTGTAGCAAAGGATCGGGGAAGAAGGAGGTGGGAACTGGCGAAGGTTTCACAACTTTAATCCAAAATAAATAAACGCAAAACGAAAGTAAAAGCGGCAGCCCCTCAGGGACGACTGCCGAACACACAATAAAACATAAACACAACACAACACAACGTAAAGTCCTTCACTGTCATCATTCCTCCTATTATGCTTCCGTAGCTCCTCAGTGAGATGCGAGGCCGGTGCGGCACGCAGGTGACGCTCGTTATTAATCACGCCACAATAACAGTATCTGCTTCTCTTGATTATTTAGGCATAATTTTCTGTAATATTTGCCTGCTAGCTATTTATTCTGAAAACGTCTCGGTTACGTATGTAACCCTCGTTCCCTGAAGGAGGGAATGGAGACGTACGTCAGAACTGACCGACGAACTGGGGATCGTTTTCAGAGACCAATCTACCAATGAACATTGGCATGCAGTTCACGCATTCCACGCTCCTCCCCGCAGCGTGGATATAAATAAGGAAGTGGAAGCACCGCATCTTTGCTTTACCGCTGAGCAGCCGAACTAGTGACTTGGCCGTTCAGCGGAGGTACAGCACCTGTGGCGACGGGACGTACGTCTCCGTTCCCTCCTTCAGGGAACGAGGGTTACATACGTAACCGATATGCTCCCTTTCAGTCGGTCACGTTCGGCGTACGTCAGAACTGACCGACGAATTGGGGATCCTACCAACGCGGCACGGATGCTGGCCTTTTCCAGCGCTCTGCTCGAGCTCCCTGGACCGCCCCCTCTGTTGGAGCGGCAAGTCAGGGCTCTAAGCAGAGAAGGTCAGTCACTGCTGTTCTGCAAGACCCCCTCAGTGTGACTATTGGATAACGCTGGGAAAGCGTGCCCGTCTCGGGAGATGGAACGCTGCGGAGCCTAACCCTTCTAAGGAAGGAGAGGTGGTAGTTACACATAAGGACTAACCAACAGGGGAGTACAACATATGGCAGTCTCTGAGGTGGTTCCAACCTAGTACTGGGGGGAAAGAACACCGTCAGAGACGACAGAGGGAAAGACACGGGGCTAGCCGAGTAGGGTAGCTTGTACCATGGAGAAATACACATATGGGGTCGCCGTAGAGGCCGCTCCATATGGATACTCAGCCTAGGGTTTCCCCGGTCAGGGAATAGTATGCCTGGACACTTGTTCTAAGGGCACTCCCGCCTGTAGAAAAGAAGGGTCCGGACACGGGCTGAAGGTTTAGCGACAGTACGGAGTAACTAGGACCCAGTACTTGCCACTGTGCCACGCCCATCTTGGGACTCGGCCGTGAAGCCGAGGGTTTCCCCGGTCAGGGAATAGCATGCCTGGACACTTGTTCTAAGGGCACTCCTGCCCGTAGAAAAGAAGGGTCCGGCCACGGGCTGAAGGTTTAGCGACCCGGTACTTGCCGCTGTGCCACGCCCATCTCGGGACTCGGCCGTGAAGCCAGTGCTGAAGTGGTCCCATATGAAGCAATCTGAGCGGCGTTACCGTGGCTGCAGATGCCATATGCCCCAGGAGCCTCTGAAAAGGTTTCAGTGGGACCACCGTCCTGCCATTGAATGCATTCAAGCAGTTCAACACTGACCAGACTCGCTCCTCTGTGAGGCGCGCAGTCTGGTTGACCGAATCCAGCTCCATACCGAGACAAGAGATCCCCTGCGTGGGGCAGAGTTTGCTCTTCTCTCGGTTAACCCGAAGTCCCAACAGGCTGTGTCCCTATGTTCGCACAACTGATCCCGAGACTGAGCCAGTATAAGCCAGTCGTCGAGATAGTTGAGGATAGCAACTTTCGTGAAGACGTGAGGTGACAGGGACAGCCCGAATGGGAGGACTTTCGTCCTTCAGGTCGATCGCTGCAAACCAATCTTGGGGATGGATGCATTCAAAAATGCGTTTCTGCGTTAACATCTTGAACGGGAGCTTGTGCAGGGACCGATTCAGGACAAACAGTTCAAAGATTGGCCGTAACCCACCGCCTTTCTTGGGTACAATGAAGTAGGGGCTGTAGAACGTACCCGGGGGTGGGGCAGCAAGGTGGAACACACAAACCCGGCCGAGTGTTCCAGGGTGGGGCAGAGTGTGGGTGAGAAGGCCTGGTGGCGTCCTCGGGCCGCACACTGCTGCCCCCTGGCGAAGGGAGAAGAGGAAGGGAGTGGCAAGGCATTGAAGCGTCGCACACTGTCGACCTCACCCTCTTGGGGCTCAGGGAGGGAATAAACTGCTCTTGAGAATGTGGGTACCGCTGGACTCCGGAGAGCCAGCGGCAGAACTGAAACCGAACCAAAAATATTCTCCCCCCGGACCTCCTCCGGGGGAGGGAGGGCTGCGGACACCATCTCCCTGAGAGAAGCTCCTCTTCTCCCTGGGCTGCCCGTCTCAGGGCCGCTTGCCCTTGCGCTTGCCAGCGGACTTTGCGGGACCCTGGACGGGTTGGGCGCCTCCCTTACGCCCGGCCACCTGCTGCCCGGGTGGAGGCTGCTGCTTGGGCTTCGCAGGGGCAGAGGCAGATGCAGGGGTATGCCCTCGGCGACGAGCAGGCGCAGGTGCTGCGGCCGACGACTGGGTGGAGGCAGCAGCTGGTCATCGGGGCAGGATGTTTTTTAAACCACCTTCGTCTGCTTCTGGGCCACCGAGAACTGCTGGGCGAAGTTCTCGATGGCGTCGCAGAAGAGGCCAGCCTGACAGATAGGGGCGTTGAGGAACCGAACTTTGTCGGGCTCATGCATATCTGCCAGGTTTAGCCACAGGTGGCGTTCCTGGACCACTAGTGTGGACATCGCCCGACCCAGGGACCCAGAGAGCGAGGTCTGTCGCCGTACGCAATTCCTGCATAACCCCTGGGTCGGAACTACCCTCGTGTATTAAGAGTGCAGGACAGAGGTGGCCTGCCAGTGGCACAGCCACCCCACCATCGAGGGTAGTGAGAGAGGCGAAAACTTATACAGATTATGGCCCACTTGGTGTTCCATATTTTGCCACCAAATAGTTCCATACTGCTAAGTTTTCCAATGCACATCTGGGAAAAAAGGCATGGGAGCAGGCAAGGCGATTTATGCGTTGCACTACGCCTCAGCCACCTGGGAAAGCATGGCTGTCAACTCTGAATCTGATTCAGCATGAGCACACACTATTATAGTGGGAATCTCAGCATCATCTTCATTTCCAGCGCATAACAGCCCTCTCTCCGATGCAGCAAATGACATCTGTCTTCTGCCAGAGCCCCAAATGAAACGCTAGGTCCCTTTTTTATAAGGACCAGCAATCCCATCTGTAAGCTACCAGCAGGCATGTGAGACAGTGAGCGTGGCCGACAGACTCGACGGCACACGGCGCTGAACGCTCAAGCCCTTATGAAAAAGGCAAGACGAACAACGCGCCGATGTGGTCATGTTCTCATGAGAGAACATGAACCACCCACGAACACAGTCTCAGCATGCTTGCGATGCCATAGAGGAGTGGGGGGTCCACGGAGACGTACTCGGCGGGGAAAGCCCCACTGTAATCCTCAGGTCACTAAGGCTTAATAGCCGAAGTAGCCCTTTTCTGGAGCACCAGAAAATAAATTAGATCGGGGAATAGGCATAGGGACTCAACCCCGTTTGAGGTTTCATAGTCTCGACCGCGCATCTAGAGCGCCGAGTGACGCGCTGGGTTGCCGTGACAACCCGCGCTGTCAGTCGGCTGCTCGACGGCACACGGCGGGCTGAACGCTCAAGCCCTTAGGAGAAAGGTAAGATGAACAGCACGGCGACATGATCACGTTCTCCTGAGAGAACATGGATCACCCACGAACGCAATCACACGTTTATATGTGAGAGAGATCGTGACCATCAAATGAGGACAGGAAACAACCGCATCCAGAAACACACGGTTTGAATGACATCTTGAAAAAGATGCAGGGTCAAACCGTGTAAGCTCTTTTAGAGGAAAACGCTCTGACAGTGCTGAAGCACACAGGTGAACGGCTGCGGCTCACAGCAGTTCGAAAGTGCAAGCCTGCTGTGAGCACTCAGTCTCATTGAAGACGCCCAGCTCTGAGCCGTGAAAACAGCTGTTTGTTTGTCAAACCGCTGAACGTGCTATATCACCCGCATCAGATCCAGAGACGTCAACTCCAAAGGCAGACTCGTAGTACACTCTTCGTAGGAAACAGATATATAAAATAAAAAATAATTTACAAAGTGCCTGAAAAAAGGGAAGTTTTGAGAAAAGCTCTCTGTTGTCTATCTAATGCAATAAAATTCAGACATTTTAAGAGTCGAAATACATTTTGTAGTTATTGTATAGTTAAAAAAAGATATGATGTACAGTACAAATTCTAATGTTTGTGTGAATTATAGATTATCCACAGAAGCCCAGCATCAATATTTATGGAGGTAACAGGACAGGTGACACCATCAGAGTAGCATGTTCAACTTTCCACACGTGTCCATACAGCAAACCAAACATCATTCTGAAAGGTATAGAAGGAACTGACAAAATAGACAATGAGCATATTAAAGACGGCCTGTGGAAAGTCACTCTGACACGCACAGGCGTCGTAAAGACAGAACGCTTGACTATTGAGTGTTCAGTAACACATCATGGCGGCATAACTGTGACAACTACAAAAAGCAAAAGTGCCAAATGTGAGTAAACACACATATTAACTACTTTTTGTGATTAATGATCAGTTCACTTTAAATGTCACATTTGGACCTATTTCAAGATCTCAGTTTAATTTCAGGTGTTCATCATAAAATAACGATTGAGCCTGAACTGGCAGATGTCACAGAGGGCGTCGCCAAGAACTTCATTTGTTCCGTCTATCACTCCTGCCAGAGAGAGACTCCAACCATCACATGGAACTATGAGAACATGCAGGTCTCAACGGGGAGCAAAACACTTTCAGGTTTAGATCGGGTCACCTATTCCACCATAACCTTTCTGGGTGCAAAAGATGACCATGGGAAGAAACTTATTTGCACTGCAACGTTTTCTGGAGGAAACACTGAAACCTCTGTTGTTGTACATGTGCAACGTGAGTAATTTATAAGCAGCATGTATGATGTGTGTGAACTCTACATTTCTCTTTATTAAAGTGGTATCCTATCCTATCTTTTTTTTTTTTTTTTTTTACTTGATAACAAAAGAAATGTAAAAATCTCTCATTGACATTATATTCTCCATTAAAAATCTGCCTTGTTGTAATGTTTGCATGCTAAATAGTGCTTAATCTGAGTTTAACTGGTTCACAGAATTATGTGAATATGGCAATGTGAATACACTTTTTTAAATCATAAGAAACAACATTTATGAGACAGTTCATGACAGATTTTATTGCAGACTATGTTATTTAAATGTTAGCTTGTCAGGAAGATTCTGAGATTTCTGTATTTGCTTATTTAAATAAATAGGAGTTGGTTGTACACTGTTAAGATCAAAGTATACTTTGGTTTTTACTTTTTTACGTCACTAGAATAATACGCACATACTGCACGTGTGCCGCCCTATTTTTGTAACCACGTTTAGGCTACATTGTACACCAGTGGCGGCTGGTGCTAAAACAATTTTGGTGGGGCGCAAACAAACTGATTCACAGGACTGAATGTAGTTGTTAAATAACCATTTAACTAGTAATATATAATAACTTTAACTATAATAATGTATCATTACTGCTTAGCTAAAAAACAGAAGTTAACTGTTAAAGCATGAAATAAGGCTATAAGGATAAAGATGTCAATTCATTATAGTTTCATAAAGTTTAATAAAGCCCAATATAATAAGCTTGCAAAAGCTGTGATCTCCAAAATACTTGTAGACCATTAATTATTTTTTATCTTAATTTTAATGATATTGACAACATATTTGTCATTTGCAGACATGACTTAATGTATGTCCAGTTGAAGAAGAGACACTATATTATTTGTCTATTTTAATATAGTAGCCTACATTTAATATTACTTCCACAAAGAGACACTTAAAGACTCATATTTTAGTTGAAAAGAGACATGTCCATTGTATAATTAACTATATATCATCTACTACTACTCAAGCCATTGTGCTTGGACCATGACGATCGCCTCAAGTTAAACAGGACTTTGAAATATCAAACAGGGAAAACAATACAAGGCATTTTGCATGACTTACATCAGAACCAGCTAGCCAGCTCCGTCAAAGCTCCATGATCCTTATTTTTTTCTTAATTTGAACACCTTGTGAAAGGATTTTTTGTAAAGATAAAACCAAATTTAAATTAATCTCGGAAGATTGCATCTACTTGAAAGTTGAGAACTGTCCAATCACAATAATTACATTCAGTCCTGAACTTACTTTTAACATGTTGAAGTAGCCTTCTTCTCTGGCTAACTTGAGAGGGCGGCGCCCCCTATTGACCAGCTGCCACTGTTGTACACGCAGGTCGCACATACACATTGAATTTTATTTTGCACTAATCAGTTGCTCCGCAAGGTGGCAACACTGGCCTGGGCCGTTGTTTCAGAAAACTAAATTAAAGAGACAGAACAACAACAGCAAAATACAGGAGACTGCAACAACAACAGATGCCCACATTGACAAGCGCTGGTGTGAGGGGGTTATGAAATAGCCACAACTTTAGTTTAAATGAATACAAATAATTTTTTTTTCGCCGGTCATAACTTCTGGAAATAAATAGCGCAGACACTGGACAAAGATGAAACTTTCTAGAGCGCATATGTCGACTGCCTGCCACGCTATCAAATGGAGTATACTTTGAAAGGCGTCGAGTTCGACTGTACACAACTGTAAAAAAGAAGAAGTATACCCACTTTGGCCTTTAAGAAAAAAAGGTTAAACTGGGTTCTATATAGAACCCTAGTGTTCTTGACTCAATTTTAAAGAACCCGTAAAGGTTGTACACTGAGTGTGCATGAAGGGCTGCTGATTTTGCATAGTTTGTGCTCGCTGTTTAATAATCA
Source organism: Coreius guichenoti (assembly GCA_039654105.1). Classification (NCBI taxonomy): domain Eukaryota; kingdom Metazoa; phylum Chordata; class Actinopteri; order Cypriniformes; family Gobionidae; genus Coreius; species Coreius guichenoti. Next base: position 15,028,554 of record CM077174.1, on the reverse strand, counting down.
TTTGAAACTTATTAGTAATTAAAAGATTTATCTTGAACTCTGTCGTGGAAACTAGCATGTATAAACCTTAATTAAACAATTTAATAATTAAAAAGGAATTTAGGACCCACTTTATATTAGGTGGCCTTAACTACTATGTACTTACATTTAAATTAATAATTTGATACAATGCACTTATTGTGTACATACATGTTTTTACATTGTACTTACATTTTTAAAAAATACCTGCATGTAATTACATCTGTAATTCATTCCTGTAATTACATTTATAATTACACTGTTGACACTTCCCTTACACCTTAACCTACCCTTAAATTTACCCATACCACCACACCTGTCCCTAACTTTACCTGTATCCACCTCAATAGCAGCAAAAGTGTTTTGCAATACAATATGAACACAATAAGTCAATTATACTTATGTTTTGATGTAAGTACATAGTAGTTCAGGCCACCTAATATAAAGTGGGACCGGAATTTATACCTGTATGATATTACGCTGTAGCCACATTGGACCAGCAGTTTGGAAAGTGGATGGATGGGTGATTCAGCGGTGGGCGCCATTTTCTGGTCAGACACGGGAAGTCATGCGACACGCGACTCTCATAGTGCATTATGGGTATTCTCTAGCCGTTGAGCGCACATCAGTTGTACACTTGTTATTGCGGCGCATTGTGGGATTGAATGAGTGCACTTGATAACGTCCACTATGGTTTCAGACACCATTAAAAATGGCTGCCCCCTCAAATAGTGCCCCATATAAGGGTATAGGGCACAATTTCATACATGGGTTTAATGGCACAGATACAGGAAACTCTATCGCCCCCTTGGGTATTGAGGCTTGTTGCTGCATTCAATACTTGTAAGACTCAAATGTGACACTTCACTTACATCAAAAAAATCAAAAAATAAAGCAGCTTCAGAAATGGTTACTTACTGTTTTCTACTTATTCTCTTACAGAGTATCAGAAACCAGTCCAGATCCTGAATGAAAGTATGTGGATTTTTCCTCTTAGGTCATGTGTCCACCAAAGCCTATAGATGTCAGCATCTTGTCATGCTGCTGGCATTTTTAAATATTTGGCGCTCCCATTAAAAACAATTGGAAAAAAAAATATGCTGGCTTTGTTGGACTCACGGCCTTACGCTACTTTCCTATTTATACTATTGTTCTACACTCATAGGCCTTTGGATAATAAGCAATAATCATTTCAGTTCTGTAATAATACTGATTAATCCATTATATGCAATCATATGTAATTTTAGCCCATTTCCAATATGAGGCGGACATGATGCCTATGATCACAGCGTTGACTCATTCCTGTGTGGTAATACCATGCAGTTTCAAGATGGAAAAGGAATATGTCACCGGCCTCCAGTTTCTTTGGGTCACCAAAAAAGGTGGCTACATGTTCCACACTAATACAGGCAACATCTTAGATAACTTCAGAGGCCGCACAAGGCTCCTGGGAAACCCGGATGAACAGAACTGTACTGTGGAGATGGATGATGTGCAAACTCATGACAATGGGCCATTCTGCTTCAGAGCAGAAAAAGAAAACAAGAAATACAGTTTCAACAACAACAACTGTGTGTTCATTATAATGCAGGGTGATTCATTCATCAACTCCCATAACTAATATAATGTCTTTGTGTTTCTTGTTTAAAAGCATCTCCTGACAAACCTGTGATGTCATCCCTGCCTGAAGACATCGAGCCCGGGACACGCATCACCGTCAAATGCTCAGTCAACCACACATGCTCCTTTCACCCTCCCAAAATCACCTGGAGCGTCCCAACAGCCCGAGAAACTATCAGCCACAATCACATGGGTGGAGGCATCTGGGAAACAGTGTCCGCTGTGACCTTCATTCCAACTGGATATGAAGAGAAAGATGAAATTGTCTGCAGGGCCAACTTTTGGGGTGGTAAAACACAGAACAATACTGCCTTCCTGAGTGTTAAGAGTAACTACAGACTGATACAGTTACATCCAAGATGTTTTTAGGATATTTTCTTGAATTTCTGTTAATGAGAATTGCTTTTGCATTGGTCTGTGTATTATTATGACTGGGCAAAAAGAACCCAAAGTTTATGATATGAGATGTGACTATTAATCCTTTTAACAATAATCTTATCATAGGAGTTCAAGGGGTTGGATTTGGGCCTTTATGTCATTGCTTCTTCACTTGTCTTCATCCTCATTTGCATACTTGCTGGAGTCTTCATATATAAAAGGCGACACAGGTTTGTATGTTTTTTTTTTGTTTTGTTTTGTTTTTGCTAATACTCATCCTTCAGAAAATCTGTGTTTAAATTTGAGGTCTCTATCTCAAACCGACTAGTGCCACCCGGAGGTCAAAATTGCATTGGTTTCTTCTTGTAACTTGCTCTTTTTCTTAACACTCGATTCATCCTAGAGCATTTATCAGATTATCGCCAAATGTGGGTTAGATAATATTGAAGTAGTGCTACTCAAAGATTAATTAAATATTTCAGACCGTAACAGCAAAGATGGCAAACAGAAAGTGAAGCTGTATCTCACTTTTACATTTTCCTTGATTGTAGACAGCCTTGTCATGAAATTCAAGGGTCAGAAACACAATCTGAACAAAGGTATGTATAAAATATTATACTTCATTTATCAATGTTCGCTTCTTAATTAATGTTAAAACCTTTGAATTTATGTATTAAAATCCTCCAATTTGACAGTTTTATTCTCTTTTTGTTGCAGACACCAATCATCCAGAAACAATGCAAATCTGAGAGCACAATACAAGTCAGTATTTTATTCTTAAAATGAAAACGTTTTCCGTACATTTTTCTAATAAAAAAAAAAAAAAACAAGATAATTAACTTTAACAAATGTACAGGTACACATTGATTCAGTTATGATTAGTACATTTGTTGCTGTATCAGGCCATCGTTTTGATAGCGCCACAGTGTTGGCACATTTGAAAAATGTTTTACAGTTGTATTTGCACACTGAACAGTGTATTTTACATAAAAAAGTATCTTCATAAAATTCACAGCCTCACACATTCTTGCTTCTACACAACACTCACTGATGAAACTTCTCTTTTCACAGGCCAAACAACACATGTACAGTGTCAGGAAACAACCCTTTCTCCAAACCTCATATTCCATCACCAAAGAGGTACAGTACAGTGGATTTGTGTCTTTCAAGGTCTAAACCCATCACACAGCATGTTACTCAGCAAAATAATACTATTCAGTATATGAGCAGAGTGTCATAATAAAAGTTCCCGTGCCACTTTAAGATTCCTTTAACTTAACAGTTGCCATGATGAAAGCAAATATAAATTTGATTTTTTTTTTCTTTTCACTATGCACCTCAGTGAGCCAAATTCCTACTCAGTGAGTATATTATTTATGTGTGAAAACATGTTCAAATTCTAATATTCCAAATGCTGCCCTGAAATAAGTTATTGACTGACCTCTGTGTCTTTTTCTATTTTTTTTTTCTTAAAATATTACATTGTGTTATGATTATGAGGCTGATTATGCCAACATGGAAGAACTCAATGTGTATGGAAATGTCTGATGATAATGTACAAAACAAGGTTCAACACAGTTTTTTTTAAATGCTCAAAATAAATGGAGCAGATTGTATACTTTTAGAAATATAATCACTGTCTGTTTTTGAGTCTGTAGCATGTATTGAGAACATAACCATAAGTAAATATAAAATGGATCAGAAAGTGTCATACAATCTAGCACCAGATGGTTTATTTGCTTAAATTAGCAGAGAGAGAAACATTAATAATAGGCTACACCCTGACACTGGGCCAAGCCTTCATCCTGTTTAAAAGGCTCAACGAGACACGAGAGTCCATGACCAAGTGCATGGATGCCCTTCCTCTGGGTTTCAAACGGAACCCGTGGAAAGGAGGTACCAAGACAAAGACCATACCAAACCTTATTGAGATGGACTCTCAGCCTGAGGAACCAAAGGCTGAGAACAATTAGAAACCGCCTGCCACCCGACCATCATGATCCACCTGCCACCCGACCATCATGATCCACCTGCCATCCGACCATCATGATCCACCTGCCACCCGACCATCATGATCCACCTGCCATCCGACCATCATGATGACTGTCGTCCGACGATGTCACACGAACTTCGTCGGCCGAAGGGGGGAGTGTAGCGTCTGGACTGACTCACGATGATCGGTTCCATGGGATCTCAGAGAGGCTTTTAGCCTTTTTACATTTGCATATAAATTATTGACCTGGCACCAAGGAGTCTGTGCTGAATTGCCCCTGTTGTCATCTTTGTTGCCTTGGCCGATGCTAAGCAGTAACACTGTTAAGGTCCTTTGGATACTTCAAAGAGATCGTAATCAACACGTTCCCATCTCCACAAGGCAGGCAGAGAGGGCCATGTGGCAAGCCACTGAGAACTCAGCTAATACACATAGACACATTCTCTTCATTTTCCTCATAATTAAACTATTCCAGAATGTATATGATATATTCCTGTGTGTATGCATGTCCCCTATGTTATACTAGCCTAGTTATGATGTGTGAGTTATGTTAAGGTAATTTTAAATGCTTGTATTCCTGTGTAAGAATGTATCTCTGCTTCAATATCTTCCAGCCACACCTTGTTTGATATCTTAATGTTCCTCTCTCTTTTTCTTAAACAACGGTGTACAGTAGGGCTGCACGATTAATCGAAATTGAACCGCAATCGCGATTTGGGTTTTGTTCGATTATGAAAGTGCAAGGGCTGCGATTTTAATTAAATAAATATATATATATATTAGTGAAGAGCGGCTCTGTGGTCAGTATTAAATGCTGCTCCGTCTGAAAGTACTGCGAGTTTGAGTCGCTTATAACGTGCGTTTGAAAAAGCAACACGCGTCAAACATCTTTAAAAAAAAACGAATAATGCGAAGCGTTCATAAACCAGTTGTCCAACAAAAATACGTTTAATAACGTTTTAACTCACTTCATATCGTCATTCGAGTGTTTGTGAGCTGATGTGGCTTCTTATCACAGAATAAGGCAGACAATGCATTATTTTATAGTATTCTATACAGTGATAAAGTCTATGTCATTCAGCACTGTATACTTTATTATTATAAAAATACCCGAGAAGGCTTGAAGAACTCAAATACACCATATCTTAATGCATTCGTGTTTATTGTCTTCGTGTTTAATCAGTCAAAGCGTTTCTATCTTCTTTTTATTCAGCTACACAGCGCTAGCTTCACATTAGGGATTTCCTGAAAACGTCTCGGTTACATATGTAACCCTCGTTCCCTGAAGGAGGGAACGGAGACGTACGTCGGACGTCACCGACGAATTGGGATCACTTCTGGGAGCCCCTATCAGCTTCGAGTGTATAGAGAATGGGCCAATGGCCATTGGCATGCGAGATTTGCATCTCGTGCTCCGCCCCGCATCGCGGGTATAAAGCGGAAGCGGATGCCGTGCACATTTGTTTTTCACTGAGGAGCCGAACTAGTGACTCGGCCGCTGCAGTGATGGTACAGCAACTGTGGCGACGGGACGTACGTCTCCGTTCCCTCCTTCAGGGAACGAGGGTTACATACGTAACCGAGACGTTCCCTTTCAGTCGGTCACGTTCGACGTACGTCGGACGTCACCGACGAATTGGGATCCCTATGGAAAACGCCACAGTTACTACCACTTCCAGCGCCCAGCGAAAGCCCTCAGACCCCCGTCTGTTCGGGGCGGGGAACTTACGCAGGGAGAGTCACTGCTGCTGTTCCGCAAGACCCACTCAGCAGAGTATTGGATAACGCTGGGAAAGCGTGCCCAGGGGGGCCTCTGCGGAAGCCACATCCTACCCGTAGGGAGGTATCATGTGGAATATACATGTATGGACTGGCCGTGGGCAGTACAACATACAGAAGTCCCAGGGGTGGCCCCGGCCAATGCAGGCGGGAGACTACACCACACAGAGACGGCAGAGGGAGCTCTGCCAAGGGATAGACACGGGCTCGCCGTAGGGAGCCGTACTGTGGAAGAATACACATATGGGACCGCCGTAGGGGTCACAACATATGGATACCCAGCCTAACACAAGTTCCACCAATGCATACGAGTGTTAGACCTGGCGTCGGACGGTCCGCCACGTCTGACTGCCGCGGGTTGTGGAGGACTCAACAGGGTTCGCCGTACTGGGGAACTTGACTGGAGCATATCAGCGCACGTATCCGGTCCATGAGGAGGGGAATGGCGCAGCAAGCCGACACTAGAACGGGCCCTTCGGTGTTACTGGCTATTTGAAGCGAGCACACGGGAAGAAACCGGCTCTACACGGAGGCTTTAGAATCTAGCGAACGTGTTAGGTGTCGCCCAGCCCGCAGCTCTACATATATCTGTCAGCGAGGCGCCGTGCGCCAGCGCCCAGGAAGAGGCCACACTCCTAGTGGAGTGGGCCCTCAACCCAAGCGGGCAGGGCACGCCTTGGGTTTCATACGCCAAGGCGATGGCATCCACTATCCAGTGAGCCATCCTCTGCTTGGAGACAGCCTTTCCCTTCTGCTGGCCTCCGTAACAGATGAAGAGCTGTTCTGAGGTCCTGAAGCTTTGCGTTCTGTCCACGTAAGTCCGCAGAGCGCGAACGGGACAGAGAAAAGCCAGGGCTGGGTCTGCCTCCTCCGAAGGCAGCGCTTGCAGGTTCACCACCTGGTCCCGAAAGGGAGTGGTGGGAACCTTGGGCACATATCTGGGCCGGGGTCTCAGGATTACATGAGAGTTACCCGCCCCGAATTCCAGGCACGATTCGTCGACCGAAAATGCCTGCAGGTCCCCTACCCTCTTGATGGAAGCCAATGCAGTCAGGAGTACTGTCTTCCAAGACAGGATTTTTAACTCTGCTGACTGCAAAGGCTCAAAGGGAGCCCTCTGTAATGCGGTTAGCACCAGGGACAAGTCCCAAGAGGGTATAGAGTGAGGGCGAGGCGGATTTAATCTCCTCGCCCCCCTCAGGAACCTGACGACCAGATCGTGCTTTCCTAGGGACTTACCATCAACCATGCTGTGATTTGTGGCGATAGCGGCAACATACACTTTGAGGGTGGAGGGAGACAGCCTTCGCTCCAACCCTTCTTGCAGTAAGGAAAGCACAGAGCCGATCGACGAACAGGTTCCACTTCAAAGCGTAGAGGCGCCTTGTAGAGGGGGCTCTGGCGGAAGTGATGGTGTCTACCACAGTCTGTGGTAGGCCACCTAGAACCTCCGCGTCCCGTCCAGGGACCAGACATGGAGTTTCCAGAGGTCCGGAAGCGGGTGCCACAGGGTGCCCCGTCTCTGAGTCAGGAGGTCCTTCCTCAGAGGAATGGGCCAAGGAGGTGCTGTCGCGAGGAGCACTAGTTCCGGGAACCAGGTCCGGTTGGGCCAGTATGGCGCAACTAGCAAGACCTGCTCCTCGTCCTCCCTGACCTTGCACAGTGTCTGCGCAAGAAGGCTCACTGGGGGAAACGCATATTTGCATAGGCCCCGGGGCCAGCTGTGTGCCAGCGCATCCGAGCCGAGGGTCCCCCCGGTCAGGGAATAGAACAACTGGCAGTGAGACGTGTCCGGGGCGGCAAACAGGTCTACCTGTGCGGTCCCGAAGCGACTCCAGATCAGCTGGACCACCTGGGGATGGAGTCTCCACTCTCCTGGGAGCACTTGCTGTCGTGAGAGCTCGTCGGCTGCACGATTGAGCAGGCCCGGGATATGAATGTCACGAAGCGACCTCAGATGCTTCTGACTCCAGAGGAGGAGATGGCGGGCGAGTTGCGACATGCGGCGGGAGCGTACATGTCGTGCATGTCCATGAGTGCCTGGGCCTGGTGCACCTGGAGCAACGCCATGGCATGCAAGGCGGACGCAGCCTGTCCACAAGCCTTGTAAGCCTTCCCAGTTAGACTGGAGGAGAACTTACAGGCCTTGGATGGGTGGCGTGGGTCTCCGCGCCAGGTGGAAGCGGACGCCGGACACAGTTGCATCACAACAGCCCGTTCCACCGGCGGGATCCCCACGTACCCCTTGGCTGGCCCGCCGTCGAGAGTAGTGAGGAGGGAGGAGCCACTCGGCCGGTTTCTGGCAGAAAAAGGTGCCGTCCACGACCTCGTGAGCTCCTCATGCACTTCCGGGAAGAAAGGCACCGGGGCGGGACGCTGAGAACCAGCGCGAGCCGCCCCGAGAAACCAATCATCCAGCCTAGAAGGCTCGGGACTCGGTGGAGGGTTCCACACGAGCCCGACCTTTTTGGCGGCCCGGGAAAGCATAGCCGTCAGCTCGGGGTCCGTCTCGGACAACGCCACTCTCCCAGAGGGAGGCAACGCAGCCGAGTCTTCATCCCCCGAGGACTGAAACTCCCCCTCCGATGCAGCGATCGACATCCTATCCTCTGCTGGAGCTCCAAAGGTCACCGCTGGACCACCCCAAGAGGGGCCAGCGACTTCCCCCGGAAGCTCAACCGGCTGCGGCACTACAGAGGGTTTAGGGGCCCACGGAGGCTGGCTCGGCGGGTGTGCCCTAAACGTGATCCTCAGGTCACCCTGGCTATTCGCCGAAGTAGGTCTATCCTGCTGGGCAGGGATAGCGCTAGATCGGGGCATAGGTAAGGGGACTCCACCCTCCCGAAGGTAGGCGAGTCTCGCAGCACAAATGCACAAAAGCCTCTTCTCTCGCTCTCTCTCTTTCTCTCTGCTGATGCAGGAACAGTCTTCCATGAAGCTTGTTTGGCTCCGAAGTGAATGACAAATGTGCGCGGCATCCGCTTCCGCTTTATACCCGCGATGCGGGGCGGAGCGCGAGATGCAAATCTCGCACGCCAATGGCCATTGGCCCGTTCTCTATACACTCGAAGCTGATAGGGGCTCCCAGAAGTGATCCCAATTCGTCGGTGACGTCCGACGTACGTCGAACGTGACCGACTGAAAGGGAACTATTACTTCTCTGAGGCAAATGGAGCATGCTCGAGGGCGCCCTCTGGCTTCAGTATAAATGAAACTTTTGCGTAACAAATAAGAAAAATAATACTTCTCTAAATAAATTTATGTGACAATCCATATGTTTTTCTTCAATGTACAGGAGTTTTTTCCCCACAGTGAATGCATTAGAGGCTCATATTGCATATTAAAGACATTGACTTTAAGAAATTTATATCACAGATAAAAAGCACAGATTTTTATAATAATAATAATTTTTTAACAATAAATCCTTAGAACGTTTTAATGATTTTTAGTCATAGGCTGTCTGCATATTAACAGGTAACCCAGCAGTTTTTTTGTAAAATAAGTTTTCTATAAAATATTATTATTATTATTATTATTATATTGTTATATTTATTCTTAAATACTCTATTTTTAATTTAATTATGAAAATGTTATTGTAATAGTAATATTTCTTATTTTGTTATTATTAGTTATTAATTATTATTAGTCATGTTAATATATAAACAAAAAATGTTATTACACACACTTTTCATTTGTAAAAAAAATAAATAATAATAATAATAAATCAATCGCATTTTAAATTTCAAATCGCAATTTTAACCAGAATAATCGCAATTAGATATTTTCCCCAAATCGTGCAGCCCTAGTGTACAGTTGGTGATTATGAGATGCATCATATTATTTTTACCACCGTTTGGAGTAAAGCTGTACCAATTCTGACACGATCATAAAACATGCAAATTAGGTCATAAACAGAGACAAAGGGAACTCTCCCGCTCAAAATGCACACTCTGGATTGGTCAAGTTACCCAAAGAGAGGTGTGGACAAGTTTGTCTTTAAAAGACAAAGGACATGTCTCTCTCGTTCTCTTGTGTTTGTCGGTTCTCATCTACGTATACTGGTGTTTTTGAGTGTTCCCTGTGAGTTTGTTCATTAAAAGTTCCTGTTCCGAGTTCTCCTTCGCCTTCGTGAGTTTCATCTACACCAAGTTTGTAACAGAAGAACCGACCAACACCGTTTTTTTTTTGTGGCGTTTTCCCCTTTTCTTTGAGTTATTTTCCCGTTTCCCATGGCCCTTCCCAGGCAGAGGTTGAGAGGAGTCATCGGCCTGGAGCCTGGACCACAGCGAGGGTCTGACCAAGTGCGTGAGTCGGCAACATCATGCGTCGTGGAGTGAGTCCTCGTGGAGCTTGAGGGCTGGGAAAGGAGCCCCGCCCACCACCCCGCCGTGGTGGATGCAACGAGGACCTCTGGCAGCTATATGAAGGAACTGAAAGACATTGATGTGGACAATTTAATTGACTTTTTTGGAGATGTGGTACCCAGTTCCCCTGTCTCTCCAGCGCCACCTGTCTCTCCAGCATCCCAAGTATCTCCAGAGTCTCCTTGTCAAGAATTCCCACCCAGCCTCCCTCTCCCACCTCCTCAGTCAGCCAGTTCCTCAACCCCACCATCACTGATGTCCTTCAGCCCCGCTGCTCTGCCCACATGCTGTGTGGGTCCGCCCCGGTTCCTCAGTCCATCAGCTTCAGCCAGTGCAGAGGATCCCCTGTCGTCGCCACCAGTCTCTGCACCCTGCACTCCACCGTGGCCAGTCGACACATCGGCTACGCCCTGGCTCCTCCCTCCCTCAGCTCCACCGGAAACCTCCGGCCATACGGCTTCTCCGGGCTCCCTCGTCTCTCTGGCTCCGCCTTGGCTTCCGTCGTCGACCTGCCTGCACCTTCGGCTTCGTCTGGCTCCTCCTTCCCCTCAGCTCCGCCTTCATCCTCGGTCCCACCGGCTCAGCCTCTGTCCTGCGGTCATCCGGCTCCACCGCGGACGCTCGTCGCCGCGACTTCTCCTTGGTCTCCTGGGCCTCCGGTCTTGTGCGGGCCCATCGACCCAGCTGCTCCTCCAGTGTCTCCATCTGTGGCTGCTTTGTAGTCGGTCGTCCCCAGGGTGGTTTCCTCCGTATCAACCACTCCATGGCTCCTCCCTCCTCCGACGCCGCTGGTCTCTGGTGCACCATCTGGCTCCTGCTCCAGGCTCCCCACTGTCTTCTCCCTCCTTCCACGCCCCCATGGACTTGTTCTTTCTGTTGGACTGTTTTTCTTTGTTTTGGACTTTCAGTTTTCTCCTGTTTGTTTCCACGCCCTCCTCCTGAGCCCCCACCCTCCCTCCTCAGAGGGCGTAATGTTACATGTCGAGTCTGTTTTGCTTCTCATTTAGCTTATTCCTTTGTTCAGTTTTCCCGCCATTGTCATTAGTCCATTCCATCACCTGTTAATTAGTAATGTCTATCACCTGTGTCTTGTCTATTACCTCGTTTGCCCCTGTGTATTTAGTTCTTAGTTCTCCCTCAGTATTTGTCGGTTCTCATCTACGTATACTGGTGTTTTTGAGTGTTCCCTGTGAGTTTGTTCATTAAAAGTTCCTGTTCCAAGTTCTCCTTCGCCTTCTTGAGTTTCATCTACACCAAGTTTGTAACATTATGATTAGTTATGAATATATACATTTACATTTCCCTTTTGAGCTAATTTAATTTATTAATATATTTAGCCGAGTCGCTATGTGGTCAACGAGTCCAATCATTATGTGGTATTGTTTGAAAAATTTTGAGGAAAATAATTAATTTAATCTATTTTGGAATAAGGCAGTAACATAACAAAATGTGGAAAAAGTTAAGCGCTGTGAATATTTTCCGGATGCACTGTATATTTGACTGATGTCACTATAAAAGTGCATTGGTTTGATGAGCTCAGACACTTGATAAGACTAAGGGCCCTATCATACACCTGGCACAATGCGACGCAAGGCATCGCAAGTGTTTTTTGCTAGTTTCAGCCCGACGCAGTTATCATTTTCATGTCCAGCGCCACGTTGTTTAAATAGCAAATGCACTCACGCCCATCTGTTCACCCATGGGCGTGCTGGTCTGAAAACAAGATGTGTTCAGGTGCATTGTTGGTGCGTTGCTATTTTGAGGAACTGAAAACGACTGAGCCATTGACCAACATAACCTGGTCTAAAGCCAATAGTTAGTAATATGCGCCTATAGGCGGGTGCACAACGTGCGTACACTCTGCTTATTGCAGCAGCACACAAACATGCCAAATATTAAAAATAAAAGGATTACAATGTAAAAGATTATTATTGTGTACATAAAGATAAAAAATGCCTAAATACCATAATGGATACTCATTGCATGTAAAAACCCGATTCCAAAAAAGTTGGGACACTGTACAAATTGTGAATAAAAACAGAATGCAATGATGTGGGAATTTCAAATTTCAATATTTTATTCAGAATACAACATAGATGACATATCAAATGTTTAAACTGAGAAAATATATCATTTTAAGGGAAAAATAAGTTGATTTTAAATTTCATGGCATCAACACATCTCAAAGTTGGGACAAGGCCATGTTTACCACTGTGTGGCATCCCCTCTTCTTTTTATAACAGTCTGCAAACGTCTGGGGACTGAGGAGACAAGCTGCTCAAGTTTAGGAATAGGAATGTTGTCCCATTCTTGTCTGATACAGGCTTCTAGTTGCTCAACGGTCTTAGGTCTTCTTTGTCGCATCTTCCTCTTTATGATGCGCCAAATGTTTCCTATGGGTGAAAGATCTGGACTGCAGGCTGGCCATTTCAGTACCCGGATCCTTCTTCTACGCAGCCATGATGTTGTAATTGATGCAGTATGTGGTCTGGCATTGTCATGTTGGAAAATGCAAGGTCTTCCCTGAAAGAGACGACGTCTGGATGGGAGCATATGTTGTTCTAGAACTTGGATATACCTTTCAGCATTGATGGTGCCTTTCCAGATGTGTAAGCTGCCCATGCCACACGCACTCATGCAACCCCATACCATCAGAGATGCAGGCTTCTGAACTGGGCGCTGATAACAACTTGGGTTGTCCTTGTCCTCTTTAGTCCGGATGACATGGCGTCCCAGTTTTCCAAAAAGAACTTCAAATTTTGATTCGTCTGACCACAGAACAGTTTTCCACTTTGCCACAGTCCATTTTAAAAGAGCCTTGGCCCAGAGAAAACGCCTGCGCTTCTGGATCATGTTTAGATATGGCTTCTTTTTTGACCTATAGAGTTTTAGCCGCCAACGGCGAATGGAACGGTGGATTGTGTTCACCGACAATGTTTTCTGGAAGTATTCCTGAGCCCATGTTGTGATTTCCATTACAGTAGCATTCCTGTATGTGATGCAGTGCCGTCTAAGGGCCCGAAGATCACGGGCATCCAGTATGGTTTTCCGGCCTTGACCCTTACGTACAGAGATTGTTCCAGATTCTCTGAATCTTTGGATGATATTATGCACTGTAGATGATGATAGCTTCAAACTCTTTGCAATTTTTCTCTGAGAAACTCCTTTCTGATATTGCTCCACTATTTTTCGCCGCAGCATTGGGGGAATTGGTGATCCTCTGCCCATCTTGACTTCTGAGAGACACTGCCACTCTGAGAGGCTCTTTTTATACCCAATCATGTTGCCAATTGACCTAATAAGTTGCAAATTGGTCCTCCAGCTGTTCCTTATATGTACATTTAATTTTTCCGGTCTCTTATTGCTACCTGTCCCAACTTTTTTGGAATGTTTAGCTCTCATGAAATCCAAAATGAGCCAATATTTGGCATGACATTTCAAAATGTCTCACTTTCAACATTTGATATGTTATCTATATTCTGTTGTGAATAAAATATAAGTTTATGAGATTTGTAAATTATTGCATTCCTTTTTTATTCACAATTTGTACAGTGTCCCAACTTTTTTGGAATCAGGTTTGTATCAGAATTACCTATTTGCAGTAATGACAAATAAAATTGGCTACTTATTTAACCAATTGTGGCAATACACACATGTATTTAAACTGACTCGTCAGGTTGAGGGTGTCTGTATTCCGCCATGTAAATAGCCAATCTGCCATGTTACAAACGCAACTAGCTTTTAAAGGGAATGGGAGATGAGACTTTGATTGGTTTATTGCACGTTACACCCAAAACACACCCATGACTCATTAAGACACTAGGTATAACCCTTTTGGACCATGCGCCTGGCGTGTTAAACTAAACTAAAGTGGATTCGTATGTAACCCTGTATAAATTAATAAATCAATTTATAAAAAGGAAATAATTAAATAGTCTGTTAAAATAATAAACTAACCAGAATTGAGTAAAACGTGTAAGAAAAATTGTGAAATCAAAGTGAAATGCATGTCAGTGCATTGTCCAATGATTGTCCAATTATGTGAGGTTTATGTTGAAGGCACACCCCACCACGCTAGTTGCTAGATGGGGGAAGCCATTTTCTTTTTTGTGCGACTGGTGAGATGAGCAGCAGCATAACTTTGTGTAAAAGTTAAAAAATGTGCAGAGAGGATTAGAAGAGAGACATTTATGTTCGATTTTCTTTGGATTTGGTCGGGTTTTTGTCCTACGCTAGAACTGTTCATTTCAGCGTGATGATCCAAGATGGCGAGCCTTCCCAGTGAGATGAACATTGTGTACTGTGAGATTTGAGTTTCAAACCAACACCTGAGGAACTGGGTAGGAAAGATCTGATTGCCTGCTAGGTTTTTTTTTTTTTTTTCTAAACGAAACTGAGCTTTGTTTTTGAGAGACTGCTCAAAGAGTATTTTTGTTTTTGCTCAAACTGAATTTTCTTTCGAACTATTGAATCGTTTTCAGCGATTCTAAGGATTTTTGGAATCCCTGAACCGAATCTTTGAATCAAATCTTTTGAATTAACTTTTTGAACTGAACCCTTTGAACTCAGCCTTTTAAACTGATTCTTTCAAACGAGTCTTTTGAGCTGATTTATTGAACTGTTTTCTTCTGAACCGTTATTTTTGCCTTGTGTTTAATACCAAGGATTTATTTTTGAATGCGATTGAGTGAACTGTCCCTATTTACCATTGTGAACAAATGTTTATGGGGTTGTATTTGGTATTGATATTGAAGGTGTGTTATTCTAGGAAATGTGCATAGATTAGAGGGAGTACCCGATCAAACAAACAAAATGATTCAATGGTTATTGATAATTCATTAAATATCACCGTCTAAAAAATAACTAGTACTTGGAGCAGTTTTTGAGAAGAGTACTTTGTACTTTTACTTAAGTACTTTTTTAACATCAGTACTTTTACTTATAATTAAATATTATCTCAGCAATGTAACAGTACTAAAAAAGTTTTTTTTTATAATAATAATAATAATAATAAACATTATTTTATATAGCGCCTTTAAATGCTACTTCTCAAAGCGCTTTACAAAAAGGACACAATGTAAAAGTAAAAAGAGATGCACAAAAACAGATAAATAAAAAATCAAAACAATACACTAAACATACTACAAACATAGGATATACAAGATATACAAAATATACAATATAAAAAAAAAAAAAAAAAACAACAACTATGAAATCACATATAAGCAAGTCTAAAAAAGTGAGAAGGGATTTAAAAACACTAACTGATTCCGCATGTCTAATCTCATACGGATGAGAGTTCCAGAGTTTAGGAGCAAGGGAAGAAAAAGCCCGGTTACCCATAGAGTGTAAGCGAGCTGAGGGAACAGTCAGAAGACCAGAGTCAGAGGAACGGAGATCACGCCAAGGCAGTTAAAAGTTCAGTGTAAACAGTTAAAAGTTCAGATAAATAATCTGGTGCCAGACCATGCAAGGCCTTATAAGTAAGCATTCAAATTTTAAAATCTATACGAAACCTGACAGGGAGCCAGTGTAGAGATTCCAAAATAGGAGTGATGTGCTCTCTCGAACTGGTCCCTGTCAGGATTCTAGCAGCTGAATTTTGGACAATTTATTTAGGTTTGGGTTTTCAAAACCCCTGCAAGCAAAGCATTGCAGTAATCAATACGAGAGAAGACAAATGTACTGATCAATTTTTCTGCTACAGAAAATGACAACATGGGGCGCAATCTTGCAATATTTCTGAGATTAAAAAATGACGTTTAACAGTGTTCTGGACATGAGGGTCAAATGTTAAGTGATCTTAAAAAAATCACCCCCAAGTTTTTTAATTTTGTTTGGAACTCCAAGACAGAGCCATCTACATTAAGTGTTAAAGATCCGGCTTTATGCACCTGATGGGTTGAACCAATAAGCATAACCTCTGTCTTATCACTGTTAAGGAAAAGAAAATTTTGAGACATCCATGTTTTTATCTCAGAAATGCAGTTGTTCCAGAAAAGCAACAGCCGCATGGTCACCGGGTTTTGAGTGAATATCTGGGTGTCATCTGCATACAAATGAAACTTGAGTCCAAGAGTTCTAAGGAGTTGACCAAGAGGGAAAATATACATACTAAAAAGTAAAGGACTCTAGAGTTGATCCCTGGGAAACACCAAATCTGACTGGGCCAATTTTGGACTTGGCAACAAACTGCCTATGGTCTGATAAGTAAGACTTAAACCAGTTGATTACAGTCTCTGTGATGCCAAACACAGATTCCATACGAGAAAGTAAAAGGGAATGATCGACAGTGTCAAAAGCCGCACTGAGGTGAAGAAGAATCAAAATTGACAGGCAGCCAGAGTCCACAGCAATTAACAGATCATTAGTAACCTCCACTAATGCTGTTTTGGTGCTGTGATATTTGCGAAAGCCAGATTGAAGGGGCTCAAACTGATTGTTTAATGTAAGATGAGTAACTAATTGCCACAGTTCCCTCAAGAATTTTAGCTAAGAAGGGGAGATTAGAAATCGGACAGTAATTATTGAAATTGTCCAAATCAACATTAGTCTTTTTAGGTACAGGTGTAACAGCAGCAATTTTGAAATCTGCTGACACCACACCAGAGCACAGCGAGTCATTTAAAATACTCAAAACAGCAGAGCTAACTGAGGCAAAGCATGCTTTAAACAAACCAGTTGGTATCGGATCAACTATGGAGGTGGCAGCCTTCATTAGTGAAACTTCTTTACCCATAGAGATCAAATCAAGTGTGGAGAAATTAGAAAAAGTAGCGCAGAAAAATGAGAGGGACTGTGAGCAAAATGAGCTGGGATGGTAGATATACTCATATGAACTACTTGCCTTATCAATCTTAGAGCTGAAAAAAATCAAGAAACCCATCACAGAGATTAGCTGCAATGGGTTTATTGGAGGAACTGTTACATTTAAGCAGTCTGTTAATGACTTGAAACAACTGTCTGGGACAACTTTGATTATTAACAATTATTTGCGAAAAGTACTGGGACCTAACAGATGCAATCTCTGCCTTCTATTCAGTTAATTGGTCCTTCCAAGCTTGGTGATGTACATTCAGACCAGAAAGACGCCACCTTCGCTCCAACTTATGACCAGCTGCCTTCTTAGAGCGCAGCTCAACGTTGTACCACGGAGCGGAGCATTCATAGGACACAGATCATGATTTCATTGGTGCAAACGAGTCCAAACCAGACAGGAGAACAGAATTTAACAAAGAAACTCTGTTGTCCAGAGGGCAGAGAAATCCAGGGAATCAATTGATTTCCATTTCCGATAATTTATCATACGAGCAAATGAGCCTTTTTGAAGTGACAATTCCATATTTATTTATTCTAATTTTACATTAGATGAAATTACTAGCTTTCCATCAACTCACGAACCCCCTTTTGGGAAACCCTGCTTTAGGGAAAAACTTGTTCTTCATAGATGGATGAAGTTCTATGCAGTATATTCATCATATAATTATCATATGGTGGTTTTTGGAGTATTGTAGCTGATCACAGACATGTTGAGAGCATGAATACAGCAATTTCTGCACACTCATGAATGCTTTCATCATAACTAACAGTGCAAACACAATGTAAATGAGATTTGTTGATTATAACGGGAGTTTTGGCGAGAGTCCAGAACTCAGTCAATGATAAACTCGTGCTGATTGACAGCTCCAGCGCTTGTAAAGGGAGCGTTCTTTGATCGCTTTCTATGTAATTTAAATAACAGATTATGTTCATTCTACTAAGAGAAACAATGTGAATTTGACCGTTTAGTCACTGGTTTGATTAACTGGCAATAAACGATTTTGAGACAAAGAACGTCTGACTGTACGTGAATCAATACATATCAAACGATCTGTAACAAAGCAATAGTGACACAGTAAAAATGTTTTACTCACATAAGTGTGTTGCGGCATTCCTGTCGGATCCAACATAGAAGGCACAGCATCCTTTTTTAATTTTAGTCTCTCTGCAAATCCAGCGTCAGAAGGAAGGCTATGCAGCGACTGTGTTTTTCCACAACCTGACACTGCACAACATTTTGCACTCTTCAAAGGCATGTTTATCGTTTAGTTGCTCGATCCAGTTTTAGGGTCATGTATGTTATTTACCTACTACTTGTCATGTACAAATAAGTGGGCGGGGCTACAGTGGTAATGATGTAGAAGTAGGCATTGATCTTATTCTTGTTCTCTGGGCTTGGTTTCAATAAAAGCTGTTTTTGGACTAAGTAAGTTTTCAGTTCTGAAACTTACAGGATATTCTTATAGTATGATGACCTTTTATATGTCAAAAGCTCAAAGGAAAATGTGATTTCTCAATTCATGACCCTTTAAGTAGCATTAGGATAGTATGACTTCAACCAATAATTTCTTTATACTTTACTTAATGTCATGGTTTGAGTTTGTTTAGTCTTGTTTAGAGTTTTTGATTGGTTTTCCTGTTCATGTCTGTATTTATAGTCTTGTTTTGCTGTCAGTGGGCCTCATTCATGAAACACGGGCAGAACGAATTTTTGTGTAAATCGTTCATAAAGCCGTTCTGATGTAAATTTTCGGATTCACGAAAATGTTAGTATTTTGAAAATTTTAGTTGGTACGAAAGAAATTTACACCTGCTCCCTAACACGTGTAAATGGTGCGTAAAACATTTGAATGTTCTGTGTTCTAATTTAGGCAAACTGATGACATTGCATTTTGATGCACTATGTACCATAATAATATTTCACAAGTTTGCCCTGTCTTTTTTTTTTTTAACCGTTCAACTTTGGGTAATAGGAAGCGCTTGTCACTGTCACTTTTTACCCGGCTGTCCAATCACAGTGGAGGAGGGGCGGGACAAATACTGTACCGACCAATCATCATACTTGTACAACGACTGAACAACAATGGAGGAGTTACTGGTTACTGCATTTTTATATTCAGTAATATTCTTCAAAATGAGATACTAGTAACATTACTGCCATGGATATTCTGTATCATACCAACCAAAGTATCTCAGCTGGAAAAACGTTGCGCTTGCAAAGCACTATCAAGCGCCACCAGCTGGCAGTTTTCAGAAGAGCACCAGGCATTTTTAGCTGGCTAAAAATGCTTTGGTGGACACATGATAATTGAATATTTATTGCTAGGCATATGGCCATTTAGTCTCTTTAGCATGTATGCAATATACTGGAGCCAAACCTGAGAAGGAGGTCAGATTCCACAGCTTTCCCGGACACGTAATTTGTGTAGTTGTAACTCATGGGCGGGGATTATGCTATTTATGAATGAGCGTGAATGTGTGCCCTATTTACGAATGTTTGAAATTCATTAATATACACGTTTAACTACTGAATCCATGGTATATACGAAGCGTTTGTGAATCCGGAGGAGAGTTTTCGTAAAGGTCCATTTTATAAGCAAATTACTCCGAATTAGCTTGTATATTTACGATATATTGGTGGTTGAGGAGATTGCCCCCTTCTATATGTAAAGCGCTTTGAGTGCTTAGAAAAGCGCTATATAAATGTAACAAATTATAATTTACGAAAGTTTCATGAATGAGGCCCAGTGTGTTTATTGGTTCTGTCACCCTCAGTTTCCCCAGCCCGTTTGTCACTATGGTTTCTAATTGATTGTTAATTACAGTGGGGAGAACAAGTATTTGATACACTGCCGATTTTGCAGGTTTGCCCACTTACAAAGCATGTAGAAGTCTGTAATTTTTATCATAGGTACTCTTCAACTGTGAGTGACGGAATCTAAAACAAAAATCCAGAAAATCACATTGTATGATTTTTAAGAAATTAATTTGCATTTTATTGCATGACATAAGTATTTGATACATCAGAAAAGCAGAACTTAATTTTCGGGGCTGTCGCTGGGCAATACGGACTTTCAGCTCCCTCCAAAGATTTTCTATTGGGTTCAGGTCTGAAGACTGGCTAGGCCACTCCAGGATCTTGAGATGCTTCTTACGGAGCCACTCCTTAGTTGCCCTAGCTGTGTGTTTCGGGTCGTTGTCATGCTGGAAGACCCAGCCACGACCCATCTTCAATGCTCTTACTGAGGGAAGGAGGTTGTTGGCCAAGATCTCACGATACATGGCCCCATCCATCCTCCCCTCAATACGGTGCAGTCGTCCTGTCCTCTTTGCAGAAAAGCATCCCCAAAGAATGATGTTTCCACCTCCATGCTTCACGGTTGGGATGGTGTTCTTGAGGTTGTACTCATCCTTCTTCTTCCTCCAAACACAGCGAGTGGAGTTTAGACCAAAAAGCTCTATTTTTGTCTCATCAGACCACATGACCTTCTCCCATTCCTCCTCTGGATCATCCAGATGGTCATTGGCAAACTTCAGACGGGCCTGGACATGCGCTGGCTTGAGCAGGGGGACCTTGCGTGCGCTGCAGGATTTTAATCCATGACGGCGTAATGTGTTACTAATGGTTTTCTTTGAGACTGTGGTCCCAGCTCTCTTCAGGTCATTGACCAGGTCCTGCCGTGTAGTTCTGGGCTGATCCCTCACCTTCCTCATGATCATTGATGCCCCATGAGGTGAGATCTTGCATGGTGCCCCAGACCGAGGGAGACTGACCGTCATCTTGAACTTCTTCCATTTTCGAATAATTGCGCCAACAGTTGTTGCCTTCTCATCAAGCTGCTTGCCTATTGTCCTGTAGCCCATCCCAGCCTTGTGCAGGTCTACAATTTTATCCCTGATGTCCTTACACAGCTCTCTGGTCTTGGCTATTGTGGAGAGGTTGGAGTCTGTTTGATTGAGTGTGTGGACAGGTGTCTTTTATACAGGTAATGAGTTCAAACAGGTGCAGTTAATACAGGTAATGAGTGGAGAACAGGAGGGCTTCTTAAAGAAAAACTAACAGGTCTGTGAGAGCCGGAATTCTTACTGGTTGGTAGGTGATCAAATGCTTATGTCATGCAATAAAATGCAAATGAATTATTTAAAAATCATACAATGTGATTTTCTGGATTGTTGAAGTGTACCTATAATAAAAATTACATGCTTCTACATGCTTTGTAAGTGGGCAAACCTGCAAAATCGGCAGTGTATCAAATACTTGTTCTCCCCACTGTATGTTCAGGTGTGTCTCGTCCATTATCTTGTTAGCTCCCCTGTTTTCCTGTGTATTTAAGCCTGTGTTTAGTCCTATCTTGTTGTCTGTTCCTGTTTATAAGTTTATGAGAAGTCTGAGTATTTTGGTTAGTTTGTTTTTGTTTTCAATAAACACTGCTACACTTAGATCCTGCTTCATCCTTCCTTGCAACCAGCATGTGACACATAACATACCTTTATACTATATGCATCTCTCTTTGAAAATTTCAGTTCTGTTGGGCAGGTTAGTTAAGAAAACAACTGCTCTGTGTCACATTCTGTTGTTTCAGTTTCATGTTCAAGGACTTTTAGTTTGTCTTCATTATTTTCTGTGTTTCCTTTGTTACTAAGTATGTTTTCATTGGTTGTCATGGTGATTCATTAGTTCATTGATTATCTCACACCTGTTTTGTATTCAGTTCATTGTCTTGTTGCCTTTTATTTCAGTGAATGTGCATTAGCACAACGTTTCCTTTATTTCTCATTATTGGATATCATTTAATAAATGTTTAAGCTGTTTTAGATCCTTTTTGCCTAGCTTCATCTACTTCACCTGCCTGTACATGACACTCTGATGTATCATTATGAATTTGATATGTTTAAATGATGCAGATTTTTTTTTAAATGTGCTTTTGTACCTGACTATTAAATATTATTAAATCATATTGTTACTTCCAGCTGACATACCATTTGTTGCTTTGGTTGTCTTTATTTTATTTTTTTCTGTCTTGTTTTTCAACTTTTCACTCCCTGCTTGTAATGTGCCACTCACCTCAGAGCCAAATGACGTCCTGGGCTGCATTTCTCAAAAGCATAAGTTTCTCAAATTTCTCAAAAGCTAAGTTGATCATACTAGAGACCATCGGTGCCAATGGTTCTACGTCTACCTTACGATGCTCTTGGGAAATGCAGCCCAGGTCATTGTGTGGGTGTGGTTGGACCTTCAAGCTCCACCCATTACATTCAGAGTGTGGCAGCTGGACATCAAGCTCCACCCATTACATCCAGAGAGTCAGGGCTAGACGTCAAGCTCAACCCATTACATCCAGAGAGTCAGGGCTAGACGTCAAGCTCAACCCATTACATCCAGAGAGTGGGGGCTAGACGTCAAGCTCCACCCATTACATCCAGAGTGTGGGGGCTGGACATCAAGCTCCACCCATTACATCCAGAGAGTGGGGGCTAGACTTCAAGCTCCACCCATTGGCTCTGCAATGAGCGAGACAGGGATAGCTGCAGTTTGAAGAATCATTTTCGCACATGAATTGGCATCTCTGAGTCCAGACCTTAAATACAAGATCTTGACCAAAAGGTGATGCACCTCTTTGTAGAAATTAAATCCAAACAGCGACTTTATTTTTGGCCGGGCAGTGTAAAATATAATGTAGATATTTTATTTCTTCAATAATCACAAAAATAGTACATTTCACTAAGTTTCATGTTAAATGCATCACACTGCAGAACAATTATTTGCTTCTCATATAATAAACCTGTGAAGTCATCCCTTCCTGAAATCATTGAGCCTGGGAGACTTTTTCTTTTATTCAAACAAGTAATTTATGGATACACAGTTTTCCAAGCAAGCACCACTAAATTGATCACACAAATATAAGGCACGTTGATACAAAGGAATAGTATCTTTAAGCATAATTCAGAATATTTCAATATTATATTATGCAATGGCAAGTGACACTGAAAAAATAAAAAGAGGAGTGGAAGGCATTCTTATCACTCTAATAGAATCATAATTTGTATACAATTATCTTAATTATAACATAGACTTATTATATAATTATAATACATATTAATGTTTTAATACTTCATTTGGAAACCACGTTTTTATGGCTGAATATTCAGTTCTGTCCTCATCATCAGAGCTTGAACTGCTAAGATGGCTCCTCTGATTATGTTTGGGTTCTTTAACAACAGGTTTGGCAGAACAAGACACAGTGGAGTAATTCACTTCATCTTCTTCGCTAGTATCAGATTCACAGTCTATATTGGTGAATGGAAGTCTTGGTGCACATGCAGAAGAAACATTCTCATAATCGTGATGTTCTAATTGGGAATTCTAGGATGAGGAGGAAATAATAATTAAAAAAAAAAGGTTCTCAATGTATACTACACAGCTGTATAAAAATGTGCTCCACTACGCTTTTTGGTTAATGCTTACTGTTCGTTTTGTAGATATAAAGTAATAGAAGATAAAAATTCTGTTAAAATTCTCACGGCTTACCTTCGACTGCTTATTTTTTGACACCATGGCATAGACTGCTGAACCTTCAGGTGCTCTAAAAACACAATTATACATTTAATATCAGCAGCATTGCATTCTGTTACATTTTTAAATGTTAGCATCAAAAAGCATTTTTTATGCTCATCACACTATGAATATAAAGATGGAAAGGTGTTATTTAATTTGTGGGAGTGCAATTATATACTTCTGATTTTTACATTCCCCATCTGATTTACCTTTTTGGCTCATTTTGTCCCTTGAAATAAAGAGTGGCATAGTTTAAGGTATCTAAGTCACTGTCCACATATTCAGGTTTTTGTGGTTTTGGGGAACATTTTCTCTGTAAGAACAAAAAGAGAGTTGTTTGTAATGTTGCAATGGCATCCTGTTGCATTAAAAGAAAAACATTCTCTCACCTGTTTCATTTGTGGCAGTTTAATGGCAGAATACATCTTGTGGATATTAGATTCCGGCCTTAAGAGGAAAAAAAGATTAATTAATTTCATGACAAAAAGTGGACACATTAAAGTGATAGTTCACCCCAAAATGAAAATTTGCTGTTAATTTACTCACGCTTAGGCCATCCAAGATGTAGGTGTCTTTTTCTCTTCAGTAGAACAGTAAAGAATATTTTTAGCTGAAACTTGGTGAGTCATATAATGCAAGTCAATAGCTACCGTCACTTTGAGAGTCAAAAAAACATATACAGGCAAAGCAAAATTACTACCCGTGGCTCCTGACGATACATTGAGGTCTTATGAAGCAAAAAATTCAGTCTGTGCAAGAAACTGAACATTATTTACAACATTGTAATCCACAGCCTCAGCGAATAATCCTGAGAAAATATCCAAAAACCACTTGCACAGTGTGATATATTTCATGCAGTTGTGTACTTACATTATCCCAAAAGTTCCCAAGGATTTGTAAATCCAGAGAAATTGTGTGAACAAATGCAGAAGCACGCCGCTGTTGTGTCATTCAGTAGGGAGAGGATTATTTATTGGCAAGTACAGAAAATCCCAAAAAATATAAACATAGATCAACTGAATCCCCGGGCATACTTAACTTTCCACAGATGCGCATGCAAGCCTTTCAAAGTATACTTCTTTGCCCGTGAGTGCGGAAAGTGGATCAATATCGGTGTGGCATTTTCGGGATGGAGAGCTTCGCGACAAACTTGGACTTGACAGACTCTCGCATTTTTTTTTAATAGACAGGTAAGCAAATATTTATTGTACATATAAATTGGGTTATGCTGATGAAACTACACATACAGTTATATTGAACTTTGTTTGTACTTCAGTTAGGCCTACGCTTTTTATCAAGTCTGGTGACCAAGTCAATGCAGTGAAATTAAATACAGTATGTGATGCATAACATTTTTTAACCATTACTTGCAAATACTGTGGGTTCATTCAAATTTACGGACCCACTTTATATTAGGTGGCCTTAATGGCCTTAACTACTATGTACTAACATTTAAATTAATCATTTGATACAATGCACTTATTGTGTACATACATGTTTTTACATTGTACTTACAATGTAAAAAATACCTGCATGTAATTACATCTGTAATTACATTTTTAATTACACTATTGACACTAACCTTACACCTAACCCTACCCTTAAACTACTCATACCACCACACTAACTTTACCCGTATCCCACCGTATCTATTTTTTGATGTAAGTACATAGTAGTTAAGGCCACCTAATGTAAAGTAGGACCAAATTTACTTTTAGTACGATTGTTTTAAACACATAAAACTGCGCAGTACTAACCCACCAAATCATTTGACATATCAGACATTAACAGGCTAATATAGCATTACATTTCACATTCCTTGCAGTGAATTCATTGTGATGACATAAAATAGTGTGATCAAATGTACAGGTATTACAAAAACTAATTCATTACTAATTCATTCCGTGAACATGATTTGTGAATTCCATATCTGTGGATGATGAAAACGACATCTCCCATCGTCCCACTCTCCTTCATAGCATCATCAAGCTTCGCCTTTGCTATTGTTTTGAAAATGCGCCCTCTAGCGGTGAAAAATTACAAATTGTACCTTTAATTTTTTATATAGGTTGCGGCATCCATGATAAGCACAAGTACCACTTTAATGAACAATACACAAACAACTTCCCTCTCTGTTATAAACAAACACAGCGTCAGCTCATGTGTGAGTTTGCTCCTGCGCAAACGTCATTATGCCACAGCTTGCCGTGAACTTGCTCAGGACCATTTGCCGAGATTACAGGTAATAATGTTGTAAATAATTTTCAGTTTCTTGCACAGACCAATCGCTTCGCTTCATAAGACCTCAATGAATCGTCAGCCACAGGTATTAATTTTGTTTTGCCTGTATCTGTTTTTTTACTCTCAAAGTGATGGTATCCATTGACTTGCATTATATGAATCACCAAGGACCACGGTTTCAGCCTAAAATCTTCTTTACATTCCTACTGAAGAAAAAAAGGCACCTACATCTTGGATGGCCTGAAGGTGAGTAAAGTAACAACAAATTTTCATTTTTGGGTGAACTATCCCTTTAATGTTTCCATCAGTTATGCAGCTGTTACCTTGGATTGAAGTCCTGCGTTTGTGTAGGATTTTGGGAATGGGGTGTTTGATGTGATGGATTAACCCTTATTTCATGAAATGGATCAGGAACGCTTTCCATTGACAGATTCTCCTGGGTGTTATTTTGTGATCCCTGAGAGTTCAAATATTCCAAACAGAACACATCTCTTATTAAGAAAACAGATACTTTTTTGAATGATTTTTAAAACCATGCTTATTAAACTGCGTTCAAGTAAGTAACCCAGTTACTGAAACAAAATGAAGTAAAATAACCAATAAAAGTAAGTTTGCCACTGTAGAAGAGCGTGACAGGAAAAAACACAATGGATTATCTGCTCCACTTTGCTGATCTAATCTTGCTTTGATGATAGTCCTGAAAAATAATGAGCACAATGATTGGAAGATGATGACTGGAAGAAGGAAATAGGCCTAAGTAACAGTCACAAACCAAAATCAACATCTAAAAGGACCACTAATATGAAGACAAACTAATAAATGATGTAAGCTTATTTTAAGACTATTTTCTTCACTTAAAGAAGAAGAAGAGAAGAAATAGGTATGTACCTGTGTATCAGAAAGATGGCCAGAGCAATGATCATCAACAGGAGAAAGATAGGTAAGATGATCTGGTAAAGCACCTTAAGAGAGTTACCTAAAATAAGGGAGGTTTGGGGAGATATCATGATCACATCATTTTCAAAACTCAACCCTGACCATGACTTAATCTAACCTCAAATTCATAACCTGACTCAGTTAAACTTTTAAAATAATCCAACATATTGCAGAATTTGGGCTTTAATCAGGCATTTACGATTTGCTCATTGAATTCTTCGCAGAAAATGATCCGACTCCCTAAGGGATATCATTAAAATAACTGTCTTCAGATATCACAACAATCTCTGTGACAACCCTATCTTTACACTGTAAAATAAAAAGTGTCTCGGTTAGATTAATGCTTAGCCAATCAGAAGGCTTGTGAGGCTATATTTTAGTGCATTTTTACTTCACAATAGTGTGCTTTCATTCCTCCCTAAAAGCCCAAACTTAATGTCCAAAT
This sequence comes from Coreius guichenoti, assembly GCA_039654105.1. Lineage (NCBI taxonomy): Eukaryota > Metazoa > Chordata > Actinopteri > Cypriniformes > Gobionidae > Coreius > Coreius guichenoti. The sequence goes on along the minus strand of CM077174.1, from coordinate 15,001,405 downwards.
CAGCTAGATCTACTGTTGCTAAACTGCAAGACATGCTCAATAATAAAAAGAGTTATTAAAGCTGCATTAAGCCGCGAAAGAGATACTCTTCCCCAAGCGGCTTTCTGTGCGTGCGCTCTTAGACGGAGTGGAACACGGACAAGCAAAGTGAACTCTGAGCTTCGTGTTTGCACCTAAACGGTCAAATACAAACAGAAATATGTCAAAATGCCCGGCTTGGTAAATATTCGCTTAAATACCGTTGGTTAGTAAACAGTTGGGAAATAAGTTGCATGTGTAACAGTAAATTGGATCCGTGCATTCGGTCTTAAAGTGACAGCAGCCTAATATTCTTGCTGCCATCTGTGTCATTAATGTTAATCAAACAAGAAAAGACAAAGATAAAATCACTCATTTATTAGGATTAATCTATATTTAATTTATACAGTGTAGACTAGTGTTGTTTTACATTTAATTACTTTCTGTTGATAATGACTCTTCTGTTATTTTTATTATATATTTCACAGGAATGCCATATTTGTTGAGCACTAAGTTGTCCCTAATCACCTCTAAAAGAGGAGATGGAATATGTTGCACGTTGCCAGTAAATAGAGTTGTCAGTACTTTCTCATCTCTTTATATATATATATATATATAAAATACATTGTCGTTAAGAGTAGTATTATTTCGGTATCTGTGATCGTATCGGCCAATACTGCTGCCAGTGATCGGCCTCAAAATACTGATCGGCGCACCCTCATTCATATCACACAATTCTGACTCACAATTGCGAGTTTATATCGCGCAATTCTGAGAAAAAAAACCCTCAGAATTGTGAGATAGAAAGTCGCAGTTACCAGGAAGACGAAAAGGTTTTCATCACTAGACTTTCATCACTTTCTTTAGGACACAAAGTAAATTCCCCGGTGTTGAGTTAACACTGCTCGGTGTTCATATGGGAACCATCAGCAGGGTGTTAAAGTAACACTGAAGCAGTGTTAGAGTTAATTAGATACTTAAGTGATTAATTGAGTGATGATTGTTTGATTATTGAAGACACCTGATGATAATGAGCAGAATCATGAAGGAAAGAGAAATACAAGAAATACAACTTAAGCCACAGCTTTAGATGAAATCAACAGAAAAGATTTATTAAAGATTTATCTTATTACAAACCACACTGACTTTATTTCTGTCAGATCTCTACAGTTCTTTTTGAGAATTAACAGGTTTAGATTTTGATGATTTATTGAAAATGTTTGGTCACCATTATTGTGATCAGTGTTTGCTTTAGTTGGGCAGTTTGACTCTAGGCTTCTGATGTTAGTTTTTGTAACAGTGTTTATCAAAACACATAATTTGTAGCAAAAGAAACCATTAACAAGGATGATCAGATGATATATCTTTCATCATCATAAAGAAAAGTATTTTTTTTAAAAAAAGGTTTCTTTTTGTTAATAGATTATCACTAACAACGCTTTCTAGCCAGAAATCAAATATTCTGAATTTTGATTTTTAAATGCATTGAGAAACGAAGAAAACCTTCAGACACACACACAGACATCAAGAATCAGCATATGAGTCTCAATAACGGTGACATGCTTCATGCTGCAATGCATGCTGAGAACCACCATAGTATAACACTCATGACTCCCAGCATGCATTGCAGCATTAAGCATGTCACCATTGTTGAGTGACATGCTTATTGTTGACGTTGTTTAAAAATCAATTTAGGATGACTGATCTGTGGCAAATATTTATGGTGAAAATCTATTAACAACAAATAACCATTTTTTTTTCTTAGAGATGAGTTTAGTCAATCACTTTTCTTTATGATGATAACCATATCACCTGATTATTTTCATGTATGGCTTCCTTTGTAACAAATCATGTGTTTTAACACTGTTACAAAAACCACAAACTAATATAAAAACAAAGTGTCAAACTACCCAACTAAAGGAAACACTGATCACCATAATGGTGACTAAACATTTTCAATAAATCATCAACATCTAAACCTCTGTTATTCTCAAAAAGAACTGTTGACAAATGACAGAAATAAAGAGATTTAATGTCTTTTCAGTTGATTTCATCTAAAGCTGTGGCTTAAGTCAGCTGTAGTTCTTGTATTTCTCTTTCCTTCAGTGATTCTGCTCATTATCATCAGGTGTCTTCAATAATCAAACAATCATCACTCATTTAATCACTTAATTATCTCATTAACTCTAACACTGCTTCAGTGTTACTTTAACACCCTGCTGGTGGTTCCCATATGAACACCGAGCGTTGTTAATTCAACACTGGGGAATTTACTGTGCAGGTAAATCATTTTTTTGCTCACCATAGTTATGCTAAAGTGGCAGTTGTAGAAAAGTGTCTGCAGTCTGGCTGAAGAAGTTCTAGAGAATCTTTTATTTGATTTAGCTTCTCTAGTCACTGACATTTTATTATTTGACTTATTTGATAAATGTATTATTTCATACTCACTGCTGATAATGATGCTGTTTTTGGATTGTGATTTTCCAATACTATTGGTTGCTGTACAGTAATATATTCCTGGGTTCTGAAGTAGAACAGTGAAGTTCTGTTGATCTGACAGGACGGTGGTGTTGTCCTCCTCTCTGTACCACTTATAGTCAGTGGCGGGAGGATACGCATCTGCACTGCAGGTCAGATAGACTGCAAGCTCCCAATTCCACTTAGCTGTCATGTTATGAACAATATTTATGTTTGGAGTATCTGTAGAAAACCGGAAAACAGACAGGAACCTTCATAATCAACATTTATGTGATAAAGCTAGATGCAAAACATTCATGATGTATTGTTATAAGTGACTGTTACAGCCCTGCTCCATTTCTTTTGTGAGAATTCTAGGACAGAGACTCCTCCTTGGTGGGCGGGACTGCTCTAATGAAAACAAGCTGCACCTGTGGCAACCTATTTAAGAAGCTCCTGGATTTTGTCTCACACTCATTTCGAAGAGTGGGTTCTTGAGATTTTGTGTTCCCATTTTCCACAAATCCCATTTCCAACTGTTTATTGATGATTGTTGTATTGCTATTTTCTATCTTATATTTTGACACTACACATTATTTGTTTAACTTTAAATAAATTTATATTTCTTTATTGAAACCCATCTTGTGAAGTGTCCTCTTTATGTTGTGACTTTGAGCCGGGTCATAACAGTGACAGTCATTGCAAACAACAAATTTGGACAGTGTAATATTTTACACTTTTATATTTATATAAAATATTTTTTTTCCACAGATCTGACTTTTCTCACAATTGTGAGTTTATATCTCGCAATTCTCACCCTTTTTTTGGTGAACAAATATGGAACAAGCTTCCATATTCATTAGACTACTAACCAATGGAAAAACTTTTACCTTTTAGAAAAGTCAAAGAAGGCTTTTTGCTTCTAAAGCTTGTCAAATAATTATTAGGAAAAAATACTCACATTTCACCCTGATGTCTGCTGGTTGGGATCTTGTTTTTCCAATGGAATTAGTCACAATACAGACGAACTGACCAGAGTCAGAGATATTCAGGGAACGAAAGTGTCGTTTCTGTGCATGTCCAACTGTCTTAAATTGCCCATTGAAGCTTTTCATCCACTCATATGAGGACGGAGCAGGTTTGGAGCGAGCCTCACATGTAAGAGTCAGCTCACTCCCAAACTTCTGTTCTCCTTTAAAACTTGCAGTCACATTTTTAGGTGCATCTAAAAACATGTGATATATAATAAGATGAAATCCAAATTATTGTAGTTAAGAAATGCTCAAAGTTTTATTGATCAGTTTGAATCAAAGCATCTAATGTTCCTCAAGTCCTTGAAATATCTTAAATAATTGTAGACATTTTAATTTTGATTATACTTACACAACACAGTTAGATTTTGTTCAGTTTCCAGCTTTCCCTCTGAATTCTCTGCTTTGCACTTGTACCTTCCTGCATCTGACTCAGTTATGTTCAAGTATACAGTTAACTTGTTTGCAGATTCAATGATGTTCCCTCGATTGTTTTGAATATTTCTGAGAACATACTGAGGTCCTGTCACTGTGAGCTTTGACACAGGAAAGCTTTGAACCATGCAGACAATGGAGAATTCTTCAAACTCTCTCACTTCACTCTTCATAATCAAACTGAGCTTAGATGGAGGATCTGTAGAGTTCATGGAGACGTGAGAAGAGACAAAATGATTTGGATGTGTGATGTGTGAAATTACTCACTTTGACTTTAGATTTTAGAACAAAACAGACTTACAAATCACATCAATATTAACGGTGCTTGAATTTGTTCCAATGGTGTTTTTAACATCACATGTGTACTGCCCTGCATGCTGAATGGTCACACTGTCAATGTTTAACTCTCCAGTTTGAGATGATAATGGGAAATAAGACAGTCCAGGTGTGTGCTTCCATGTGTACCGTTCTGGCTTAGGGTTGGCATCAGCTGAGCATGTCAAAGTCAGTCTAGAGTTCACTTTTACAGAGCATTTGCCTTGTATATTGATGTTTTGTGGTGAATCTGTTTAAAAACATGCTTTAGAAAGCTTACCATCGCACACTGTAATATATGTACAGGCTTTGGTAGAAATATATAATTATAATTGATTTATGTGAAGCGACAGCATCTAACATACATTATATTTAATTTGCTGAAAATTAATTACGCAGCTTCATTATTAATCACAGCAATACTTACACTTTACAGATACATGGATTTCATTTGACTTCACTGTTTTTAAACCATTACCAGCCTGGCAATGGTAAGATCCTCCACTGCCTGCTGTAATGTTACTGATGATTAATGTCTTGCTGGTTTGTTGTAGCACATTGTTATAGTACCATGTAAACTCTGTGACTGGTGGGTTACTTTCTTCAGCTGAACAGTCAAGTTTCAGTTCGTCTCCCTCTTTGAGATCTTCAACTTTGACCAGAGGTTCCAGTGTGACACTATTTGGACCATCTGAAGGCACAGGAAATTAATTTTGAATTATTAGAGTTAACATTACAAATGATTGAGCAGATGATTAATTGGGGATGGTTTTTCTTCATCTGTTTACATAAAACATAAAACTCACATTTCACATCAATTATAATGATATTTGATTCCATTGCTCCATGCTTGTTTGTAGCTTCACAATAATATTCTCCACTGTCTTTTGGTTTCACATTACTTAGTGTCAAGTCAGACATTTGTTGAGACATTTCTATTTTCTCCTTTTTGAACCATGAGAAGGTGACATTAGGGTGACCTCTGCTGGCGCAGGAGAGAGTGACAGAATCTCCCTCCTTCACGTCATTAGAGCTCACTATTGCAGTTGTCTCTTTAGGTGCATCTGGAGAAGAAAAAGAGATGAAGTAGATGGCTGGAGTGAACAATCATCACATCAGTCAGTTAATGTGTACAGTAAATATACAGTGTTTATAGACACATGATGTATTCCATAGACACTCACATTCCACAGACAGAGTGATATTCCTGATCTGGAAGCTGTCCTGAGATTGGGCTGGACGACAAGACAGAATTCTTTTGTCATCCTTCCATGTCACACTGAGTTTTAGTTTGGTGACACGTCTGCCCTCTTCTTCCTCTTCAGTCTCTATCATCATATCGGTTAATGAGGAGGATGTCCATTCTTGCTTTTGTCCTGCATGGATGAGCCACTCAGGATATTTCAAGCAGGAACTAAATGTGGAACAGTTAACAATAAATTCTTCTGACTCCTTGAGTGGATTCTTTAGCTCTGATGGTTTAACATGCACCTTACAAGGGTTGTCTGAAATAAGGAGTAGAATATAGAGTGAAAACAGGTGATTAAAAAACATGCTCATTCAGAATTTGGAACATTTTGAGACCAGTGTTTGGCATCAGCCAACAGTGAACATTCTCAGAACTTTGGTTAACATTTTGGCAAAGTTCTCTCAAAGTTAACAGATCATTCATTCAAAGTTATCTGGTCTTAATATTCTCAAAATGTTAGCACTAAAACATTATTTATACATTGTTCGTGGAACGTTTTTTCTGAAACGTTTTAGTTGGACATTTGTCATTTTTTTTAAATGTCACTACTTGTTTCAGAACATTCAAGTCCCGTTCCCGTAATGTTTGTAAAATTATAAAAAAAAATTATGTTCCCTTAACTTTCGCATAACCAAATTTGTAACACTTAGAGAGCATGCAGAAATAACGTTTAAATAACTTAACGCAAAACGTTCTTAGAACATATTTTTTGCTAACTGGGATCTTCATGAAGACTTTAAAAAATAGTGTCAGGATTGCATGGATTTATTATATTTTTTTATTATTACTTGCTGTTTGTAATTTTGGAGCCCTTGGTTACATTGTTTCATTGTCTAAAAAAAAAAAAGAGCAGCATGTTCCATGAAATACGGATAGAGGATAAGTAAATAATGACAGATTTCTTTTTTCATCCAAGGAAACAACAAATTAGTCCCATTCAGTAAATCACTGCTCACCTGTGACTGTGAGATGCATAGCTTTACTAATGTACTTATTGTTTTCTGAACCAATGAATCTAAAGCTGTATCTTCCACTGTCGTTTTTTTGTAGATCTGTGATTCTTAAATCACATTGTATCCAGACGTTTGTTTGCGTGTTTGATGTTAAATTAGTAATGAATTCCACTCTGTTGCAGTAATTTGTTGACTGGGGGAGTTCTTCTGTGTCACTGTATACAATAGTCCCATTAAACATTTGTGATGTTTTATCAAAATATGGATCTTTAAACCACAGCAGTTTCAGTTTCAACGGATCCTCTTTCTTTAAATAACTACAGGGGATGGTCATACTTGACCCTTCCTCAAGCATGCTTTTTTCAAGCATTTTTATTTGAATTTCCATCAAGTCAGCGAAGGAGCTTGTAAGAATAACTGTAGGAAAAACAACATCAGTAACACTTTTATGTATCCCAACAAATTAGGACAATCATTTTACAAAACTCAACATATTCAGTATATAATCCAAACAATACATACCAAACAGAAGCAGAGGAATCCCTTCAGGAACCATCATTCCTTCACCTGCTAATAAAATAAAGACATTTATATTATTATGTTGAGCACCAGTGTCTTTATAACAAACTCTGATAGCACATTTGCTGCTTGTCATTGTGTGTGTGGGTGAATATGTGTATTTTGGTGGTCACAGCTGTGAATGAGTCAGACTGTTTCTCCTTCCTTTTTTGCTCATCCTTGTGGAACAGGTGTCTGCCGTAAATGTGATTTTGACAACACCCAATTTGTTAATTTCTTTAGTTAAATTTTTTTCTATTTTCTTTATTTATTATTGAATTTGTCACCTTATTTTATTCACCCTGCATTTACAGTAACACGTAAATCAGGCCTACTACTCCAAGTTAAATAACTTAATATTTGTAATAATTGACAAATATTTTTCCCTACACAGTACACAGTAAATCTTCTATTAAAACGTGATGACATCAAACAACATGTTCACACTAAAATGGCACAATCATTGACACAGATGACACAGATTGTGTTAGTAATTTGACAACTAAATGTGTTTTACTACGATAAAAAATAATGGAAGCCAATGAAAATTCTCTTACCTTCAAATCGAATGCGTTGTTCTCAATGGGCAGCTTAACAACGTTCAAACCGAGAAACAAAAGGAGAACTTCACACATGTGTATTTCTAACTTGTTATATTTGCATATATAAACATTCAGACATAAAAGAAATATGCAAAAAGCACATATTCTTGGTAGAGATAAAGACATATGTTAATCCTGTCATCTGAGCGTGAAGCTCACTTCCTGTGGCAGCGGTTAGTTCTGTGTCGAAACTATTCAGAAAATAAAACCCCCTCTAATGTAGGTGTATAAAACACCTACATTGTACCAATTTTGAGGGAAAATGCATTCATATGTCATTCCTTGTCATATCTGTAAACAGAGAAAAGTACCTCTGGCTACTTTGAAGCATGTATAATGTGGGAGCATATGGGTTAGTTGTCACAACGAGTAAAAAATGTTGAGCAATAGAACAGATTCTACAATCACAATCAAATGTATACTGTAATCGGTGCAGAATTAAATATGCTAGCACATGTATAGTCCAAATACTTAGACCTTTCTGTAAGTAAGTCAAGTATACTTAAATGCAATTTTAAGTATATTTCTGAGAAGTAAATAAAAAGTAGACTGAAAGTATACTTTCTTATTGTTAGTTAAAAAGAAGTATACTAATAGCACACTTGAATAAACTTCTTTTTCATAAGGGAAACCATATTCATGCTACAGACACACAAAGCCAAAGCACAACTAAGACAATGGTCCCTATTTTAACAATCTAAACGCATGGTCTAAACTAAAGCGCATGGCGCAAGTGCACTTAGGGCGTGTCCAAATCCACTTTTGCTAGTTTAACGACGGAAAAAAATGGTCGGCGCGCCCAGCGCATGGTCTAAAAGGGTTGTCCCTATTCTCTTAATGAGTAATGGGTGTGTTTTGGGCGTAACGTGCAATAAACCAATCAGAGTCTCATCTCCCATTCCCTTTAAAAGCCAGTTGTGCTTGCACCATGGCAGATTGCTATTTACATGGCGGGATTTGCGAGCAGAAAGACTGAACGCTTCTCCAGAGAGGAATCCTTTTATTTTTAATATTTAAAAATGTTTGTGTGCTGCTGCGCATCCTTGTGTGTGTAACAAGCAGACTGTACACGCTTTGTGGACCTGCCTATAGGCGCATATTACTAATGTGAAAAAAAAATAAAAAAATTACTGTGCTATTGACTTTAGACCAGGTTTCAGTTGGTCAATGGCACAGTCGTTTTCAGTTCCTCAAAATAGCAATGCGCCTGAACACACCTCGTTTTCAGACCAGCACGCTCATGGGCGCACAAATGGGCACAAATATGGCAAGCCGTTTTGACTTTTATTCATTCACAGGATATGAATTCTTGATATCAACAATTCAATTTTCACTAGTTAAAATGCTAATGCTTGATATCAACAATTCAATTTCAACTAGTAAAAACTCTAATTCTTCATATCAGTAATTGTATTTTCACTAGTGAAATGTCACCATAGGCTGCCATTCAAATTCAGTTGTTGATATCAACAATTGAATTGCTACTAGTAATAATTTTTATTTTTGATATCAACAATTCAATTGCCACTAGTGACAATGTTAATTTCTGATATCATGAATGTGATTGTTACTAGTAAGAAAGCCATTTTAGATATCTAAAATTATATTGATATCAAGAATTTAATTGTTGGTATCAAGAATTTAATTGTTGGTATCAACAATTGAATTATTGATATCAACAATTGAATTCTTGATATCAGAAATGCTAATTGTTGATATCAGGAATTGAATTGTTGATATCAAGAATTCAATTCCTGATATCAACAACTGAATTTGAATGGCAGTATATGGTGACATTTCACTAGTGAAAATACAATTATTGATATCAAGAATTAGAGTTTTTACTAGTTGAAATTGAATTGTTGATATTAAGAATTCATATCCTGTGAATGAATAAAAGTCAAAACGGCTTGCCATACACAAATGCATTTGCTATTTAAACAACATGGCGCAGGACGTGAAAATGATAACTCGTCGGGTTTAAACTAGCAAAAAACACTTGCGTTGCGCCTGGCGCCACATTGCGCCGGGTGTATTATAGGGCCCTATGTTGTTCTGCAAGATGCATTCATTTTAATTTTTAATCATTAGAGGGCCAAAAGTCAAATAGTGTACCTTTTAACGGATTGTCTAGTTTTTTTTTTTTTTTTTTTTGTTTTTTTTTAGGTCTAAGTGCTTATATTGTTGAAATACTCAAGCATTTTGATTTTTTTTTTTTAAGTAAATTTTTTACTTGAGCTTAAAAGAGGAAACAAAATTAAGTGCCAGTGGATGCTAACAATGCTAAGACGAGTGATACAACTTAAAACGTAAGAAACTAATGGACCACTCATATAAGCCAAGCAGTGTGAGTGGTAAAGAAAATGAAAAAATTTCAGCAAGTCTCCCCTCCAGAACATCGATAAGTAGTCCAGCTTTAAAAAAGTCCAAAGGTGACATCTCATTAGATGAGCATCAAGAAAACATCATCACATCCCTCTACAAGATAATAGACTCCCTTGAAAAAATTATCAAAACAAATTCGAACAACTTCGAAGAGCTGAAATCATCCCTTATTTTTGCAGAATGCAGAACTGTAGACTTACAGAAGTGCGAAGGCGAATTAACATCCAAAGTTGCAGACCAGGCAAGTGCTATTACTCATTCGGAAAGAAGAATCACTGAAGAAGAACACTACAAATGGAGGTGGTGACTGCGACTATATGTTCCAGAAACATAAAGTACGAATTTTAAGGTCAAAGTGACAGAAATCGGAAAGGAGTGGTGTCTGAACTTGTGGAAAAAATTAGTGAGGCAGAGGATGTAGCTCGAAGATTAGGAAAGCCGGTGTCCTGTTGACAGAGGGCCATTATTATTTTGTTTGCACTTCACTGGGTAAGAGAATATCTTGTTTTAGTGCAAAAACAAGGATTTCCTCAAATAACACACACTATTCTTTGGATAAGAACTGACAAAAGAAGAAAAGGTGTTAATCATTGGGTGGTGACCTTAATTTGGTTATGAATGGCTCATTGGAAAGATGCCTTTCTTGAGAGAACAGTGATTCTAGTGATCTTATACTTTTCAGTTACAGACTTGACTTGATTGATATTTGGAGGGATAAAAACCCCACCGCTAACAGCTTACATGGAACATCAAAAACTTGTCATTAGAGTCACATATTGACCTTTGGTTGATTTCTTCAGGTTTAGAATCTTTTAGAGACATCTATTGCCCGCTGTTCTAATTGACCATAAATTAATTATCATTAAAGTTGCAGTATCTGGGGGTCAGGATCATAAAATTAGTAGAGATTTTTTTTTTTTTTTTTTTTTTTATGATTTATTTCTTATTTTTTTAAACATTAAACATTACATTAAACATTAAACATTTAAACATTAAACAACCGAAAAATAATACTAAAGGAAGACATTGATAGAGATGGTTACAATACAAATAACAGTAAACAAAACAGAAAAAATGTATATATAAATGTACACATGTAAGTGCACATAAAAGACCTGATAGACACATACACCTACATGTAAACATCCATCCCAATACACATTAAAAGTTACAAAGGGTCACAAACTAATCAACCAGTGAACATATTATCAAAGGGGGGTTGGGGTAATCAGACTGGGTCCAACTGGAGAGTTTTAACATATGCAAGGAAAGGCTTCAACATTTTAGTAAAAGTACTGTTAGGCCCCTGTAAAGAGTGTCTAATCTTCTAATTCAGCGTGTCTGAGATGGAGGCTTTGGGCTCTTTCAGTTTAATAAAAGTACACGTCTAGCAAGCAGTGTAAGAAAAGCAACAAAATTAAAAAAGTGAGTGGGAAGCGGATACCCAGCGGGCAACACCCCAAAAAGGCCAAAGATAGGTGATGGTGGTATGTCTATAGATGTAATGGCTGAGAGAGAATTGAATACTGACCCCCAAAACAAAGAAAGAGCTGGACATGTCCAAAACATATGTGTTAGTGTGGCTGGACCTAAGTGACACCTGTCACACTCTGGGTCAATCAATCCGTGCAAGCTTACATTTTGACCAATGAACTCTATGAACCACCTTACATTGAATAATGCAATGGCGTGCACAGATAGACGAGGAGTGGACCCTACCCAGCACGTCCACCCATGTTTCAATATTAAAGGGATAGTTCACCCTGAAATGAAAATAAAGTCATATTTTACTCACCCTGCTGCTGTTCCAATGCCCTATGTCCTTCTATCTTTTTCGGACCTCAAAAGGAGAAATTTTGAAAAACGTCCTGCACGCGCTTCTCCATGCACTCCTCCATATAGGGTAGAGTGGGGTAAGATGAGCCATTTTTTACTTATGTGGTTCTCAAGATAAGAGAAAATTAGGCAGAAGTACAATGAAAGTATCTAAAGTAATTTCAGGATGTTTGCTATCATTTTAAATGATCAGAATACATCTATGACAAAGGGTTATAAAAATATGGCTTCTTATAAAAAAAGTGTTCCTGTGGCTCAATTTACCCAGGTTAGGTAAGTTGCACCATCTGGGTGTAAACAGACCATCTAATTGAATCTGAATCAAACCTATGTGAAATTGTAAAGATAATTTTTTAAAACACCTTCAATAATCAAATTTCCTTTTACAAATAGTCATATTTATTTTCTTAAAGCTAATTTAAATAACATAAAACCAATCAAATTTTCTGCAATATTGAACATGTTAAAGTCATTAGGGACTACAGGTGGAAAGATATATATGATTAATCATCTTCTGGGTCTTACCAGAGAAGAATTTAGTGTACTTGTACATTGTTCCTTTCAAATAAACTCAAACTATTTTTTTAAAGAAAATTATAAACTAAACCAGTTGTGTAACATTACATTGAAATTATACCAGTTTGTACTTCAGAGATTTAACTTAACTACAGTGCCTTATGGTGGGATAAGTTAAAACGCTGGCTCAATTTATCCCACATCATTTGGCTCATTTTGCCCCAAAGCTGCCATTTTGGATTAAACTAGCTAGTTTACCAATTCAGGCTAATATTTAGCTAAATGATTTGCATGGTTTTATACATTGCTAAATCACCAATATGGACCATACATTTTTTAGACCTGGACAAATTTGCTTTGATGCAACAGCCATTACATCTGTTATGCTAAAATTTTACTTTGACATACCAAAAACAGTTTTTAAAGTAAACGGGTGCCTTCCACTCCTCCCATGTGTTTCTCATTTTCACAGTCTGGCAGGAATGATGGGTGGTTCCAAAATATTTGAAACCTAGGCCGTTTCTCAATACCAAGTACGTGAACTTCTAACTTGCGTCGTTGGTAGTTCAGACTTGCCAAGTTCGACTCAGGAGAACGAACTCCCGAAGACGGGAGGACACAAGTCCGGTGATTCTGCAAATGGAACAGCAGCATTCTTGATAGCATCACTCAGCTTGCTCTGGCTACTCCAGTTATCTCTGTATGTATATTTTAGGCTACAATAAAACGAAATATGTCATAAAACACCACTCTGCCTCTTTTCATTTTCATTTTAAAAAATCTTAAAGGGGTGGTTGATTGCCCCTTTTTACAAGATGTAAAATAAGTCTCTGATGTCCCCAGAGTGTGTATGTGAAGTTTTAGCTCAAAATACCCCACAGATCATGTTTTATAGCATGTTAAATTCGTCATTTTTGAGCACTGTAGATGATGATAACTTCAAACTCTTTGCAATTTTTCTCTGAGAAACTCCTTTCTGATATTGCTCCACTATTTTTCGCCGCAGCATTGGGGGAATTGGTGATCCTCTGCCCATCTTGGCTTCTGAGAGACACTGCCACTCTGAGAGGCTCTTTTTATACCCAATCATGTTGCCAATTGACCTAATAAGTTGCAAATTGGTCCTCCAGTTGTTCCTTATATGTACATTTAACTTTTCCGGCCTCTTATTGCTACCTGTCCCAACTTTTTTGGAATGTGTAGCTCTCATGAAATCCAAAATGAGCCAATATTTGGCATGACATTTCAAAATGTCTCACTTTCAACATTTGATATGTTATCTATATTCTATTGTGAATAAAATATAAGTTTATGAGATTTGTAAATTATTGCATTCCTTTTTTATTCACAATTTGTACAGTGTCCCAACTTTTTTGGAATCGGGTTTGTATAAAGTTATGAAACTTCACTTTGCCCTCAGCCAAAACGATTTGCCAGGGAACAAATTATAGATTCATGAGAATTTAAAATAAGTTATAGAATAAGATGAGATAAGATTTAGGGAGCACATTCATCTTCACACAGTTGATTCTACCTACTAAGGACAAAGGAAGAAGACACCAATGGTGAAAATCCTTTGTCAGACGGCTGAGCAACGGTGAAAAATTATGATGAAATATTTCTGCGAAACACTTTGTCACCTGTACGCCTAAATATGTGAGTAATGTAAAGAAGCCTTGAACGGCATATAAGATAAGGGAAATTGGGATGCAACGTTATTAATAGGCATTAGTTTGCTTTTAGTCAGATATAACTTATAGCCTGAAATTTGACCAAACAACGCGAGCACCGGAGGAATAGAATTGACCGGGTCAGAGACTAACAACAAAAGGTCGTCTGCATATAGGGACACTTTGTGCTCCATTCCCTACTTGTAAACGCCTGACATCGCACTACATCTAAGAGCAATGGCTAATGGTTCGATAGCCAAAGTAAACAGCAGTGGGGAGAGCGGGCAACCTTGCCTTGTCCCTCTGCCAAGAGGAAAATCTTTGAATAATGATTATTTGTGCACACACAAGCTAGGGGAGTAGTGTACAGAAGTTTAATCCAAGATAGAAATTGATCTCCAATTCCAAATCTCTTTAAAGTATAAAACAGGAAATCCCACTCGACTCTATCGAATGCCTCTTCAGCGTCCATAGAGATGACTAACTCTGGGATCTTTATATGGGGAGTAGAGTAAAGGATATTCAAGAGACGTCTGACGTTATGGAAAGAATGCCTATTTTTAATAAAACCAGTCTGGTCTGGTGAGATAATAGTTGATAAGTGCGGTTCCAAACGACGTGATAATATCTTAGCTAGGTCATGTCTGCGCACAGTAAAGAGATTGGACGATAATTGGTACACTGAAGAAGGTCTTTGTCTTTTTTCAGAATTAGGGAAATTATGGCCTGGCATAAGGTTTGGGGAAGGACACCAGATTCATATGACTCATTAAACATCTTGAATAAAAGAGGGGGCAGTTTATCTGAGAACGTCATATAGAATTCTGCGGGGAACCCATCTGGGCCTGGGCATTTTGCATTCTGCAGCAGGCTCAATGAAGTCTTGATTTCGTCTAAAGTAAGGGTTTCATTCAGTTTAGAAGCCAAGTCAGGGTCAATAATGGGATAAAGAGAGTTAAAAAAGCTTTCAATGTGGGATTCTTCAGTAGAACTTTCAGAAGTGTACAAAGAGGTATAGAAATCCTTAAACTGATCATTAATAGTAAGAGGATTGATTGTAGGACCGGAAGACGTAGCAATTTGAGTAATATGATTCAGGGCGGAGGATTGACGTAGTTGGTGTGCGAGCAATTTACTTGGTTTGTCACCAAATTCATAATAGTTGTAACGATATTTGTGAAGAGCTTCAATTGCATCATTCGTTGCTAATACCTGTAGATCGTAGCTTTTGTTGTAAGAATTTTATTAAACAAATCTGGGCTGGGCGAAACTATCGCTCTGGAAGCTCAGCCAGAGACCTAGATAAAGAGGATTTCCTCTCAGCAGCCTTTTTCCTCTGATATGCTGTAAAGATATCATGTCTCCTCTCAAAAAGGCTTTGCATGCTTTTGAAAAACGTCCTGCACGCGCTTCTCCATGCACTCCTCCATATAGGGTAGAGTGGGGTAAGATGAGCCATTTTTTACTTATGTGGTTCTCAAGATAAGAGAAAATTAGGCAGAAGTACAATGAAAGTATCTAAAGTAATTTCAGGATGTTTGCTATCATTTTAAATGATCAGAATACATCTATGACAAAGGGTTATAAAAATATGGCTTCTTATAAAAAAAGTGTTCCTGTGGCTCAATTTACCCAGGTTAGGTAAGTTGCACCATCTGGGTGTAAACAGACCATCTAATTGAATCTGAATCAAACCTATGTGAAATTGTAAAGATAATTTTTTAAAACACCTTCAATAATCAAATTTCCTTTTACAAATAGTCATATTTATTTTCTTAAAGCTAATTTAAATAACATAAAACCAATCAAATTTTCTGCAATATTGAACATGTTAAAGTCATTAGGGACTACAGGTGGAAAGATATATATGATTAATCATCTTCTGGGTCTTACCAGAGAAGAATTTAGTGTACTTGTACATTGTTCCTTTCAAATAAACTCAAACTATTTTTTTAAAGAAAATTATAAACTAAACCAGTTGTGTAACATTACATTGAAATTATACCAGTTTGTACTTCAGAGATTTAACTTAACTACAGTGCCTTATGGTGGGATAAGTTAAAACGCTGGCTCAATTTATCCCACATCATTTGGCTCATTTTGCCCCAAAGCTGCCATTTTGGATTAAACTAGCTAGTTTACCAATTCAGGCTAATATTTAGCTAAATGATTTGCATGGTTTTATACATTGCTAAATCACCAATATGGACCATACATTTTTTAGACCTGGACAAATTTGCTTTGATGCAACAGCCATTACATCTGTTATGCTAAAATTTTACTTTGACATACCAAAAACAGTTTTTAAAGTAAACGGGTGCCTTCCACTCCTCCCATGTGTTTCTCATTTTCACAGTCTGGCAGGAATGATGGGTGGTTCCAAAATATTTGAAACCTAGGCCGTTTCTCAATACCAAGTACGTGAACTTCTAACTTGCGTCGTTGGTAGTTCAGACTTGCCAAGTTCGACTCAGGAGAACGAACTCCCGAAGACGGGAGGACACAAGTCCGGTGATTCTGCAAATGGAACAGCAGCATTCTTGATAGCATCACTCAGCTTGCTCTGGCTACTCCAGTTATCTCTGTATGTATATTTTAGGCTACAATAAAACGAAATATGTCATAAAACACCACTCTGCCTCTTTTCATTTTCATTTTAAAAAATCTTAAAGGGGTGGTTGATTGCCCCTTTTTACAAGATGTAAAATAAGTCTCTGATGTCCCCAGAGTGTGTATGTGAAGTTTTAGCTCAAAATACACCACAGATCATGTTTTATAGCATGTTAAATTCGTCATTTTTGAGGGTGAGCAAAAAAAGTGCCGTTTTTGTGTGTCCCTTTAAATGCAAATGAGCTGCTGCTCATGGGGCGGAGCTTAAAGAACTCCAGTTAGCAGCTCTGATTACCTCACGCAGACAGGCAATGAAACTGTTCAGCCTTTTATGTTCAAACCGGAGTCGGACAATGATGGAGAGACTCAAGAAGAAGTGACAACATGTAGAATGAGACAAGATGTTCCTGAATGGTTAGTTGATGAATTTATGTAGCTGATGTGGAGTTAACTATCTTAAAGTCATTGATTAGCATATTCTGTCATGATAAGCTATAAATGTATGTAAATTTCAGGGTTAGTGATGTCACTAACCCGGGAGGAAGCTTGTGCAGTCCCTACCAGCCATTTGTTGTAGTCCTTAAAAAGTGATTTCTGTTAAAGAAAATATCTCCCTTTGCTTTGAACTTTGAGCGTCGTAACTTTGCAGATATTGTTTATGCTCAAACAGCAACATTACACACTAACTAAAGTTAAAAAAGTAAAATCATAATCAACCACCCCTTTAAACATATTAATAGCCACACAAATGTGGTTCAGGCAACGCGTACCTTGATTATCTTCACTGCATGTATATTTATAACAAAACAAAATATAAAACACAACCCTGCCTCTTTTTGTTTACATTTAAAAAATATTAAACATATTAATATGTGGTTTAGGCAGTAAGTGTGCAAATATATGATTATCTTCACTGTAATAAAATTAAATATGACACACAACCTAGTCTCTTTTTGTTAAATGTCAGTTTATGTATGATCAATAATAGCCATTATAAAAGTATAAGTAAAAGGTATAAGAAGCTATACAAGAAATAAAGCAAACAATTCAGTCAAACATACAAAGTCAGCGCTAGTAGGCTACAACGGTAAAGTTAAATAGCCTAAAAATACAAACCCAATTCCAAAAAAGTTGGGACGCTGTACAAATTGTGAATAAAAACAGAATGCAATGATGTGGAAGTTTCAAATTTCAATATTTTATTCAGAATACAACATAGATGACATATCAGATGTTTAAACTGAGAAAATGTATCATTTTAAGGGAAAAATAAGTTGATTTTAAATTTCATGGCATCAACACATCTCAAAAAAGTTGGGACAAGGCCATGTTTACCACTGTGTGGCATCCCCTCTTCTTTTTATAACAGTCTGCAAACGTCTGGGGACTGAGGAGACAAGTTGCTCAAGTTTAGGAATAGGAATGTTGTCCCATTCTTGTCTAATACAGGCTTCTAGTTGCTCAACTGTCTTAGGTCTTCTTTGTCGCATCTTCCTTTTTATGATGTGCCAAATGTTTTCTATGGGTGAACGATCTGGACTGCAGGCTGGCCATTTCAGTACCCGGATCCTTCTTCTACGCAGCCATGATGTTGTAATGGATGCAGTATGTGGTCTGGCATTGTCATGTTGGAAAATGCAAGGTCTTCCCTGAAAGAGACGACGTCTGGATGGGAGCATATGTTGTTCTAGAACTTGGATATACCTTTCAGCATTGATGGTGCCTTTCCAGATGTGTAAGCTGCCCATGCCACACGCACTCATGCAACCCCATACCATCAGAGATGCAGGCTTCTGAACTGAGCACTGATGACAACTTGGGTTGTCCTTGTCCTCTTTAGTCCGGATGACATGGCGTCCCAGTTTTCCAAAAAGAACTTCAAATTTTGATTCGTCTGACCACAGAACAGTTTTCCACTTTGCCACAGTTCATTTTAAATGAGCCTTGGCCCAGAGAAAACGCCTGCGCTTCTGGATCATGTTTAGATATGGCTTCTTTTTTGACCTATAGAGTTTTAGCCGGCAACGACGAATGGCACGGTGGATTGTGTTCACCGACAATGTTTTCGACAAGTATTCCTGAGCCCATGTTGTGATTTCCATTACAGTAGCATTCCTGTATGTGATGCAGTGCCGTCTAAGGGCCCGAAGATCACGGGCATCCAGTATGGTTTTCTGGCCTTGACCCTTACGCACAGAGATTGTTCCAGATTCTCTGAATCTTTGGATGACATTATGCACTGTAGATGATGATAACTTCAAACTCTTTGCAATTTTTCTCTGAGAAACTCCTTTCTGATATTGCTCCACTATTTTTCGCCGCAGCATTGGGGAATTGGTGATCCTCTGCCCATCTTGACTTCTGAGAGACACTGCCACTCTGAGAGGCTCTTTTTATACCCAATCATGTTGCCAATTGACCTAATAAGTTGCAAATTGGTCCTCCAGTTGTTCCTTATATGTACATTTAACTTTTCCGGCCTCTTATTGCTACCTGTCCCAACTTTTTTGGAATGTGTAGCTCTCATGAAATCCAAAATGAGCCAATATTTGGCATGACATTTCAAAATGTCTCACTTTCAACATTTGATATGTTATCTATATTCTATTGTGAATAAAATATAAGTTTATGAGATTTGTAAATTATTGCATTCCTTTTTTATTCACAATTTGTACAGTGTCCCAACTTTTTTGGAATCGGGTTTGTATAAAGTTATGAAACTTCACTTTGCCCTCAGCCAAAACGATTTGCCAGGGAACAAATTATAGATTCATGAGAATTTAAAATAAGTTATAGAATAAGATGAGATAAGATTTAGGGAGCACATTCATCTTCACACAGTTGATTCTACCTACTAAGGACAAAGGAAGAAGACACCAATGGTGAAAATCCTTTGTCAGACGGCTGAGCAACGGTGAAAAATTATGATGAAATATTTCTGCGAAACACTTTGTCACCTGTACGCCTAAATATGTGAGTAATGTAAAGAAGCCTTGAACGGCATATAAGATAAGGGAAATTGGGATGCAACGTTATTAATAGGCATTAGTTTGCTTTTAGTCAGATATAACTTATAGCCTGAAATTTGACCAAACAACGCGAGCACCGGAGGAATAGAATTGACCGGGTCAGAGACTAACAACAAAAGGTCGTCTGCATATAGGGACACTTTGTGCTCCATTCCCTACTTGTAAACGCCTGACATCGCACTACATCTAAGAGCAATGGCTAATGGTTCGATAGCCAAAGTAAACAGCAGTGGGGAGAGCGGGCAACCTTGCCTTGTCCCTCTGCCAAGAGGAAAATCTTTGAATAATGATTATTTGTGCACACACAAGCTAGGGGAGTAGTGTACAGAAGTTTAATCCAAGATAGAAATTGATCTCCAATTCCAAATCTCTTTAAAGTATAAAACAGGAAATCCCACTCGACTCTATCGAATGCCTCTTCAGCGTCCATAGAGATGACTAACTCTGGGATCTTTATATGGGGAGTAGAGTAAAGGATATTCAAGAGACGTCTGACGTTATGGAAAGAATGCCTATTTTTAATAAAACCAGTCTGGTCTGGTGAGATAATAGTTGATAAGTGCGGTTCCAAACGACGTGATAATATCTTAGCTAGGTCATGTCTGCGCACAGTAAAGAGATTGGACGATAATTGGTACACTGAAGAAGGTCTTTGTCTTTTTTCAGAATTAGGGAAATTATGGCCTGGCATAAGGTTTGGGGAAGGACACCAGATTCATATGACTCATTAAACATCTTGAATAAAAGAGGGGGCAGTTTATCTGAGAACGTCATATAGAATTCTGCGGGGAACCCATCTGGGCCTGGGCATTTTGCATTCTGCAGCAGGCTCAATGAAGTCTTGATTTCGTCTAAAGTAAGGGTTTCATTCAGTTTAGAAGCCAAGTCAGGGTCAATAATGGGATAAAGAGAGTTAAAAAAGCTTTCAATGTGGGATTCTTCAGTAGAACTTTCAGAAGTGTACAAAGAGGTATAGAAATCCTTAAACTGATCATTAATAGTAAGAGGATTGATTGTAGGACCGGAAGACGTAGCAATTTGAGTAATATGATTCAGGGCGGAGGATTGACGTAGTTGGTGTGCGAGCAATTTACTTGGTTTGTCACCAAATTCATAATAGTTGTAACGATATTTGTGAAGAGCTTCAATTGCATCATTCGTTGCTAATACCTGTAGATCGTAGCTTTTGTTGTAAGAATTTTATTAAACAAATCTGGGCTGGGCGAAACTATCGCTCTGGAAGCTCAGCCAGAGACCTAGATAAAGAGGATTTCCTCTCAGCAGCCTTTTTCCTCTGATATGCTGTAAAGATATCATGTCTCCTCTCAAAAAGGCTTTGCATGCTTTTGAAAAACGTCCTGCACGCGCTTCTCCATGCACTCCTCCATATAGGGTAGAGTGGGGTAAGATGAGCCATTTTTTACTTATGTGGTTCTCAAGATAAGAGAAAATTAGGCAGAAGTACAATGAAAGTATCTAAAGTAATTTCAGGATGTTTGCTATCATTTTAAATGATCAGAATACATCTATGACAAAGGGTTATAAAAATATGGCTTCTTATAAAAAAAGTGTTCCTGTGGCTCAATTTACCCAGGTTAGGTAAGTTGCACCATCTGGGTGTAAACAGACCATCTAATTGAATCTGAATCAAACCTATGTGAAATTGTAAAGATAATTTTTTAAAACACCTTCAATAATCAAATTTCCTTTTACAAATAGTCATATTTATTTTCTTAAAGCTAATTTAAATAACATAAAACCAATCAAATTTTCTGCAATATTGAACATGTTAAAGTCATTAGGGACTACAGGTGGAAAGATATATATGATTAATCATCTTCTGGGTCTTACCAGAGAAGAATTTAGTGTACTTGTACATTGTTCCTTTCAAATAAACTCAAACTATTTTTTTAAAGAAAATTATAAACTAAACCAGTTGTGTAACATTACATTGAAATTATACCAGTTTGTACTTCAGAGATTTAACTTAACTACAGTGCCTTATGGTGGGATAAGTTAAAACGCTGGCTCAATTTATCCCACATCATTTGGCTCATTTTGCCCCAAAGCTGCCATTTTGGATTAAACTAGCTAGTTTACCAATTCAGGCTAATATTTAGCTAAATGATTTGCATGGTTTTATACATTGCTAAATCACCAATATGGACCATACATTTTTTAGACCTGGACAAATTTGCTTTGATGCAACAGCCATTACATCTGTTATGCTAAAATTTTACTTTGACATACCAAAAACAGTTTTTAAAGTAAACGGGTGCCTTCCACTCCTCCCATGTGTTTCTCATTTTCACAGTCTGGCAGGAATGATGGGTGGTTCCAAAATATTTGAAACCTAGGCCGTTTCTCAATACCAAGTACGTGAACTTCTAACTTGCGTCGTTGGTAGTTCAGACTTGCCAAGTTCGACTCAGGAGAACGAACTCCCGAAGACGGGAGGACACAAGTCCGGTGATTCTGCAAATGGAACAGCAGCATTCTTGATAGCATCACTCAGCTTGCTCTGGCTACTCCAGTTATCTCTGTATGTATATTTTAGGCTACAATAAAACGAAATATGTCATAAAACACCACTCTGCCTCTTTTCATTTTCATTTTAAAAAATCTTAAAGGGGTGGTTGATTGCCCCTTTTTACAAGATGTAAAATAAGTCTCTGATGTCCCCAGAGTGTGTATGTGAAGTTTTAGCTCAAAATACACCACAGATCATGTTTTATAGCATGTTAAATTCGTCATTTTTGAGGGTGAGCAAAAAAAGTGCCGTTTTTGTGTGTCCCTTTAAATGCAAATGAGCTGCTGCTCATGGGGCGGAGCTTAAAGAACTCCAGTTAGCAGCTCTGATTACCTCACGCAGACAGGCAATGAAACTGTTCAGCCTTTTATGTTCAAACCGGAGTCGGACAATGATGGAGAGACTCAAGAAGAAGTGACAACATGTAGAATGAGACAAGATGTTCCTGAATGGTTAGTTGATGAATTTATGTAGCTGATGTGGAGTTAACTATCTTAAAGTCATTGATTAGCATATTCTGTCATGATAAGCTATAAATGTATGTAAATTTCAGGGTTAGTGATGTCACTAACCCGGGAGGAAGCTTGTGCAGTCCCTACCAGCCATTTGTTGTAGTCCTTAAAAAGTGATTTCTGTTAAAGAAAATATCTCCCTTTGCTTTGAACTTTGAGCGTCGTAACTTTGCAGATATTGTTTATGCTCAAACAGCAACATTACAC
This sequence comes from Coreius guichenoti, assembly GCA_039654105.1. Classification (NCBI taxonomy): domain Eukaryota; kingdom Metazoa; phylum Chordata; class Actinopteri; order Cypriniformes; family Gobionidae; genus Coreius; species Coreius guichenoti. Next base: position 14,978,492 of record CM077174.1, on the reverse strand, counting down.
ACTAACTAAAGTTAAAAAAGTAAAATCATAATCAACCACCCCTTTAAACATATTAATAGCCACACAAATGTGGTTCAGGCAACGCGTACCTTGATTATCTTCACTGCATGTATATTTATAACAAAACAAAATATAAAACACAACCCTGCTTCTTTTTGTTTACATTTAAAAAATATTAAACATATTAATATGTGGTTTAGGCAGTAAGTGTGCAAATATATGATTATCTTCACTGTAATAAAATTAAATATGACACACAACCTAGTCTCTTTTTGTTAAATGTCAGTTTATGTATGATCAATAATAGCCATTATAAAAGTATAAGTAAAAGGTATAAGAAGCTATACAAGAAATAAAGCAAACAATTCAGTCAAACATACAAAGTCAGCGCTAGTAGGCTACAACGGTAAAGTTAAATAGCCTAAAAATACAAACCCAATTCCAAAAAAGTTGGGACGCTGTACAAATTGTGAATAAAAACAGAATGCAATGATGTGGAAGTTTCAAATTTCAATATTTTATTCAGAATACAACATAGATGACATATCAGATGTTTAAACTGAGAAAATGTATCATTTTAAGGGAAAAATAAGTTGATTTTAAATTTCATGGCATCAACACATCTCAAAAAAGTTGGGACAAGGCCATGTTTACCACTGTGTGGCATCCCCTCTTCTTTTTATAACAGTCTGCAAACGTCTGGGGACTGAGGAGACAAGTTGCTCAAGTTTAGGAATAGGAATGTTGTCCCATTCTTGTCTAATACAGGCTTCTAGTTGCTCAACTGTCTTAGGTCTTCTTTGTCGCATCTTCCTTTTTATGATGTGCCAAATGTTTTCTATGGGTGAACGATCTGGACTGCAGGCTGGCCATTTCAGTACCCGGATCCTTCTTCTACGCAGCCATGATGTTGTAATGGATGCAGTATGTGGTCTGGCATTGTCATGTTGGAAAATGCAAGGTCTTCCCTGAAAGAGACGACGTCTGGATGGGAGCATATGTTGTTCTAGAACTTGGATATACCTTTCAGCATTGATGGTGCCTTTCCAGATGTGTAAGCTGCCCATGCCACACGCACTCATGCAACCCCATACCATCAGAGATGCAGGCTTCTGAACTGAGCACTGATGACAACTTGGGTTGTCCTTGTCCTCTTTAGTCCGGATGACATGGCGTCCCAGTTTTCCAAAAAGAACTTCAAATTTTGATTCGTCTGACCACAGAACAGTTTTCCACTTTGCCACAGTTCATTTTAAATGAGCCTTGGCCCAGAGAAAACGCCTGCGCTTCTGGATCATGTTTAGATATGGCTTCTTTTTTGACCTATAGAGTTTTAGCCGGCAACGACGAATGGCACGGTGGATTGTGTTCACCGACAATGTTTTCGACAAGTATTCCTGAGCCCATGTTGTGATTTCCATTACAGTAGCATTCCTGTATGTGATGCAGTGCCGTCTAAGGGCCCGAAGATCACGGGCATCCAGTATGGTTTTCTGGCCTTGACCCTTACGCACAGAGATTGTTCCAGATTCTCTGAATCTTTGGATGACATTATGCACTGTAGATGATGATAACTTCAAACTCTTTGCAATTTTTCTCTGAGAAACTCCTTTCTGATATTGCTCCACTATTTTTCGCCGCAGCATTGGGGAATTGGTGATCCTCTGCCCATCTTGACTTCTGAGAGACACTGCCACTCTGAGAGGCTCTTTTTATACCCAATCATGTTGCCAATTGACCTAATAAGTTGCAAATTGGTCCTCCAGTTGTTCCTTATATGTACATTTAACTTTTCCGGCCTCTTATTGCTACCTGTCCCAACTTTTTTGGAATGTGTAGCTCTCATGAAATCCAAAATGAGCCAATATTTGGCATGACATTTCAAAATGTCTCACTTTCAACATTTGATATGTTATCTATATTCTATTGTGAATAAAATATAAGTTTATGAGATTTGTAAATTATTGCATTCCTTTTTTATTCACAATTTGTACAGTGTCCCAACTTTTTTGGAATCGGGTTTGTATAAAGTTATGAAACTTCACTTTGCCCTCAGCCAAAACGATTTGCCAGGGAACAAATTATAGATTCATGAGAATTTAAAATAAGTTATAGAATAAGATGAGATAAGATTTAGGGAGCACATTCATCTTCACACAGTTGATTCTACCTACTAAGGACAAAGGAAGAAGACACCAATGGTGAAAATCCTTTGTCAGACGGCTGAGCAACGGTGAAAAATTATGATGAAATATTTCTGCGAAACACTTTGTCACCTGTACGCCTAAATATGTGAGTAATGTAAAGAAGCCTTGAACGGCATATAAGATAAGGGAAATTGGGATGCAACGTTATTAATAGGCATTAGTTTGCTTTTAGTCAGATATAACTTATAGCCTGAAATTTGACCAAACAACGCGAGCACCGGAGGAATAGAATTGACCGGGTCAGAGACTAACAACAAAAGGTCGTCTGCATATAGGGACACTTTGTGCTCCATTCCCTACTTGTAAACGCCTGACATCGCACTACATCTAAGAGCAATGGCTAATGGTTCGATAGCCAAAGTAAACAGCAGTGGGGAGAGCGGGCAACCTTGCCTTGTCCCTCTGCCAAGAGGAAAATCTTTGAATAATGATTATTTGTGCACACACAAGCTAGGGGAGTAGTGTACAGAAGTTTAATCCAAGATAGAAATTGATCTCCAATTCCAAATCTCTTTAAAGTATAAAACAGGAAATCCCACTCGACTCTATCGAATGCCTCTTCAGCGTCCATAGAGATGACTAACTCTGGGATCTTTATATGGGGAGTAGAGTAAAGGATATTCAAGAGACGTCTGACGTTATGGAAAGAATGCCTATTTTTAATAAAACCAGTCTGGTCTGGTGAGATAATAGTTGATAAGTGCGGTTCCAAACGACGTGATAATATCTTAGCTAGGTCATGTCTGCGCACAGTAAAGAGATTGGACGATAATTGGTACACTGAAGAAGGTCTTTGTCTTTTTTCAGAATTAGGGAAATTATGGCCTGGCATAAGGTTTGGGGAAGGACACCAGATTCATATGACTCATTAAACATCTTGAATAAAAGAGGGGGCAGTTTATCTGAGAACGTCATATAGAATTCTGCGGGGAACCCATCTGGGCCTGGGCATTTTGCATTCTGCAGCAGGCTCAATGAAGTCTTGATTTCGTCTAAAGTAAGGGTTTCATTCAGTTTAGAAGCCAAGTCAGGGTCAATAATGGGATAAAGAGAGTTAAAAAAGCTTTCAATGTGGGATTCTTCAGTAGAACTTTCAGAAGTGTACAAAGAGGTATAGAAATCCTTAAACTGATCATTAATAGTAAGAGGATTGATTGTAGGACCGGAAGACGTAGCAATTTGAGTAATATGATTCAGGGCGGAGGATTGACGTAGTTGGTGTGCGAGCAATTTACTTGGTTTGTCACCAAATTCATAATAGTTGTAACGATATTTGTGAAGAGCTTCAATTGCATCATTCGTTGCTAATACCTGTAGATCGTAGCTTTTGTTGTAAGAATTTTATTAAACAAATCTGGGCTGGGCGAAACTATCGCTCTGGAAGCTCAGCCAGAGACCTAGATAAAGAGGATTTCCTCTCAGCAGCCTTTTTCCTCTGATATGCTGTAAAGATATCATGTCTCCTCTCAAAAAGGCTTTGCATGCTTCAGTAACAGCTGAAGTGTCAGGGGAGACATTTGTGGAAAAAAAAAGTTGATCCGGTCATTAATAACTTTTACAATTGGAAGTTACCCCACCAGGAAGTGAGAGATCCACTGTAATTGCAGCATGATCTGAGATTACAATAGGATTGTAGGTACAGTCACGAACAAGTGGAAGTAATTTATTGTCAAATAGAAAATATTCGATCCGAGAGAAGGTTTGGTGAACAGGTGAAAAAAAGGAAAACTGTTTTGCACTGGGATTAAAAAAAAACGTCAGAAACTGCATATTGTTCAATAAACTGATCAGTTGTTTTTGAGCATTTAGATTGAGCTCTGGGTTTTGAAGAAAAGCAATCTAAAAGAGGATTAAGACAACAATTAAAACACGTTGTCCACCTAAAATACGTTGGCTAGAATTTAAGTCAGGGAGGGAGAATAAGAAATTCTTGAAAAAAACTTAATTGTCCCAATTCGGTCCATATACACACTCCGTTAATATGGCCTGTAATAATAATAAAGCATCCATTTTGGTCAGAGATGACCTTGGATCTTTAAGTGGTCTGCAATCGTAAGGTGAGTTTCTTGAATAAAAGCTATGTTGGTGTTTAAATGCTTCAAATGGTTAAGAATTTTATTTCGTTTTCACCAGTGAATTGAGCCCTTTGACATTCCAACTGGCGAACCTAAGTGAACCACATCAGACAACACTTTAACCAGTAAACTTCCCGACTGCAAGCCCTCCCCACATATTGTTGCACAACCTCTCAATTATATTTATACCAACACTGTTAAGATTCAAAGACAGCTGTATGAACAAATGGCTAAAAAGTAGTTAACAATACACAAACGTTAGACATATTAAACAGAACACTGGTAGAAGGAACATAATATAAATATAAAATAAAATAATAAATAAAGACTAAGTAACTGGAGTAAATAGCGTTATACACCGACAGTAGCTCTTATAAGTGGCAGATGTGCTAGTCTCATAGACTGTATAAAACAATGGATGTAGTGTCCGTGACGTCACCCGTAGGTTTCTGAAGAGCATTTTTGAAGCAGGCCGTCGCCATCTTGGCAGCGCGTCACCGCGTCACTCCCGGATAACCAAAAATGGGCAAAGAGGTGGGACGTGGGTGGAGCTGAGGTGCCTGGTTGACAAACGGCTAGTAGTGACAGCAGCGGCAATCCACCTGTCACTCAAGTGGCCACGCCCTTAATTCTGCATAAATTTAAGGCTTGATATAATTTAAACGGATGAGTTATAAAAAATTCACCCACCTCACAGTTGTCATAAAGGGCAAAATTAGCTATATAGACCAAAACCATTTTTTGTACCAGGCTGTAAACATTTTTCTTCTTCTGTAAAGTTGGGCATTTTAACATGGGGCTCAATGAGATTCTGCTCCCTTTTGGAGCCTGTCTCTAGTGGCCAGTCGATGAATTGCAGTTTAAGTCATTCAGATAATTAAGTCACTGGCCATGGTCCAAAGCTTCAAATGTAAACTATTGTGCATCTAAACTCCAAACAAAGTTGTTGGCTTCAGTAGCAGACTGAGGCCCTGTCCACACGAACACGGGTATTTCCAAAACCGCCATTCGTCCACACGCAAATGCAGTATCCGGTCACTGAAACCGAACTTTTTTGAAAACTCCTGCCAGGGTGAAGATTTTTAGAAACTCCGGTTGCGGTGTTGTCGTGTGGACAGTGAAACAAGAGATTTTGGCTTGTTACGTCAGAACCGGAACCGGCAATAACCTTTTTTCCAAGCTTCTGATTGGCCAACATGGCTTTACGGTTCGGGTTATATTGCCACCTGTTGGTTTGGCATGCTTTTGACACCGCTTCATAGCATGTTTTTGCGTTTTCATGTGGACGCAATTTTTTTTTTGTGAAAAACTACGAGTTTATAAAAATACCCATGTACGTGTGGACTAGGCCTGAAACTCATGAAACTCTAGATGGCGCAGGCTGATGGTTCCTTAAAGGGATAGTTCACCCTGAAATGAAAATAAAGTCATCTTTTACTCACCCTGCTGTTGTTCCAATGCCCTATGTCCTTCTATCTTTTTCGGACCTCAAAAGCAGAAATTTAAAAAAACGTCCTGCACGCGCTCCTCCATATAATGGCAGTGAATACCGACCAGGCTAAAACTTTACAAAACGGATACAAAAGTATCACGCAATGATACAGTGAGACGCGCGGCATATATGGAAAGTGTTCACGAGGCATACTTTAAGGTTTTGCAAGAAATAAACCGTATTATTCAGTCAAAATACTGAGCTCGGCCATTACTGTGTGCGCGTTCCTGTGAGTGCGTGCCGCTGACGGTTTCTTTCTCGCAAAACCTTATAGTGTGCCTCCTGAACTATCCCTTTAATACAACTGATGATATTTACATCTTTAACCACATGGCACAAGCTGATTGGTTCATGTCGCATCTGTAGTCAATGAGCTTGCTGCTCAACATTTAAATAATTGAGAGAAGTTAAAGAGGGCATTAATAAATTAAATAGCAATAAATCTCATTGGAGTGATGAGAGTTAAAACGTTTTGTGACCCCCTTATCGATTTTTTCTTAGCTGCAGTTTACAAAGAATCTTTTGTTAATATCTCCAATCATCAATGCAAATGGGTGTTATTACTTCAATATAAAACCCCCCAAAAGAAACTTTTCTGATTGATTAATTAGCGACAAATCACAATATTTAATAATGACTATAAAATGTTGGCATCTGTTCTAGCAAACAAATTAAATATGCCCTTGATAATTTGAATGCGTAATGTCTAGTGTTTTGGTTTTGTTTCATGTCACGTTTTTATTTCCTGGTTTGCCATGTGTTCCCTTTTGTCATGTGACCCCTTGCCCTCATGTGATCATGTCTTGTGCTTCCCAAGTCTCATGTGTTATGTTGTCATTGATTAATTGTCTTGATCATTGTTCACAGGTGTCCCTTGTCTAGTCATTAGTAGTCTGTGTATTTAAGCCCTCATGTTTGCCATGTGTCTTTGGTCCTGTCCACATGGAGACACGTTTAGTTGTATGCGTAAAAATTTGGTATCATATCAGCTTTTCGTCCACATGGATCCAGTGTTTTGGGAGCCTGAAACGGATATTTTTTTAAACCGGGTCCCAGAGTAGATAAATCTGAAACCGACACCCTTGTGTTTTTGTGTGTACAGCCAATCTGTATATTTTGTGAAACGGTGATGTCATCACACCACGTCCCGCACGTTAAAGACTAAAAGGGATACAGCTACAGGCACTGGGCATGGGCACATCAATATTGCATCACTTAATTATTGTATTTGCATTATTATAAGGGTAGGTTTAGGGTTGGGGTAGGTGTAGGCGTTAATAAAACACAATCTGGTAAGTAGCAAATTTATTTATTGTTATTTTATCATGAGATTTTGCCTCACTTCTTACCATTGCTGTACCCCTTCTAGCCACAACTCTTCTTTGCCGTTTTTAGTGTATTTCTGTGGCAGAATTACAGCACCATATACTGGTCTGGCATGAGAGGAAAAAGGACTTTCTTGAGACGAGGGGAAAAAAAAAAGATCGGATAGGGAAAGCTCTGGCTTTGTGTGGATGTGGCCTTTGTCTAGCTTTGTTATATGTAACCTGCTGTTGGTGATTGTCCCAAGTCTCAAGTCTTTTTTTGTATCTTTTCATGTTTATTAATAAACTGCACTTGGGTTCTTCAACGCTTGCCATCAGAATGGTGAATGCCAGTCTGGGTTAATGAAGCTTGTTACATATTCAGTAATGTAAAATTTAATTGACCATTGTGGTTTTAGATCCTTCTCTTATTTTGTTTTTAGACTTCCAAAAAGCCTTTGATTGTCTTAGCCATAATTTCATCTTTAGCATATTATTGTAATGCTGTCTTTAAAAAACATAGATGAAACCATAATTTGTGGGATTCAGCTTAACGATGTAATTAAATATTTGTGGGTAAAAATTAGGGGTGGAACGGTTCATGAAGAAAAATCTGAACCGTTCAATTCCCTTGTCATGGTTCGAGACACGTGTGTATTGTTCGTGTCCAGCCACGCACAGCGCAACATGTTTTTTTATTATCATTTGGCACAGAGGCGAGTGTCAAGTGCTGCAGTGGGTGGTAAATGGGCAGCGACAGGAAGTGATCACGGAAGTGGACGGAGACTCGGCGGAGTGCAATCAAAGTGTATCTTGAGTGTAGCAATGGGTAATAGTTCAGATGGTGATGATGACGGGTGGCCTTCAGATATGGAGGTTAGCCAAACTAAAAAGGCAAGGAAAAAATCATGGTCTGAAGCGAGTAGTGTAGGAGAGAGTACTCCAAGACAAACAGCCAAAAAGATTAGAGCTAAACTTAGTGGGAGCAGTAAGTATGATGATGACAAGCAGGAAGAGAGGAAAGTTACTATTACACTCAGTAATGATAAAGGCCACTTTCATCCAGTTCAGGTAACTAAAGCAATTGAGAAGGAAATAGGGAAAATAAAATATGCTAAATTACTGAGTAACAGAAGAAACCTAATTTCAACTGTAAATAAGAAGCAGCAGGAGACGGTTCTGAAAATGAGTAGTCTTTGTGGTGGAAAGATTAAAGTGCATGTATCAGGAATGGCAGCAAAGTTAAGAGGAGTGATTTCAAATGTATCTCTAGAAATGTCCATGGAGGATGTGAAGAAAGAAATACAAGGCGGAAAAGTAATAGAGGCCAAAAGACTCCAAACTAATAAAAGTGGTGTTAAATTCGATAGCTTGTCTGTACTGCTTGTTTTTGAAAAGATAATGCCTTCTGAAGTCCAAATGGGCTGGATCAATTACAAAGTGAGGGATTACATTCCACAACCGTTAAAGTGTTTCAAATTGTCAGAAAATGGGACATGCAGCACAATGTAAATGGAGACAAAGGTGTGCGAAATGCGGAGGAGCACACGACTATGGTAAATGAAAAAAAGGATGCTAAGTTAAAATTCTGCAATTGTGGAGGTGAGCATAGTGCTGCATATGCTGGATGTGTGGTCCAGAAACAAGCTAAAGAAGTACAGAGGTACAAAGTTGTGAATAAGGTTAATTATGCAGAGGCATTAAAGGGTATTGGCATTTATGAAATCAAGCAAAATAGACCAATAGAATATCAGGAAAATCTGGGTGATAATGGGAGGTATGCAGTACCCCAGAGTTCAGGCATAAGGAGATCTCAGCCAGGAAGGTCAGCAGCCATGCAATCATAAGTGTAAAGTTGAGGAGAACACCTTGATTGTAGAAAAGAAGAGCTCTACCCACGTGGAAGAGGAAGTTCTCGCGACCTTGCGCAACGTTCCCTAAAGGTTCTGTAAATGTGACGAAAATCCCAAACCTTTACAGAACATTAGGAATGTTCCTAAAACATCCTCTTTTGGTTATGAAAGTGCTCCAGTTCAAGGTTCCTTATATGACTTTAGGGGGACGTTCCATTTTGGTTATTTTATGGTCAGATAGCAACATTACAAAGAGGATATTTGGGACATTAACAGAACGTTCCCACGTGGTCCTCTGATGGTCATATAATAACGTTCCTGATATGACTTCAGGGGGACATTCTATTTTGGTTATTTTATGGTCACATAGCAACATTACAAAGAGGACATTTGGGACATTAACAGAACATTCCCACATGGTCCTCTGTTGGTCATATAATAACGTTCCCGATATGACTTTAGGGGGACGTTCCATTTTGGTTATTCTGTGGTCACATGGCAACGTTACAACGAGGACATTTGGGATGTTAACAGAACGTTCTCATACAGTTCCCTGTTAGTCAGATGGGGACGTTTAATTTGGGACTGCGCTAGGGCTGTGCTCAGAATATCGATACAACAGTACATCGTCATGAACTCCTGGCAATGTGCGTATCGTTACAGCAGCTGCCGTATCGATTCTGTCGTGCTTTTGAATGTTATCACGTGATGTCAAGTGGCGCCAATTTTAGCAACGCGAGCAGCAGCGCAAGACATTTAAAATGTATCAGGGGATTTTTCCACCACCGACAAAATTAAAATAAAAAATATGCTCTTATAATAGAGAGCGCTTAACTTAGCGCTCTCAAAAGATTACAAATGCATTAATGCGCTTCATATGTCAGGATTTACGGCCATACAGCGTTGTCAAGAATAACGGCTTCAGACAATTGCTTCACGAGTGTGAGCCACGCTACACAATACCAACACGTCAGTTTTTAACAGAAACGGCAATTCCCCGGTTGTATGATGAAGTTAAGCGAGACGTTCTGCTGTCACTCTCTTCTGCACAGAGAGTTTCCATTTCCTGTGATGCTTGGACTTCGAGAGCAACCCAGTCGTATGTTACGATAACCTGCCACCACATATCTCCACAATGGTAACTTGTCTCGCACGTTCTGCAGACTAGAGTGATGTTTGACAATCACACCGGAGCAAACATTGCAGATTTGCTAAGTGATGTGATGCACAAATGGGGAATAAATGGAGAACAGATATGAACGTGAAATGCCCCTTCTAAATATGACCTCCGCATTGGATCCGCGCTTTAAAGCACTGCCCTTTTTGAAGGAGGAGAACAGACAGGAGGTCTACACCAAAATGGCAATGGAGGCATCACAGATTTTGCTTGCAACAGTGAGTTGACTGTAAGAAAACTAAGTTAGTTAATGTTAATTATATCATGTATTTATCATTTATCTGTAAAAATGAATTTTTTTTTTTTTTTTTTGGATATCAACTCAAAATATGTTCTAGAACAACATACGTTTTTATTAATGTGGTCTACAAAATATGGGCTACATGAGTTCTGTTAAAGTTATTAATTACAAATGTCATATTATGATTATTTCAGAACCAGAGTAATGAATCAGATCAGAACAGAAAGAATGCTGAGGCAGATCTGTCGCCACCCTGCAAGAGAATGTGGACTCTTGTGCTCTTGAGGACTTATTTGGAGATGCATTTCCCGCTCCCAAAACACAACAATCACCTCTGACACTGTATAATCAGGCAGAGGTTGAAGTCAGGAAATATAGAGACACAGAGTCATTAGTCACAGAGTCATTAGTTTTCTCAAACTTATTTTGAGAAAACTAAGTTAAGTTAAATTTGTTACAGTTTTTGCTTTTATGGAATATGTTTTAAGTTTTGTTTAGTCATTAAGCATTGTTGACACGCTTCAGTGTCACTATAATTGACACTATAATTGTCATTTCAGTTATTGAGGCAGAGACTTTAAAAGCAAAAGGAAAAGGTATCATAACCTTTTTTTGAGACATTTTTTTTTTATTTCATTTAACTCATTGTTTTTTTTTTTTTGTCAAAAACAAAATAGTTTTTCAGTTATCACAACTGTTATAACACTGGTTATTCAATAAACAGATATTACTGTTACTAAACTCTGTTCTAAAGAAATTCTAAATTGATCCATATTGTGATACGTACCGTATCGTGGCTTTAGTATCACGACGCGTATCATATCGTGACATTGTTGGTGATACACAGCCTTAGACTGCGCTGCAACAATCTTGTTCAGTCTCTACACTACATTCCTATAACGTTTGCAGGACCTTTAGGCGACCAACCTAGAATGATATTTTTTGGTCCTATTTAGGTCCTTCCATCACGTTTACTGAATGTTTTCGGAACATGTTTGAGTGACTCAATGTACATTGGGCTGCTTTGCAAATGAGGGTCAGTAAAACAGGATTTGTACAAAAGTTGCTTCTCAAAGATGGATCAATACCAACTGTTTGTCCAGCTTCATATTCAGAACTTTTTGTGAACATTTTTGCCTCTGACTGTATTCACAGAGATCAGATTATTAGTTTTATTTTTAAGAAGCAACAATTATTTATATTTAAAAGTGCGCTTCTGAATTGTACAGGCAGTGAGCATTTTTTGGGCTAAAAATAACAAGCTCTGGTCTCTGTGAATACAGTAAGAGACAATGGTAACTTTAGCCACATTAGCACATTCAGAAAGGCAATTTGCAAACACATTATAAATTGCAGTACTTGCATGTTCTGGATATGAAGTTGGATCATGAAGGGTTGATATTGATCCATCTTTGAGAAGCAACTTTTGTGCAAAAAAGTTGCGTTTTACTGACCTTCATTTGCAAAGCAGCCCAGTGTAAATAGATTCACACAAACATGTTCTGTAAATGTGATGGAAGGACCTAAATAGGACCAAAAAATAACATTCAAGGTTGATCCCCTAAAGGTCCTGCAAACGTTGTGGGAATGTAGTGTAAAGGGAATGTCCTAATAGTCCCCTAAACATTCCCAGAACGTCCTGAATGTTCCCTGAAGGTCCGCCAAATAACATCCCCCAACTCTTAAAAGAACTCCACATCGTGACCATCTCAGAACGCGCTGGGAACGTTACCAGACGACGTCCTTGACATCAGCGAGGACGTTCTGAGAAAGTTCTGTGAACGTCAAATTTCCAAATAAAATATGGTCCCGTAAAAGTTCCGAGAACGTCCTGAATGTTCCGTGAAGGTCCTCCAAATAATGTCCCTGAACCCTTTAAAGAACTCCACATCATGACCGTCTCGGAACGTTCTGGGAATGTTACTAGGTGACGTCCTTGACACCAGTGGGGAAGTTCTGAGAACGTTCTGGGAACATAAAATTTCTAGCGGGGTATAGATTTTATGTGTAAAGTTGTTAATGTTGCTATGCAACAAGAAAGAAAAAGCGGCAGAATCAAGACAGTGGTGGAAGCTGCAGAGGAGTTTCTAGGCATCAAAGATGTAAAAGCTAAAGATATACAGTGGGGAGAACAAGTATTTGATAGACTGCCGATTTTGCAGGTAGTCTTACAAAGCATGTAGAGGTCTGTAATTTTTGTCATAGGTACACTTCAACTGTGAGAGACGGAATCTAAAACAAAAATCCAGAAAATCACATTATATGATTTTTAAGTAATTAATTAGCATTTTATTGCATGACATAAGTATTTGATCACCTACCAACCAGTAAGAATTCCGGCTCTCACAGACCTGTTAGTTTTTCTTTAAGAAGCCCTCCTGTTCTCCACTCATTACCTGTATTAACTGCACCTGTTTGAACTCGTTACCTGTATAAAAGACACCTGTCCACACACTCAATCAAACAGACTCCAACCTCTCCACAATGGCCAAGACCAGAGAGCTGTGTAAGGACATCAGGGATAAAATTGTAGACCTGCACAAGGCTGGGATGGGCTACAGGACAATAGGCAAGCAGCTTGATGAGAAGGCAACAACTGTTGGCGCAATTATTAGAAAATGGAAGAAGTTCAAGATGACGGTCTATGTGTGTGTGTGGTTTAGGTATTCCCTAACTTTGTGTGGTCAAAATGTGGCCAAAAGCGTAGTAATACCACATTTTTGCCCTGATCAAAACTTGTTCCATGAGCAAAACAGCTTATAAATTATATTAATTAATTTATTTATTTATTTATTTTTGAATATGTAAAATGCTAAAAGTTTTCTGTGAGGGGCCGTGTTTAGGTGCATGAGATGTACAGTTACAGTACAAAAGTCATTATGTCTATGGAAAGCCTCCATAAAACATGGAAACCAAACATGTGGAAGTGTCCCAGAGTTTTCTCCCTGTCCCAGTGCTGTGACTGTCTCAAATTTCAGCAGGGTTTTACACCTGGTTGTGAGAAGTGATTAGAGAGAGTCGGTGAGATATAGTGCATTTTATTCAATGTATATGCATATTCATTGCATAAGGACTACTTTTTTCCTGCTCTCTGAAAAATGTAATGAATGTTGTTTATATTTTCATTTAACTAAACTAACATTTGATTCACTGTTTCTGTAAATTTAGTGAGATTCTTATTATTGAGTGTAATAGTTCATCCCTAATTTCTTAAAGATAGAAAAAAAACTAAATAAGACCATTGTTGAGTTGATGTCAAACACACATTCATATTTTGGAATGTTTTTAAAACAAATTCAATATTCCTTTTTTAAAAATCATACAGATTGTGACAACCATGTTCCATGACACAATGCCATAAATGGTGTTTGAATCTTTTTGTATAAATGAGATCTAAAACTACTACAGTACTGGAAAAGTTTAGTAAAATGATACTTTATGTTAGATTTAAGCAAAAATCATCCCTGCATGGCATCAGATGTTGGATGTGGATACAGCAGTCTTATAGGAAGATGATAAAAAAATACGATTTTATTAAAACTTTAAAGATTTTATTTAATCGTTTCATTTTAAAAGATCATATTTAAACTTTTATGTTTATGGTTTGAACTATTTTGACTCTAACAAACATTTTCTTTGGGAAAAAAAGTTAAAGTCTTACATAGGCTGTGTCCCCCAGAGTTTGCTCCCACACATTTCATTCCAACAGGGTGTGAGCTGCTCTTTCTTGGAGAGATAGAGAGAATGGTTTTATTTTTCAACTTTTAAAACTGTATTTTCTTTTGTAAATCATTCATTCAATGTATATACATCATTGTAAAAGGACCACTTTTTTGTCTGGTGGGGGTGGGGGTGAGGGAGGGGGAGGGGGAGGGTGTGGCAAAGGTCAAAAGGTCAAAGCAATCAATCATTTTGACATTTGCCATAGTATATTTACTACTAATATATATCTGAAGTTTCACATTTAATATTAAATGCAGCATTGGATAGCATACCACTCAAGACAGTTGGGGGGGAAAGGAAAACTGTCCCATGGTGGAATGATAAATGTACAGAAGCTATAAAAGAACGAAATAGTGCTCTGAGAATGTTAAGGAATAATTTGAACCAAGAAAGTCGAATTAATTATCAGAGGAAAAAGGCTCAAGTTCGAAGAATAATTAAGAATAGTAAACAAAATGCATGGAGGAGTTATTGTTCTACTATAGGGAGGGAAGTTAAAATAGGAGAGATATGGTCAATGCTGAAGAAAATAAGTGGGAATAAAGTGTATGTTAAAATACCAGTATTAGAGGATGACGGAACAATGGCAATAACAGATAAAGAAAAGCCAGTGTGCATTGTGGTGACCATTTAGATGATACCCACAGAAAAAATAAAGATAAGATTCTAAGTGAAAATAGGGATGTGTTTATTAAAAAAGATAACAAGGAAAGTAAGCAATGAGAAAACATTTAAAATGAAACAATTAATGAATATTGTATTCTTTGATATTGAAAAGGCTTATGACTCCATGTGGAGGGGAAGGGTTATTAATTAAATTAATTAAATAAGATAGGAATTAGAGGTAGGTTCTATGATTGGGTCTTAGATTTTCTATCAGAAAGAAGATTTAGAGTTAAAGTGGGATCAGAAGTGTCTGAGGAATTGGAAATTACTAATGGAATTCCACAAGGAAGCGTTATAAGTCCAGTTTTATTTAATGTTATGATTAATGATATTTTTATGAATCTGGATAGAAGGATTGGGCCAGCTCTGTATGCAGATGATGGTGCCATCTGGGCAAGAGGACGAGATCCCATAGGTGTGATAAGTAAAATCAAGGAAGCAATAAGAAAAGTAGAACAATGGTCGTACAATTGGGGCTTTAAGCTTTCTCCAAGTAAATCTTGTCATATGTTATTTACCAGGAAGAAAGGGATAGACAAACAGGACATGAAATTATATGGCCACAATTTGGAAACAGTAGATAATTTTAAATATCTGGGTATATGGTTAGATCAAAAGGGTACATGGAAAGTACATATAGAAAAGGTAAAATCAAAACGTAAGAAAGTTATAAACTTAATGAGAGCATTAGTTGGGAAAGACTGGGGAGCAGATAAACAATCACTGATGTATTTTTATAGGGTTCTGATGAGGTCAACAATAGATTACGGATGCTTTGTGTACGGAGCAGCAGCTAAAACACGTTAAAGTTGTTAATGAAGCTTTGAGGATTTGTACTGGTGCAATGAGATCAACGCTGACTAAGGCAATACAGGTAGAGTTAGGAGAAGTGCCCTCAGACCTGAGAAGAGATAAACTCATGCTTACCAGTGTTGGGGAGTAATTAGTTACATGTAATTAGATTACGTAATTTAATTACAAAATAAATGTAACTGTAATCAGTTACAGTTACTGAGAAAAAATATGTAATTAAATTACAGTTATGAAAATATTAATGATTACAAAGGGGGTTACATCTGTTTTCTGTAAAAAGCTAGGATATGTTGAATAATATTAATTTGTTGCTTTGCCTGTTTTTGATGTGCATGATGCCTCCTGCCATTTAAAGGCCGTTTAGTAAAGCGATGTTATTCTGATGCTTTTGATTGGCTCTTGTTTGAATTTGCAGTGCACCACGTCTGCCAATTACATCAGTCCACATTGCAACTGAAAGCTTTAGGCTACAACCTGTCTGAGAGTTGCCACCATGGCGATTGATAAAAATGTGTTTCAGTGCTGGAAAATAGAAAAGTAATCCAAAAGTAATCAAATGTAATCAGTTACATTACTTTAATAAAGTAATTGAAAAGTTACACTACTTATTACATTTTAAATAGGGTAACTTGTAATCTGTAACCTATTACAATTCCAAAGTAACTTTCCCAACTGTAATGATTTGATGCTGTAAACAGCATTCAGCAGAAGAAGTGAGGAATGCAGTTTATTTACAAGTATATTCCAAAAGTCATAGTCCATGCCAGACAGAGGGTCAAAACACATGTTATCCCAAACACAAAATCCACAGGGAACAAGAAATCCAAGACTCAGTGAGAAATAATTACCAGAAACAAAGAGACTGCTCAGGAATGCTGACCGTAACATGCAAACCAAAACAAACGAGACTTCATCCTGAATACAGGGCAAAAGGCATTTAAATAGACAGGGTAAATGATATGATCAACAAGACCAGTCAACTAATAATGAGCAGTGGGTTCTGGGAAATTAAGTCCGGGAATAACAGCCTGTGGAAACAGTGAGGGACGAGGCTGCTATCTGCTGGTACTTAAGGGTACCACAGCTGACAGATGTCACACCAACACTGATGCTTACAATACTGGTGTCATCTACATGGATGTGGTAATGAAAATCCTACCAATAGTGTTATTCAAGAATGTTGGGAATATCATTATTTTCAAGGTAATGGCTTTGGATGGGTAATAAAGGCTAAATCAGAGGAATATAGATTAGAGAATATTTGTTTTAACTCCCCTACACCTATTAGTAATATCCCTATTTGGTTGTTTCCAAAAACTGAGGTAGATTTAAATATAATGAAACTAACAAAACTAACGAAAAATGGGAAGAGTGAGAAAGGACATTTGGCAAGTCAGTACATAAGAAGTTTATATTACAGTTATTTAGATATCTATACAGATGGGTCCAAAGATGAAGAAGATATGGTAGGCATAGGAATATACATACCAACATGGAATGTAAGTATTGGGAAAAGATTATCTGATCAGTTATCAGTTTACACGGCAGAGATGATGGCGATTATTGTAGGGTTGCAGTGGGTGGAGGAAGTAAAACCAGATAGAGTGGTATGTTGTGTTGACTCTGTAGCTGCCCTTTACAGTATTCAAAATATGAAATCTAATAGAGAAGATTTAATGCTAGAAATCCTTCAAAGTTTATTTAGATTGTGAACGCGTCGGATAGATGTGAGATTCTGCTGGGTACCTGCTCATGTTAATATAAAAGGAAATGAGAGAACAGACAAAATAGCAAAAAAATCAACCAGGACGAGCGATGTTAGCGAGCGAGCGATATTCCCTTTGGTAAAGGAGAAGCTAAGGCAATGATCAAAAAAGAAATTATGAAGAAATGGCAGGACAGGTGGAATATGGATAATAATAGAAGGAAATATTACAGTATACAGAAATCTATCAATGCACAGGGTGTGATTAGAAGGAACAGAAGGGAGGAGTTAGTTTAGGTTTGACCACACAGGGTTAAATAAAACATTGTTTCTGTTAGGTAAAAGTCAATCAAATTAATGTTTGGAATGTAAAATTACAGAAAGTGCAGAACACATACTGTTATATAAAATATAGGGAACAAAGGAATAGACTAAAGCAAAAGATAAGTCAGGCAGGAAGAACATGGAACCTTGAGGGTGTAGGGAACAACAGGAGAAGGTGTAGAGGACACACAGAAAGCTGTTGTGGAATACCTGAAAGATATAGGGGTTTATTATAGGATATAGTGTTTTATATATATATATATATATATTATTATTATTATTATTATGTAAAGTAGTTTCATCAAACCATAATCCATGCTGCATCCACCGGTACAGTAGGTGGCGGTATGCACCTGATAAGTCGTTGCGATCCACCATAATACCAAAAGAAGAAGAAGAAGAAGAAGAGTCAGCAGGTCAGCAGGTCAAGTGCAGAAATGGCAAGTCGCTCAGAGTTTTTAGAGTGGGATCATTTTGGATTTAGTTCTACATATGACGAAGACGGCGGTAAGAAAGTGGTGGATAAAACCGCGACAGTTTGCAAGCACTGTGCAACACATGTTGGTTTTGCTAATGGAAACACTACCAATATGTTAGCTTATCTGCGGAGACATGACCCCAGTGTGTCAACTGACAGCGAAAGAAAGCCTTTTCTTTAAATTTGACAATAAGTGTTTTTGTTCAGAGCTATACAATTTGTTTAAGGCCAACAGTTGTAAACTTATGTAAACTTACGTATCAGAATCTCACAGATTTAATTTATGATTGTCAGTGTCACAATAATGTGTCTATTCCTAAGATCAAGCTGCCTCATTCTTTCAGTTTTTTGATTACATGACCTTGAGAATAACTTATTTTTTAAATACTGTAAATGGTAGATTATAAGGCTATATATTTTATGCTGATGTATGGTATTTCTAAAGTGTTAAAAAGGAAAAAAACATTAACAATGCAGGCTATACCGAATCTAACCGAAAACCGTGACCACAGAGACGTGATACAAACCGAACCAAGGATTTTGTGAACCGTTCCACCCCTAGTAAAAATATATTAAATTCAAATTCGGTCCTTCAGAAGTTCATTTAAATCCCATTAAGATATGTTTAAAAAGAAATGTAATTCTCGGTTCGAGAGAGATTTGTCTCTTACTGAGCGAATTTTGTTGTCTAAAGCCCGGGATACACTGCACGATTTTAGCAATCCTATAAGATCATTACAAATCAAATTGTGGGACATGGATCTATTAAACTTGGGTACAACACGCATGTAGACTGTACAATGATGACACCTTTGACTCGTAGGCTACGTTGCAAGTTAGTATAGAAGAATAAAATGTCATCAGCATGCGCTAGTGGTAAACAAAAAGACCATGACGAATCACACTTTGGCAGTTGTAGTTTTTATGTGTGCTGAAAAAAGAGGACGTGGCAAAAGAGTAAGGCAAAAGAGCTTGAGGTAAGCATTTTTAAGCTTTAGCGCCATGTCGCGTTGATTTCATGTCGCATTTTTATTGGTTGTTCGTAGGCCGTATAGTAGCAAACGCACTGTGCGGTGACATTGTCAGAAAATGATCGTAGGATATCTTTGGTCTCAAGACTGTGACAACGGCCGTCTTTGAACCTCTCTCACTGTACGACATACGACCACCACGATCACAGAAATGTCTGGGACAGCCGAAAATCGTGCAGTGTATCCCGGGCTTAAGGCGTCTATCAATAGTTTATTATCTCTTTTCTGATTGTACTAAGTCATTATGTTTCCTCACTATATAAACTATTATATAATATGGAAAAATAAACCACACAAAATTAAAAAGGAGATCTTAAGAATATATTGAATGATGGAGGTCTTTGAGTTATTGATTCAACCGCGTTTTAAAAGTAAATGGTTAACAAGATTAATTAAACAAACAGACACTTATGTGGAATATATTTCACAATTTTATTTTATTTAAATTTGAGGCATTTTTGTTACAGTGCCTGCTCAATCAGTAAATTACCCATTAAATTAGCAAATTTCACCAACAAGCCTTACTATCCTGGTTACTGATTTACAGACACCTTTTCACCTCATCATTTATATTAGGAATAATCAAGTTTTTTACAGAAATAAATAATTGTTTTTTTGATGTCTTTTTTAAAAAAATAACATTTATATCGTTAACCTGTTAATAGATTTATGGTCAATTGTATTCTTTTGAAAGATTTTTCCAGAAAACTTGTTTTTTATGCTACTTTAATGTTGTACTAAATGCAGTTCTCCGGCCTTTGGTTTTTATTTATTGATTTATTTATTGTTCTGTACTTGTAACATGTTGGTACAATTTCATGTGAGCTGTTTTTGGCATGAATAAAGCCATTTAAAAAGCTTCAAAAGTGATAAAAATACTAGCTACAGCCACAAGGGGTCACCATTATCTCCATTTTTTTAATCAGTAGTCACCGTAAGTGTAGACCACATAAATAGAGGGTAGAATGGCAGAGAGCATAAATCAGGGCCACAGAAGTGTGTAGGACATTTATGTTGCTCTATTTGATGCTGTTTTGCAGTTTTAATTCAACATGATTTACTGTAGGGTACATTCAGGATATTTTATGTTGTGTTCATTCACATCTATTTATTTGACATTATTCTTTGCACCTGCGTACTCACTGTAATTTAAGCAAATTACAATAATGTTATGTTGCAAAGTTCAGAATGCATGGAGGTTGTGCAACTTGCACATCACTTATTGGAGCCTGTGTATTTGATGACTTTGTGAGCCATTAAAGGGTTAGTTCTGTCAGGACCACTATCTAACAAAGATGATTGACAATTAGAGGAATAGTTTGGATTGGCGGTATGGTTTTGTTCTGGGCAAGAACTTCCTGCGCATCCATGTAGCCTAGCATGGGTAAGAGCAGGGAGAGCAGCAATAACCCCCCTTATGGTAAACAGAACGGAAATCAAGCGCAGCGTCAGTTCTGGCAGGTCACATTAGTCAAGATCGCATTAGCTGATACACGTATACCTATAGGGATATGATGTCTATCACAGCATACATACCTGCCAGCATACATACTGTGCCTGCCAGAACTAACACTGCACTTGATTTCACCCAAAAATGAAAATTCTGTCATCATTTACTCACCCTCATGTCGTTCCAAACATTCCTTCCACTAAACAGATTTAATTTAGGCTTTTATTCACATATCAACTTGATCAACTTTGATCAGCTTGAGCTTCAGCAAGAACCAATGAGGTTCATTCTCGTGTTACGCAGCACGTTTGAGCTTCAGCAAGAACCAATGAGGTTCATTCTTGTGTTACGCAGCATGTTTGAGCTTCAGCAAGAACCAATGGGGTTCATCTCGTGTTACGCAGCACGTTTGAGCTTCAGCAAGAACCAATGAGGTTCATTCTCGTGTTACACAGCACGTTTGAGCTTCAGCAAGAACCAATGGGGTTCATTCTCGTGTTACGCAGCACGTTTGAGCTTCACCAAGAACCAATGAGGTTCATTCTCGTGTTACGCAGCACATTTGAGCTTCAGCAAGAACCAATGAGGTTCATTCTCGTGTTACGCAGCACGTTTGAGCTTCAGCAAGAACCAATGAGGTTCATTCTCGTGTTACGCAGCACATTTGAGCTTCAGCAAGAACCAATGGGGTTCATTCTCGTGTTACGCAGCACATTTGAGCTTCAGCAAGAACCAATGAGGTTCATTCTCGTGTTACGCAGCACATTTGAGCTTCAGCAAGAACCAATGGGGTTCATTCTCGTGTTACGCAGCACGTTTAAGCTTCAGCAAGAACCAATGAGGTTCATTCTCGTGTTACGCAGCACGTTTGAGCTTCAGCAAGAACCAATGAGGTTCATTCTCGTGTTACGCAGCACGTTTGAGCTTCAGCAAGAACCAATGGGGTTCATTCTCGTGTTACGCAGCACGTTTGAGCTTCCTTAAGAACCAATGAGGTTCATTCTCGTGTTACGCAGCACGTTTGAGCTTCAGCAAGAACCAATGGGGTTCATTCTCGTGTTACGCAGCACGTTTGAGCTTCCTCAAGAACCAATGGGGTTCATTCTCGTGTTACGCAGCACGTTTGAGCTTCAGCAAGAACCAATGGGGTTCATTCTCGTGTTACACAGCACGTTTGAGCTTCCTCAAGAACCAATGGGGTTCATTCTCGTGTTACGCAGCACGTTTGAGCTTCCTCAAGAACCAATGGGGTTCATCTCGTGTTACGCAGCACGTTTGAGCTTCAGCAAGAACCAATGAGGTTCATTCTCGTGTTACACAGCACGTTTGAGCTTCAGCAAGAACCAATGGGGTTCATTCTCGTGTTACGCAGCACGTTTGAGCTTCACCAAGAACCAATGAGGTTCATTCTCGTGTTACGCAGCACATTTGAGCTTCAGCAAGAACCAATGAGGTTCATTCTCGTGTTACACAGCACGTTTGAGCTTCAGCAAGAACCAATGGGGTTCATTCTCGTGTTACGCAGCACATTTGAGCTTCAGCAAGAACCAATGAGGTTCATTCTCGTGTTACGCAGCACGTTTGAGCTTCAGCAAGAACCAATGAGGTTCATTCTCGTGTTACGCAGCACATTTGAGCTTCAGCAAGAACCAATGGGGTTCATTCTCGTGTTACGCAGCACGTTTGAGCTTCAGCAAGAACCAGTCGGGTTCATTCTCGTGTTACGCAGCACGTTTGAGCTTCAGCAAGAACCAATGGGGTTCATTCTCGTGTTACGCAGCACGTTTGAGCTTCCTCAAGAACCAATGGGGTTCATTCTCGTGTTACGCAGCACGTTTGAGCTTCAGCAAGAACCAGTCGGGTTCATTCTCGTGTTACACAGCACGTTTGAGCTTCCTCAAGAACCAATGGGGTTCATTCTCGTGTTACGCAGCACGTTTGAGCTTCCTCAAGAACCAATGGGGTTCATTCTCGTGTTACACAGCACGTTTGAGCTTCAGCAAAAAACCAATGAGGTTCATTCTCGTGTTACGCAGCATGTTTGAGCTTCCGCAAGAACCAATGAGGTTCATTCTCGTGTTACGCAGCATGTTTGAGCCTCCTCAAGAACCAATGGGGTTCATTCTCGTGTTACGCAGCACGTTTGAGCTTCAGCAAGAACCAATGAGGTTCATTCTCGTGTTACACAGCACGTTTGAGCTTCAGCAAGAACCAATGAGGTTCATTCAGATGAACGGGGGTTTGATGTTGCACAAGGAATTGAACTTTCACTGTTTTGTAAATCCGAATTAGCACAGCTGTGAATATGAGCAGGAAATTAAATCAAGTTTCATGTGTTCATGCCCACATAAGACCATAAAAGAGAACAACAAAGGGCAATGTAAGAAAACAGAACTGATCTTTAATTTTTTTTTTTTGTACCATTTCCCTAAAACATATGCTTATGGCAAGTCAAGTATTGATATAGAGTTTTTAATGCACAAACAGGGATGCAAAAAAAAAAAAGACATTTTGAATCCAAAATAGGACATTTGTGTGTTTTGTGTAGATCTGATAAGGGATTATTTTTTCACAGTAGAATAATATTATTACTATAACAATATATTTAATTATTGGTTTGTTTCATTTTTATAATTTAATAAAATAAAAATGTTTATTATTATTATTGAATAGGTATATTGAAAAAAAATCTGGATCCCCTTGATGTGTTTGCATCCCTGCACATATAGTATATGACCAAATGAGGAGCATTATAACCATCAAAAATTAACTGCATTGAAATCTAATGTTAATGCATATTAATCAACTAAATAATAAAAATGAATATTGTTATTGACCTTAATCAGGTTAGACGCCATATTAAATTTAACGCAGATAAAAACTAGGCTGTGAGGGATATATACTTACAGACCTTATAATGGCATGCACTATATAAAGGTCTTAGATCATATCATTTTCACAACTTTCAAAATGGAGTTATGTCTGCTAAAAAGTTTTTTTTTTTTTTTTCTTCAGAAAGATGTTTCGTCTGCTGAACAATCAGTATGTTGTTAAACAACAGTACAATCCATTAAACACACTGTACTTCTATCTCTCAGCTGCGTTTTCATTCCTGTCAAAAATTAAATATGGTGCTACCTTGAGGTTTTTTCTCAGTTTTTCTAAATTACTATGCACATTTTGCATGTCTCCTTAATCAAACACACCTGATTCAGGTCATCAGCTTATTAGTAGAGACAAATGGGTGTGTCAGACAAAGGAAACTGTGCAAAATGTGCAGTGTTGGGGGGGGGCTCCAGGAACATGGTTGAGAGCCACTGGTTTAAGGAAATACTATAGTCCATTTAGGTATCAATCCAAGATTGAAACGAGCATGTTGTAATTTTGTGTACTGCTCAATCTACTGTCCCTCTCCTGTTACCATAGTAACCACCTTCTCAGCATCAGCACCCATATCATCAATAGCAGTATTGAGCGCCTGCAGCATAACGGTGAAAGATCGGCTGACGGATCTGGCGTGTCTCGGCATGGCTAGCTCCACAAGTCTGGTGGTTGCAGTACTGGTGTCTTTCTCGGCCTCCGCGAGCCGTCTTTTAACTTCACTCTTGCTGATCTCCACAGAGAGAGCACAGGTCCGCAGAGCCTTCAGCCTGGCTGGGTCGACACTCCGCTGCCTCGCCAGTCGCTGCAGAGACTCGTCATCCAGGCAAAGTGAGATCTGAGCCTTCGTCAAAATCCGTACGGCCACCGTAGCATCCACCATCGAGGCCACCAGGGGTACGGGAATGGCAGAAACGCCACCGGATAATGAGGCAGCAGCCCACACCAGTGCTTTGAAGGCATCTTTCTTCTGAGTAACCAATGATTTGGAAAATGTTGGAAGTGCCAGAAGAAGAGCATGCGCCCTGATCTCTGGAAGGTCACCTTGCATGACCTCTAAAAACTTTAGAAAGTCCAGCTTCTCCAAAGTGGAAGGTTGTACCAGGAACACCTTGGGCAGAGAAACACCTTCTGCCTTGAGCACTTCTAAACTTTTCGCTTTCTTCACCTCCAGCGTTTTCTCTGTATCCTTCACAGATGCTAATAAGACAAAGTAAACTGTCTCTTTCTGCAGCGACCTAACTTCCCTCCACACCGCCACACTGTTAATACTAGGACTCTCTGTGAATGTGATAATAATGGCGTTGTACCGCATAACTTTGAAACGCTCTATATAATCCTCTGCCTCAAAAGTGGGATCACTAGAGATGAATGGCAGATCCCAGAGGCGAAAGTCAGGGTGTTTGGGGTTCGGGAATATGGCTAGTTCCTCTGGGGCGGCAGATGATGGAGAGCGGGCTGCACCTTCGTCGTCTTGGCTCAGCCCTCGAAATGAGTTCATAAAAGTGGCTTTTTCTGCATTTCTGTCCCCAGCGATTGCAATGTTAATTCTGCTGATCAGCATGTCCTCCATGGCATCTCTTATATCCGATATGTTGTTCTTTTCGATGGACTCCTTTAGTGTTTCCAGCAGGTTCAGACTCCTCAACACATCAGCCATGTCTGTCAGATGACAACTAAACTACAAATACAGAAGACACTTCATTTATAGTGTTCAACAGCAGTGTTAGAGTTATGTGCTGTATGTAATCAGATACCAGTACCGTTTTTTTTAAAGAAATTAATATTTTTATTCAGCATGGAGACATTAGATTAATCAAAAGTGACAATCCATGACACTGAAGACTAGGGTAATGATGCTGAAAATTCAGCCTTGCCATTACAGTAATAAAATACAGTACATTTTAATATATTGTGTGTATGTGTATATATATATATATATATAATGTATGTATGTTTATGTTTATATTATATGTTTTATATATATTACTGGCATATACAGTACATTAAATCTTGTCCAATGTTCATCAAGGGTTATAATAATAGCATTTAAAGGGTTGCAAATTAAGGAGGCAAATGCATGTCCACAGCGTGAAATGCCATTTTGAATTTCAAAAGCTGCATGTCAAACATATGGTACCAGAAGTAAGAGACCCTTAGCAATTGAAGGTGAGAAAAAGTTACTTACTAACATGTTACTTTCCATAAATAGTACAATGTACTGTAATTAGTTAATGTAATTAGGAGTAATGCAATAATGAAAATAAAATAACCACTTTAAGTGGATTTCAGTGCATCCATCCAAACACGTACCTTATTTCAGATCATACAGGATGACGGCCAGTGTGGTGGACCACAGAAAATATCAAACCACACCAAGACAAATGAGACGCTGACACTCTCACTGGCTATTTAAGGATTCTCAGTAGTGTGTGGAACATTCTAATCCTATTATCTAAGGCCTAATCCTGCTCACACACACATACACACACACGTCATCACAGAGGAGCAACCAGGTGAACTGATTCTTGATGAATCAGCAAATATCATAAATGTCTCCCATCTGATATGTTTGTCACGAAAACAAAGGTCATGAACCACTTGAGCATAGTTTGCGTTTGCTATTTTTTAATCAGGCCTTACAACATTGGGCAAATATAAGGAATTTGAATTTTTCAATTATTTTACCGTGTTAGACCAACAATATTCTAGCAGACAGAGTAGTTTAATTTTAAAGGTTTGTGAGTTCCTAGCATGCATTGCAACATAAATCAATTATGCACTTACTGGTTTAGGGCCATTTTATTTTATTATTTTATTTTATCTTTATTTATGCTGTTGCTGTTGTCCTCACTGTTACTTTTGTACTGTTACTCTGTTACTACTTTTTTTGTTACATTTGTAGTTGTCACTTATTTTCTCTTTCTTTTTCTTTTTCTTTTTTTTTTCTTTTCTTTTTTCCAGTTTATATACCAGTAAAAGCAAACAAGGGAGAAGGTAAATATCAGAAACTTTTTTTTTTTTAATTTACTAAAACATATTTGCATTTTCAGGAAGCTCAGAAACATTATTAAATATATATTTAAAACCTAATGCAAAAAAAAAAAAAAAAAAATGGAAAGAAATTAAGAGAAATTACATACATATTATGTATTCATATTCACAATTTTATATATATATATAAAACAGATGTTGGAGACTAATCTAATGAAACATTCTGTATTGTGTTGCAATCAGCAACATTTTTTTGATAGACACATAAGGGATAAAAGCTCAAAAGTAATACATTATTTATTTTCTTAAACATCTGACTTTACTAAACAAAATATTGTTGTGTGTAGTTAAGACTCTTTAGCTCCTTAACTTTTAAGCATCTGAGAATTAGAATAAAGTTCCTCCTCTCCTTCCATCTGTTTCTGGTTGGGTGTTTTAATCTGGTCATCTCCATCCTGAAGGGCTTCCCTTTGCTTCCCATTACCTCTGCTGTCCCTCTTGATCTCAGCGTAGTCTGTGTCTGTATGTCCCCTCTCTCCCTCTTCAGGCGATCTGTTCTTTAGAAGGGAGTAGTCAATGCTGGCGTAGTCGACCTCTCCTGCTTGCATCTCGGCTGCTTCATCTTCCTCTGCTCCATCTGTTGGTGCTGCTGTGTTTGGGGTCCCTCCATCAAGCTGTCCATGAAGAGGTGTTTGTTCATTGGTTCCACTCTGAGCTACATCTGTCTGCACTGTCTAATACATACAGAACATATTTTTAATTTTTATTTTTAACATTAAAAAGTTCACCCAAAAATGAAAAAAAAAATAAAAATAAAATAAAATGTCAGCATTTACTCAGCCTCATGTCGTTCTAAACCAGTAAGACTGTCGTTCATCTCCGGAACATAAATTAATATATGCAAGATTTCTGTCCTTCCATTGACAGTCCACGCAACTACCATTTAGACACTTCAAAAAGTTTATAAAGAGATTGTAAAACTAATCCATATAAATTAAGTGGTTTAGTCCAAATTATCTGAAGAGACACAATCGCTTTATATGATGAACAGTTTGAATTTAGGTTTATATATATATATATATATACAGCTCTGGAAAAAATTAAGAGACCACTTAACACTGAGAAATTATATATATATATATATATATATATATATAAAACGTGCTGCGTAACACGAGAATGAACCTCATTGGTTCTTGCTGAAGCTCAAACATGATGCGTAACACGAGAATGAACCTCATTGGTTCTTGCTGAAGCTCAAACATGATGCGTAACACGAGAATGAACCTCATTGGTTCTTGCTGAAGCTCAAACATGATGCGTAACACACGAGAATGAACCTCACTGGTTCTTGCTGAAGCTCAAACGTGCTGCGTAACACCAGAATGAACCTCATTGGTTCTCGCCATAGACTGTAAAAAAATATGGACGTAGCGTCCGTGACGTCACCCATAGGTTTCTGAAGAGCATTTTTAAAGCCTAAAGCCGGCCGTCGCCATCTTGGCAGCGCGTCACTCCCGGATAACTGAAAATGGGCAAAGGGGCGGGACGTGGGTGGAGCTGTGGTGCCTGGTTGCTGAAACCACACCCACCTAGCTCGACCATAGTGGCAATCCACCAGTCACTCAAGTAGCCACGCCTTTAATTATGCAGAACTTTAAGGTTTAATATAATTTAAACGGATGAGTTATAAAATAAAATCACCCCCCTCACAGTTGTCATGAAGGGCAAAATTAGCTGTATAGACCAAAACCACTTTTTGTACCAGGCTGTAAACATATTTTTTTCTGCTGTAAAGTTGGGCATTTTAACATGGGGGAGATACAGAATTGACACCCTTTTAGAGCCTGTGTGGCCAGTCGATGAATTGCAAGTCACTTCCGTGTTGGTTTCAAGAGAGACTGCGGGAGGTTGCCGCTTGGTTCTCGCACATCAAGTGAACATGCATGAGCTTCCGTTTACCATACAGTATGTGTTGTGTGAGTTGATGAATGTTTATATGTGAATAAAAGCCTAAATTAAACCTGTTCATCATATAAAGTGATTGTGTCGCTTCAGAAAATTTGAAGTTTTTAGTTTTAGAAAAGTTTTAGAAAATTAGTTTTACGATCACTTCATGAAGCGTCAAAGTGGTAGTTGCATAGACTGTCAATGGAGGGACAGAAATCTCTCAGATTTAATTAAAAATATCTTCATTTGTGTTTCAAAGAGAAACGAAAGTCTTACATGAGAGTGGTCACCTCTGAGAACTCTGTCAAAGCCTGTGTAATTTTTGGATATTATCATATTTGAATGATGCAAAACAAATTTTTTTTTTTTTTTTTTTAATGTTAATAATTACATTATACTTCTACACAGATGTTTTTGAGACCCATCATTGTCTTGAGATAGCAGATTGAGTTTGAAATTGAGATTCAGTTTATGTATTGTTTGCACAAAGCGATAGCGATAAGACTTGGACTATTTTTGAAACAACTGCATGTTTTCCCATCAGAAACAGAAAATCATCAACATGAGGTTGAGTAAATGATGACACAATTTTCAGTTCATAAAAAGTTGAGTAGGTAATGAAATCCTCCAGAGTGATATTTTGACATAAAGGTTGCAAGATTGAGGTGTCCGTGATAGTTAAACTTTAAAAAAAAAAAAACATTTGGTTTTTCCTTACCTCTAAATTAACATCAGTGTTCGGATTTTCTGTTGGCACTTTGTGTTTTTTGTCTCTGATAAGAAAAGATATTTAGGGAATGAGACTTGAAGCTGACAGTCAAAAATGTTCTAAACGCTATATATTATAAGGACAAATGACGTTTGATGGACTTTTAGGCAGCTTTTAAGTAAATGGCAGGCCTACCTGTGCCAAGACACCCAACAGCACAAAATTATTGAGAAAATGATTCCCGAACATGCCATTCCTGCCACAAATGTGAGTATCGTTGAGATGTCCAATTTCACCATTAAATCTTCTATAAATGAAATGTAAAAACACAGAAAATTGTGATGTTCCTGAAATCCTAAACTTAACCCACACCCTGAACCTACTTCTAAAATCTGATTGATTGAGAGGAATGCTGTTACAAGGATCAGTAAAGATGTCAATCCAGGCATGGGTGCCGATCCCGTGGGTGCTCGGAGGCTCAAGCACCCACGGAAATGGTCGAGCACCCATGGAAAAAAACACAAGATATTCTCCATTAATGTTAACCAATCAAAACATCTATTGAAATTCGGAACCTCTCTGATTGGTGGACCTCGCTGGTCGTAATCAGAGCCATAGGTCTTAATATCTGACTAATATAAGTGCACGCCTTTTTAAAGCGGTGGTGGGTGTGGTTATTAAACCATTATCTTAAGGTCAATTAGTCTTTCATAAACTGTTCACTTGTAAATATATCAATTTTCGATTCTCGATTATATCGATTCTCAGGAGCTGAATTTTAAAAAATGAAAGGCGTATTGTAAGTGAACACGCTTAGTGTGCCTAATATGTTTCTTATAGCCCATAGAAGCTGTAAATATGTTTTATGTGAATTTCTTGTGTCTATAGCTCCGTTTTTGTAACTTAAGATCTGGAGCAATGTGAATTATTTGTTGGATTTTTTGTTAGGTTAACATGTTTTAAGTTATCATTTGCTCGCTACAATTAAAAATTAAAAGAGTAAGTTTGTTTCTAACGCCAATCGTAAGTGAAAACGCTTTGTAGCCTATATGTATAATACTTTTTCATGAAAATAAAGCTGTTACATTT
The DNA here is from genome assembly GCA_039654105.1 of Coreius guichenoti. Classification (NCBI taxonomy): domain Eukaryota; kingdom Metazoa; phylum Chordata; class Actinopteri; order Cypriniformes; family Gobionidae; genus Coreius; species Coreius guichenoti. The sequence goes on along the minus strand of CM077174.1, from coordinate 14,948,331 downwards.
TTACAATAAATATTCTGATTTCATTTTGATCTTTTTAATTTTGGGGGGGGGGGGGGGGCAAAAATCGGCGCCTATGAATCCAGGAACGTGTCCTAATTGGCTAAATCATAATCCTCCTGAAGTAAACATACAGTGCGTAAACTGCTCAGTATTACCTGTAGGTTGTTTGGTGGAATTCAGCAGATCGTTTTCACCTCCAGGAGTGCTTTCATTTGTGTCACCTACCATGTGATAAATGTTTGATATTATAATTAGTAAAGGCATATATTCAGACTTTAGGGCTGCCCCTTGCAAACATGCAATGAACTTTTTTTCTAAGATGTGTCACAATTCAGTATTTCAACAGTTGCTGACATGTTGTCATTTTGGAATCTGTAATGGTGTAAGTCATTGTTAGGTTATCATTTCATATGGAATCTGGTTCTACTTACGAATTACATTGATAGTGATGGATGCTTTCAAAGTCTCGTTCCTATATGTCATCTCACAGACGTATATCCCAGCATGCTCCTTTCTCACATTGGTAATCGTGAGATTTCCTGCAGACGTGTAGTTCCTGATTTTATCTGCGGCTCCATTGAAACGCCACACAGGATCAGAGGATGGTGGGTGACTCTCAACAGTGCAGTTCAGGTGAAGAGTGTCACCTTCCATCACTGTGTCATCACCCCGAATTCGAAGAGTCTGTATGTCTGAAAAAGAGCAACTGCACTGGTTTTGACACCATATTGACTCAGTATGCAAGAAATAAATTATTTTAGCTCTACTCATTGATCAATGGTAGAAGATGGAAGAAGATTGTTCTCAATAGGGACGCCTACGCTCTTCTGAAACTGCATTTTTGTTTTAAGTAATTGTCAAAGAATCATGCCTTTTCAAGAAGTTTGGTTAAAAATGTACTTGTACTCACACATGACTTCTAGGGTCCTACTGGCACTGATGGTTTTGTCTCCATAGCTCACGTCACATCCTACAGTGGCATTGTGCAATTTGGAGGTTGGCGCTAAGGGCAAAGTTGAGAGGTAAAGGCTTTTGGGGGTGATCAGAGTGATGTTGTCATCCTTGATATTGGTGATATTTTCTCCTCTTGTCTTGATCCACCATGTTATTTCAGGAGGCGTTTCAGGGCAAGGAAAAGGAGCTGAACATGTGAGACTGGCCTCCACTCCCTCACTGAGAGGAGGAATATCCATTATAGGCTCGTCTGCAAACAGAGGTACACAACATAATGTAGACATTGCAGATTTCCACAGTGTAAATAATTGACAGATTCAGATCATATGGATTGAAATGCATAAGATGAGGAGAATGGCTCATAGCAGTGTGATTAGCATAGCACAAACCATGTGTTTAAGTTTCTTTTTTTAAGAAAGTATGTCCAACATAGTTCCCCAGCTGAGATTATGAAATTATAACATCATAAGTATGCAGTGAACCGAACATCCCTGTGAAACAACTGAGAACTGAAAGAGAACATCAGACTATAAAGCAGGACCTTTTAAACTTTGCCAAACACATGCAAGCATTACCTTGAATGATGATTTTAACTCTGGGTTTATATGTGCTTTTATATGAGCCCTCCAGTCTGAATGCATATTCATTTTCTTCTGCTTTCATGTCTTTCATGATGAAGCTGCAGTTGTTTTTGGTCAGATCAGGTTCAAGCATCTTAATCCGTTCTGTTTCAGTTTCTTTCTCGTCCAGTTTGTTTGTATTTTGTGTACTCACATTCCCCTTGAAAAATTTTTTTTTACATTGACCATTTTTATTACACATTAACCACTGAACGTTATCAATAGGTTTTGCTCCATCTGGATAGGTGAAGGTACATGAAATCAGAGCACACAATCCTGGAACTGCAGTAATTTCTGGCGGATTGAAGGTGATGCTCCAGTCATTGTTTCCATTGCCTTGAATAACAGAAGAATGTGATGAAATGCCTGGGTACAGGAAATCTCATATCTTAAAATAACAGTTGCCTGTTCATGCTCAGTACATGTGCATGTATGAAGCTACATAAACTTAACATGTACAAGTATTTCACACATAGAAGTGATGGTTGAGGAGTGTGAAGTGTAGATTTTTTTTTCTTTTTCTAATTTAATACAAAATATTTAAACATAAATTTAACTGTAAAACATGTAATACGTACCTGTACGCAAAATATTGAATATTAACACAGAGAGGATTGTGCAACTTGAAATGATCTGCATTTTAAACATGCATTCCACAGATCTGCACAGAAAAAGAACATTTCTTGCGTATTTATATAAATGCTATGTATGCGAAACTTCTATATTAATGCTTTGGTAGTAATTGTATAAAATATGTGTCATGCCAATAAAGAAAACTACATTTCAAATTAAAATTGACAGCATTAAAACTGACCTTACCGCTTAAAGTCAAACCGTTCACAGTGTTCTCGGAAGCTTTAGTTGTAAAACTGAGGAAGCAGCACACAAGTGTACAAGATGCATCCTTCCTCTGTCAGAGCACTTCCTCATTAAACTGACTTGCACAAATGAGTGATTGTTGTGCATGACAAGCATAAATATGGAAATAATTCAGTAAAACAAATAAATTAACCATAGTTTGATTCAAATGTATTATTGGCCAAAGATGCAGGATGAGCTTATTTGGAAGAATAAAGGCAACTCAGTTTTGGTCTAATGGAAATGTAACAAGTTAATTGTAAATATGAATAATAAGTTCTTCGCTTTGCAAAAATGTGTCCTGTCCCATAGTTTTGTTGATTTTTGTTTAAGGACTCTTATTTTGATTTTCTGCCGTAGAAGAACCATTTTTGGTTCCACTTTCAATGAAGAGTTTTTAAAATAACTATTTTTTTCGGTAATGCTTTAGATTACAAGTAAAACGAATTTACAGTGTAACTTTCGGTAATTATAGTGTAACTACAAAGTACGTACGTGTAGGTATAAGGGAACAATATGTAATATTTGGGGATTAAAGGGGTAACTACAAGGAAAATTAACAAATTATTTATACTGTAATTATTTTTTAATTAAGGTGTAATTATTCTACTATTATGATAGGCAACAATCTTATGTTTGGGAGATATACACTGCATACCTTTTTGTAATAATAGTGTAACGGCTTTTTTAAATTACGGGGTACATATCAGTGCATTTATACAGCAATTTGTTTTGATAGCAAAAGTGCATTTGTTTTAGTTTGGGCTTTTGTGTTTAAAGTGAAGTAAAACTTTTTTTTAAATACTGGGTAAATATACTCTTGTTCCATGTTACAGGGTCAGTGTGACTCTGCGGGCTGTAAATTAAAGTGGTGCTTGTTACTAGGGCTGCACGATTTGGGGAAAATATCTAATTGCGATTATTCTGGTTAAAATTGCGATTTGCGATTTAAAATGTGATTATTTATTTATTTTACAAATTAATGTATATATATATATATATATATAAACATTTTGTGCTTATATATTATGACTAATAATAATTATTATGATTATTATTATTGCTAATAATATACAATAATACACTCACCTAAAGGATTATTAGGAACACCTGTTCAATTTCTCATTAATGCAATTATCTAATCAACCAATCACATGGCAGTTGCTTCAATGCATTTAGGGGTGTGGTCCTGGTCAAGACAATCTCCTGAACTCCAAACTGAATGTCAGAATGGGAAAGAAAGGTGATTTAAGCAATTTTGAGCGTGGCATGGTTGTTGGTGCCAGACGGGCCGGTCTGAGTATTTCACAATCTGCTCAGTTACTGGGATTTTCACGCACAACCATTTGTAGAGTTTACAAAGAATGGTATGAAAAGGGAAAAACATCCAGTATGCGGCAGTCCTGTGGGCGAAAATGCCTTGTTGATGCTAGAGGTCAGAGGAGAATGGGCCGACTGATTCAAGCTGATAGAAGAGCAACTTTGACTGAAATAACCACTCGTTACAACCGAGGTATGCAGCAAAGCATTTGTGAAGCCACAACACGCACAACCTTGAGGCGGATGGGCTACAACAGCAGAAGACCCCACCGGGTACCAGAGGCTACAATTTGCACGAGCTCACCAAAATTGAAGACTGGAAAAATGTTGCCTGGTCTGATGAGTCTCGATTTCTGTTGAGACATTCAGATGGTAGAGTCAGAATTTGGCGTAAACAGAATGAGAACATGGATCCATCATGCCTTGTTACCACTGTGCAGGCTGGTGGTGGTGGTGTAATGGTGTGGGGGATGTTTTCTTGGCACACTTTAGGCCCCTTAGTGCCAATTGGGCATCGTTTAAATGCCACGGCCTACCTGAGCATTGTTTCTGACCATGTCCATCCCTTTATGACCACCATGTACCCATCCTCTGATGGCTACTTCCAGCAGGATAATGCACCATGTCACAAAGCTCGAATCATTTCAAATTGGTTTCTTGAACATGACAATGAGTTCACTGTACTAAAATGGCCCCCACAGTCACCAGATCTCAACCCAATAGAGCATCTTTGGGATGTGGTGGAACGGGAGCTTCGTGCCCTGGATGTGCATCCCACAAATCTCCATCAACTGCAAGATGCTATCCTATCAATATGGGCCAACATTTCTAAAGAATGCTTTCAGCACCTTGTTGAATCAATGCCACGTAGAATTAAGGCAGTTCTGAAGGCGAAAGGGGGTCAAACACAGTATTAGTATGGTGTTCCTAATAATCCTTTAGGTGAGTGTATATATATATATATAATATTTAACTAAATAAGAAATATTACAATAACATTTTCATTATTAAAAATAAAAAATAGAGTATTTAAGAATAAATATACCAATATAATAATAATAATAATAATATTTTTATTTTACAGAAAACTTATTTTGCAAAAAACTGTGGCGTTACCTGTTAACATTCGGGCAGCCTATGACTAAAACTCACTAGAAATGTCTAAGGATTTATTATAAAATATTATTATTATTATTATTATTATTATTATAAAAATCTGTGATATCAATTTCTTAATTTTTATCAGGAGGTATGCAAAATCAAGTACGAGTCTGACTTTAATATAAAATATGAGCCTCTTATGCATCCACTGTGGGGAAAAAACTCCTGTACACTGGAGAAAAACATATGGATTGTCATATACATTTATTTAGAGAAGTATTATTTTTCCTATTTTTTACCCAAAATAGGATGGCGTGAGCACTGCTGGGCACTAAACACACTCATGTTTCATTCATACTGGAGGCCAGAGGGCGCCCTCGAGCAGAAACGCCACATTTGCCTCAGAGAGAAGTAAAAAATCCCTAATGTGAAGCTAGCACTGTGTAGCTGAATAAAAAGAAGATAGAAACGCTTTGATTAAACATCAAGACAGCGACAATATATGGTGTATTTGAGTTCTTCAAGCCTTCTCGGGTATTTTCATAATAATAAAGTATATTATAATGCAGTGCTAATCGACATAGACTTCATCACTGTATCACAATCGTCTGCCTCATTCTGTGATAAGATGCCACATCAGCTCACAAAAAGGAAATATCAAACACTCGACTGATGATATGAAGTGAGTTAAAACGTTATTAAACGTTGTCTTTTTTTTATAAGCGACTCAAACTCGCAGTGCTTTCAGACGGAGCAGCGTTTACTGATCACAGAGCCGCTCTTCACTGACACGCTGGGCATATATTTATTTAATTAAAATCGCAGCCTTTACGCTTTCATAATCACACATAAGCCAAATCACGATTGCGGTTTGATTTCGATTAATCGTGCAGCTCTACTTGTTACCCTCTTGTTTCATGTAATTACAGGCAGGGTTGCCAACTCTCATGCATCTGGCGTGACACACACGCTTTCAGGCTCTGTCTCACGCTCTCACTCTGCCCGAGTAAATCTCGGATGCAACATTGTTAACATTAATGTTAATGTTTTTCTTGTATTTAGCCCTCAGGTATTTCTTACTAATTGGTCACACTCATACTCATTGGTGGTCAAATGTGACCATACACCTTATATACTATTTTTCAATTAAATAAATGTTCTATAGCCTATTTTAGTTCAATAATATTTATTGAATATTTTGAGGAGATCTTTTGGTACTAAATACTACAAACCCGATTCCAAAAAAGTTGAGACACTGTACAAATTGTGAATAAAAAAGGAATGCAATAATTTACAAATATCATAAACTTATATTTTATTCACAATAGAATATAGATAACATATCAAATGTTGAAAGTGAGACATTTTAAAATGTCATGCCAAATATTGGCTCATTTTGGATTTCATGAGAGCTACACATTCCAAAAATGTTGGGACAGGTAGCAATAAGAGGCCGGAAAAGTTAAATGTACATATAAGAAACAGCTGGAGGACCAATTTGCAACTTATTAGGTCAATTGGCAACATGATTGGGTATAAAAAGAGCCTCTCAGAGTGGCAGTGTCTCTCAGAAGTCAAGATGGGCGGAGGATCACTAATTCCCCCAATGCTGCGGTGAAAAATAGTGGAGCAATATCAGAAAGGAGTTTCTCAGAGAAAAATTGCAAAGAATTTGCTATTAGAAGTTATCATCATCTACACTGCATAATATCATCCAAAGATTCAGAGAATCTGGAACAATCTCTGTGCGTAAGGGTCAAGGCCGGAAAACCATACTGGATGCCCGTGATCTTCGGGCCCTTAGACGGCACTGCATCACATACAGGAATGCTACTGTAATGAAAATCACAACATGGGCTCAGGAATACTTCCAGAAAACATTGTCGTGAACACAATCCACCGTGCCATTTGCCGCTGCCGACTAAAACTCTATAGGACAAAAAAGAAGCCATATCTAAACATGATCCAGAAGCGCAGGCGTTTTCTCTGGGCCAAGGCTCATTTAAAATGGACTGTGGCAAAGTGGAAAACTGTTCTGTGGTCAGACAAATCAAAATTTGAAGTTTTTTTTGGAAAACTGGGACGCCATGTCATCCGGACTAAAGAGGACAAGGACAACCCAAGTTGTTATCAGCCCTCAGTTCAGTGCTGAAAGGTATATCCAAGTTCTAGAACAACATATGCTCCCATCCAGACGTCGTCTCTTTCAGGGAAGACAATGCCAGACCACATACTGCATCAATTACAACATCATGGCTGCGTAGAAGAAGGATCCGGGTACTGAAATGGCCAGCCTGCAGTCCAGATCTTTCACCCATAGAAAACATTTGGTGCATCATAAAGAGGAAGATGCGACAAAGAAGACCTAAGACAGTTGAGCAACTAGAAGCCTGTATTAGACAAGAATGGGGCAACATTCCTATTCCTAAACTTGAGCAACTTGTCTCCTCAGTCCCCAGACGTTTGCAGACTGTTATAAAAAGAAGAGGGGATGCCACACAGTGGTAAACATGGCCTTGTCCCAACTTTTTTGAGATGTGTTGATGCCATGAAATTTAAAATCAACTTATTTTTCCCTTAAAATGATACGTTTTCTCAGTTTAAACATTTGATATGTCATCTATGTTGTATTCTGAATAAAATATTGAAATTTGAAACTTCCACACAACACTTCGAGTGACGAGTCATTACAGAAAACTTCGCCACCCCACGATCCAGCGACTGTCACCCATCTTACATCAGCGCTGTCTGCCCAGGCTAATCAACTCGCCGCGCACCAGCATCAGCTTAACCGCCTGACGTCGCTCACGGAGGAGCTAGTAAAGGCACTCCAGAGCCTCCACCGCTCTCCACCAGAGGCTGCCGCAACACCGCCGAGCACCGCCATTACACCCGCGTCTGGAACGCCATCCCAAGTGAGTCCCCGTCTCGTGTTCCCTGATAAGTTTGACGGAGATCCCACGAAGTGTAAGGGATTTATCCTCCAATGCTCGCTGTTTGTGGAGCAGCAACCAACGCTATATTCCACCGAGGCTGGTAAGATCGCTTTTGTGTGCTCTTTACTCACTGGCAAGGCATTAGAATGGATTACGGCTGTTTGGAGAGAGGGAGGCACGGCTTTTCCGACCTTTGATGTCTTCCTGCAACGATTTTGCGAGGTCTTTGATCATCCCAGGGAGGGCAAGAGTGCGGGTGATCGTCTTCTAGAACTCTCTCAGGGCAGGATGACCGCGGCAGAATATGCACTCGCGTTCCGCACTCTTGCCGCACAGACTTCATTGGTCGATGATACTCTGAAGACACTGTTCAGAAAGGGATTAAGTCATGAACTGCAATCGGAGCTGGCTTGTCGCGACGAGGGAAGGGATTTAGACCAGTTCATTGAGCTCACCATTCGGATTGATAATCTCATCAGGTCAAGAAGGTCCAACACCCGTGGTCCCCTCCGAGCACCCACAACTCCCATCACCGACGAACCATGCAAATTAACACCTACCGTTTATCCGCTGCAGAGAGAAATCGGCGACTGGCTCACCGCCTATGTTTGTACTGCGGACAACCCGGCCTTCTACGAGTCGCCTGTCCTTCAAGACCAGACCCTGAATCCCGGAAGTCGGTGAGTGTTGCCATAGATGCTCTGAACCCTGACCTATGTGTAACTGTACCTATCACTATTACTGCCAATAGTCGTAAGATCTCCACTACCGCTCTACTGGACTCAGGGGCAGCTGGAAATTTTATGTCCAAAGAATTTGCTCAACTGAACAATATTGCTCTCACCCGCTGCTCTTCTTCCCTAACAGTGGAAGCGATAGATGGACGTCCACTGGGCTCTGGTCGAATGTCATTCATCACACAAGAACTGCTGATGCACACTGGTATACTCCATTCAGAAATGATTCAATTCTACATCTTGACGACACCACACACACCAGTCATCCTTGGGTTACCCTGGCTCCGTCAACACAACCCTCACGTCTCCTGGAGAGATGGTCAGATCACTCAGTGGAACAGATCATGTTACCCCAAATGTCTCTCTCATGTCTCACCCCTGCCGGTCCAGTCCGTGACAGTCACGGAGGAGAAAGACCCCGACTCCAACCTCCCAGTCCAATATGCTGACCTATCTGAAGCCTTCAGTAAGACCAAAGCGTCTAAACTGCCATCGATCTGCTCCCGGGTTCTACCCCTCCCAAAGGTTGCATATTCCCACTTTCTCAGCCCGAATCAGAGGCCATGAAGATAGAGGGGTTCTATGTGGGTTTCATTTGACCTTCAAAGTCTCCTGAGTCTGCTGGATTCTTTTTCGTTCAGAAGAAGGATGGAGGTCTTCGACCCTGCATCGATTATCGAGGCCTGAACGAAATAACGGTCAAGTTCCGATACCCCCTACCACTGGTCCCTGCAGCTCTGGAACAGCTCCGAACAGCCAAGCACTACACCAAACTGGATCTTCGCAGCGCATACAATCTCATTCGCATACGAGAGGGGGATGAATGGAAGACAGCCTTTTCCACGATCACAGGGCACTACGAATATCTGGTCATGCCCTTCGGCCTGGTCAACAGTCTCTCCGTCTTCCAATCCTTCATCAATGACGTATTTAGAGACATGCTTAACCGGACTGTTATTGTGTACATTGATGATATTCTGGTCTTTTCAGACACCTACGAGGAACATGTCCAACATGTTAGGGCTGTACTCCAGCGACTTCAACACCTGCTATATGCAAAGGCAGAGAAGTGTGAGTTTCATCAGACGTCTACCACGTTCCTGGGGTATGTCATTAGTCCAGAAGGGATCGCTATGGATGATCGCAAGGTCAGAGCAGTTCTTGACTGGCCACAACCCACCACCTTGAAAGAGCTTCAACGCTTCCTGGGGTTCGCTAACTTCTATCGTCGTTTCATTAGGAATTTTAGTTCTGTGGCCAATCCCTTAACGTCCATGGTCAAGAAGGGAGCCAACCGCCTCAAATGGTCCGATACAGCTGTCCAGGCTTTCGAACAGCTTAAACAAAGATTTGTCTCAGCTCCCATCCTGCGCCATCCCGATCCTGACCTCCCCTTCGTCGTTGAGGTAGATGCGTCCAATGCAGGCCTTGGTGCCATCCTCTCTCAGAGACAAGGTACACCTCCCAAATTACACCCGTGTGATTTCTACTCTAGGAAATTGAATGCAGCAGAGAGGAACTATGATACTGGCGACAAGGAACTCTTAGCCATGAAGGCAGCTTTCGAGGAGTGGCGCCATTGGTTAGAAGGATTCACTTACCCTTTCACCTTTCTGACTGACCACAAGAACCTGGAGTACCTAAAGACAGCCAAGAGACTCAATCCCAGGCAGGCACGCTGGTCCCTGTTCTTCACTTGTTTAAATTTTACAGTCACTTACCGTCCCGGGTCCAAGAACACCAAAGCTGATGCCCTGTCCAGACAGCATGAGCCAGACCAATCCCCACGACTTCCTGAAACCGTCTTGTGCCCCAACCTCATTGTCGCTCCTGTCCAGTGGGACATTATGACTGAAATCGAGCAGTCCAACGCTCAGGTGGAGGTTCCCAATGATTGCCCGCCTGGCAAGATCTTCGTTCCTGAAGCCCTCCGTAACCGGGTCTTGGAACAGGTTCATTCCCTACCCAGTTCTGGTCACCCTGGCATTGCGGCCACCATCTCACTCCTACAAAACCGGTTCTGGTGGCCATCATTGTCTAGAGACACCACCACGTTCATCCACCGATGCCAGACGTGCAACACACAGAAGACATTCTCCAAGGCCTGTCGCCTCATACCACTACCCCAGCTCCCCACTGCTCTGCAGACAGCTGAACACCTTTGCAACCTGGTCTTCCATTTCTATGGGTTACCTGAGGATATAGTCTCCGACCGAGGACCCCAGTTCACTTCACGAGTCTGGACCGCATTCTTCAAGACACTTGAGGTCAACGTAAGCCTAACATCAGGGTATCACCCTCAGTCCAAGGGTCAAGCCGAGAGATTAAACCAAGAGATCGTCCGTTTTCTTCGATCAAACTGCAACCAGCACCAGAATGATTGGAGTCGCTATCTGATATGGGCAGAGTACGCCCAAAATTCCATACAAAAGCCCTCTACTGGTTTGACCCCTCTTCCAATGCATCCTTGGATTCCAACCGCCCTTATTCCCTTGGTCAGGAGAACCCACTGACGTCCCGGCTGTTAATGACTGGCTACGCAGGAGTGAGGAGACCTGGAACCAAGTTCACACTCACCTCCAACGCGCCATTCGTTGACAGAGAAGACAGGCTGATCGTCACCGCCGTCCCGGGCCCGAGTACAGCCCTGGCCAGTGGGTATGGTTATCCACAAGGGACTTACGGCTGTCACAGAGACGAACTCCGTGATCCCCTCCACCGACCACCAGAGGGCCCCATCGCCCGAGTATTGACTCTATCTCCCTCACTACATTTCCCATCAGCCCCGTACCCGGCTCTGATCAGCCGTTCCAGCTGCAGCCTATCCTCTGGCCTATTTAACCTGACGCTCTCCCTTTCCCCACTGCAGAGTATTGTTTTGCTATGGTGAACATCTCTGAGCGTTATTTCCTTGCCTTTGCCTGCCTGTTGTGACCCCATTGTGTATTTCGACTACGAACCTTTGCTGCCTGCCCTTGTTGACTCTCTGCTCTGTTTTGGACTTGTGATTGTTATCTGCCTGCCTTGACCTACTGCCTGTCCATCTACCACGGTTGTGTGCTCTTCGTTTGCTGGTGCTTGACCATTGCCTGTCCGACCACATTATTATTAAAGTTCGCACATGGATCCCACTTCGAGTGACGAGTCATTACAATAAGCACACACAAGTGAATATTAATGAATGCGAGCAAATATAATTTAACCCAATAAGTTTAAAATAATGCTAAAAAGGCAAACTTATTTTTCCTTATATGTACAGTAGGCTATAAACATATGAATTGATACTGAATCAAGATCAAAATCGATATTTGTGCCAATCACCACAGACCCCACAAACCCCCCCCCCCTTTTACCTCATGCCATCCGAGATGTATACAGAAAAATAAATAATCTCTGCTAATGAAAACTCATTTGGGTTCCTAAAAGTTGAAGCATCAAACAGCACATACAGCAATAACGACAGTAATCCATATGACCCCAATGGATGAATCAATGTCTTCTGAAGTGAAACAATAAGTGTTTGTAAGAAAAATACCAATATTTTTCACTTTTTAAACTAGACTATCGCTTCTGACCAACAGTCATCTGTGCATGCATGAGAGGGTTAAGTTCACGCTTGACGTAACTTGAAGCATGACGTGAGCGCGCCGAGAAACTCTGGTCACACGGATGCCATCAGTTTTTATTTTATTTTATTAATTAATGCTCACAACAGTATACAAGCAATATCAGATAAGTAGTCTATATGATGGACTACCTGTCAGAATGATTTATGACCCCATGGTTTATGGCTTTATGACATGTTTATGATCCTAACAGGTGTTCACCTTTTGACCTCTATTTCCAGAAGTCATAAAATGTTATGACCTTTTTATGACATTTTATGATCAGCAGGTGTGGGTTGTCACCTCTGACCTCCGCCTTCGGGGGGCCGTTTGTGTTTACGGGGGGCCATATGTTTTTATGTGATCAGGAAGTGTTTGTGCAGGGCCGTTTGTGTTTGTGACTGTTTATGAGCTCTGATTTCAGGTCTCTAGCTGGTTCAAGCCCGGCAGGTCCTTGAGTTTCTGAGCCGATATGTCAGGGATCTTGTTTTCAGCATTTGCAGCATCCATGTCTGTAAATGAAACAATGCAAATGGGTTTAAGAAAAGCATTGATAAATATATGAAATAAGATTAAATAATATTTTAATGTTAGGTTTAAGAGAGCATGCATGTCCCTAATAAGTTGATTGAACTCACTTGATTTGAGTAAACTTGTTTCCTCAATTTAATTGAGTAATGGAGTCTCCCAAAACTTGTATATTTAAGTTCACTTAACTTGGTGCTCACATTGACTGTACTTAAATTAAGTTCACCAAACTTGGTGTTTATATAATGTACTTAAACTATTAAGTTCACTTAACTTGGTGTTAATTTTAAGTGTACTTACATAATTCAACATGGAAATTAAACTGAAATTAGAAATTATTTATAAATTACAATTATAAAGTTCTTATTTTTGACTGTAAGCTTTGTGCAAACATACCAAACTGAAAAAAAAAAAAAAAAAAAAAAAACATACTGAACAGCATATTGAATGTCTTTATTAACCAAAATTAAATGAAATTAATGAAATCACAGTACACACTGCTGTAATGGAAATGGAATTGGGACACAACCACACTGTACAGCACTGTAAAGGTAGTAATAGTAGTAACAATATCCCACATCAACTACTGTGCTACAAACATTGTAGAACTCTGTGCACTTAATTTAAACATACTTTTATCCTTCATTAATGGATAATGGAGTAAAAAACAAACAAAACAAAAAAAACAAGATATTAATATGTACTGATCCGACAAAACCAAAAAGCTGGTTTGCCAAAGACTGTACCTTCAGCTTGAGGGTATTCTTCCCAATTGACATCAGTACACGCTGATTTCTCAATCATATGGTCAACAAAATCATGAAAATATTGTTATTATTTCGAAGGGACAACATCACTAACTGGCCTCAGAAATAGCTGAATGTTCTTTCTCACAGATATGCACGATTAAACTATGGTTAAGTGTATTAACTAATATGTTTCAATATTACAAATCAAATAAAGAATCATTTGATATCTCAGTTATACCATCACAAACCCATTAATAAAAATATCTTTAATTAATGTTAATTAATTAATTTTATAACGGTGAATGAGAGTATACATTAAATATATTTTTTGTGTCCCCATTTGCTCAAATAGCAAAAGAAAAACTCCACAATAGTGATTTCACAACTTTCAAAAAGAGGGAAAAAATAGAGTGAGATTGATAACGGCAGTGAAAAGAGAGAAAGATGTTAATTTTTACCATCACTCCCATAGACGCTGTATTAGAAACACCCTCACAGGAGCGGTAACTTGTTTTTTGTAATTTGATGCAAAAGTAATATAATACAACGTATTAGTGTTATAAATGTACATACATTTTTTTTTTTTTTAAATGAAAATACAAAAAACTTTGCAGGATTTACGATACTGATGACCGTTAAAAATGCGTCATCACAGTCTGTGAAAAGGGTCTATTGATTCGGAGCGTGTATCAAACTGCCAAAGTCACGTGATTTCAGTAAACGAGGCTTCGTTACGTCATCACCGTTTCGAAACACTTCGAAATGCATGTAATAGGATTTATTAGGAATGAAATTTATAAAGAATGTGTGTTGTATTGGAAGGATGTGGTACTGGGCTTTGTTGATTATGATCAATCTAAAAAAAAATTTTTGTAATTAATCTGATCTTGTTACTCGTTAAATTCCACATTCATAAATCTAAATATCTAAATGCTAAACCTCTCTTTCTTATTTTTGTTAAAGAACTTGAAAAATACCTCTTTTCAACTAAATTATCTGAGAACAAAAAAGCCATAAAAACATTATCTGTTTGCAATTATTTTCCTTTTTTCAGTGTCATATGTAATTCACATAATTTATCAATATGTTTAATTTATATTATTCCCCCCAGTTTTTTTTTTTTTTTTTTTTTTTTTTTGTATTCTGTTGTTATTTGTTATAACTTGTTTATTGTTTTGAGCATCAATAATTTTTTTTTTTTTTTTTTAAAAACACTTCGAAATGTCAATGGTTCACCGCTAGGGGGCGATGATCTCTGTGAACCCATGAATCATGAGAAGTCACTGAGAACCATTGAACAAGTGTCTGTGGGTTTTACCTGATCTCTGATCAGTTTTATACATTTGTAGAAGTTTTAATTAGACATTAGCATAATTAAAATGAATAATAGTAGTTAATAGTCTCGTATTGGCCTGTTTATCTGAGCCATCCATGGAACAAACAAAACAAGCCCTGACAATTGATAAAAGAACATATAGACACTTAATATTTAATTTTATTAGTTAATTGCATTTGGAATGTTTTACTTTCAATAAAACATTTGCAATAGATTTGTAAAAGGTGTTTTTATGCACGTTTGGCCTGGGTTTTTGTTGCATTTACACTGTTCTGACCAGCAGGGGTCGCCATGGAGACGGGTGTCGAATTAATTCGAAGCTTTGACACAATACGGCACATTTGCTTCAATTGTTTCAGTGTTTCACGAAGCCTCGGTCTGCTCATCACAAGTTGCAGGAAGGCAGACACAGACGAAGATAATAAATCCAAAATGACAGGTTTAATAGTATTTCCAGCAAACCAACGATCAGGCAGCAACACACACTAACTAAGACGGTGAACGGACAAGGGGTGACCGAAAAGGAAGAACTTTTATAGGAACACAAACAACTTAACGAGCAACACAGCTGAACAGAATGAACTCATAATGAAGTGATCATGGTAACCAAGGAGTGGCGGGAATTACAAACAAAGGAAGGCATGTGACGTGTGAAAACAAACTGAATGTCCATGATAACTGAAACTGAACAGAAACGACTGTGACACTGATATGTACCCCATAATTTAAAAAAAACCTATACGTATTGGTACACTATTATTAAAAAAAGAAATGCAGTGTATGTTCTCGCTAAATTGCTCCCAAACGTAAGATTGTTGCCTATCATAATAGTAGAATAATTAACCCTTAATTAAAAAATACTTACAGTATAAATAATTGGTTAATTTTCCTTGTAGTTACCCCTTTATTCCCCAAATATTACATATTGTTCCCTTATACACAGTACTTTCTGGGCTGTAATCTAAAGCGTTACCTTTTTTTCTTACTATGAAGAATATTTTTAATAATCTTAAAATCATATTTTTACTATAATGAACCATTTGTGCAATTAAATGATTTAGCAAAAAAAAAAAAGTATTTCACTTTAAGGCTTCCAAAGCCAAGGGACCACATTTATTAAATTAATCTACAATATGCATACGTTCATTCTTAATCTTATACCTAATAGGCCTAATATTTTACTCCCTTTTCCAAAAAAAAAAAAAAAAAAAAAAATTCCATGTTCACAGTTTCTCATATGTATGGATAATATACACCTGGCGGATAAAATTTGCTTTAGTTCTACTAACATCCTTTAAAAATACAGAAAAAGTGAAATGATGATTTTGAACATTTTGAAGTAATTCACACAGTTTAATAATAAAAATAAAATAAAAATAAATACATTGGAGCAAGAAGAAAACAATAAGAATGACAAAACTATTCAATTCATAATTTTTATATTTTATAATATAATATACAATACATTTATATATATATATATATATATATATATATATAAGGATTTTTAATCCTACAGACAAAAATAAGCTCAGATAGGATGAAGTTTCTGTACTTGTAAAAAGTATGAAATATAGACTAAATGATATAAACATAACAAATGAAATACCAGTAACCTCCAGATTTTACAATTTTAGAATAAGCTAAATCCAACATAAGGAACTCTCTTTGAGTTTTTTTAATAATTAACTTCACTCTTTCTGATGTCCTTTTTGGTCATAAAAGACCTCCAGTATAACTACAGTGTCTGTGTTTGTGGCCATCACTTCATGTGTCTTGACTCTGCTGGAAAAGATATTCAGGGAATAAAACAGAATAAAAGCAAATGGAGTAAATATATTATCATCCATGATTGTGTGACAACAGTGTTCACATGCTTTCACTTCAACCAGAATCCCATCTAAACAAATCACTCAGAACACCTTCATGTGAATTGTATGAAATATGCAAAATGTCAAACAGAATGTATATATTTGAAGCATTTCCGTACCTTTGCCAAGACTCGTGACAGCACAAAACCACAGAGAAGATGACTGCTGAAATTGATATTCCAGACAAAAATCCTATTATCATGGACATCATGTCCACTTGCATTTGAAAAGCTTCTTTACCTTGAATTTAAGAAACAAATTGTTACAGTTTTGAATTTCTTACATTTGTCTTTACATATATAAGTGAATTATGGTGTAAGTCTGTGGCATTGTTAGGTTATCATTTCATATGGAATCTGGTTCTACTTACGAATTACATTGATAGTGATGGATGCTTTCAAAGTCTCGTTCCTATATGTCATCTCACAGACGTATATCCCAGCATGCTCCTTTCTCACATTGGTAATCGTGAGATTTTCTGCAGACGTGTAGTTCCTGATTTTATCTGCGGCTCCATTGAAACGCCACACAGGATCAGAGGATGGTGGGTGACTCTCAACAGTGCAGTTCAGGTGAAGAGTGTCACCTTCCATCACTGTGTCATCACCCCGAATTCGAAGAGTCTGTATGTCTGAAAAAGAGCAACTGCACTGGTTTTGACACCATATTGACTCAGTATGCAAGAAATAAATTCTTTTAGCTCTACTCATTGATCAATGGTAGAAGATGGAAGAAGATTGTTCTCAATAGGGACGCCTACGCTCTTCTGAAACTGCATTTTTGTTTTAAGTAATTGTCAAAGAATCATGCCTTTTCAAGAAGTTTGGTTAAAAATGTACTTGTACTCACACATGACTTCTAGGGTCCTACTGGCACTGATGGTTTTGTCTCCATAGCTCACGTCACATCCTACAGTGGCATTCTGCAATTTGGAGGTTGGCGCTAAGGGCAAAGTTGAGAGGTAAAGGCTTTTGGGGGTGATCAGAGTGATGTTGTCATCCTTGATATTGGTGATATTTTCTCCTCTTGTCTTGATCCACCATGTTATTTCAAGAGGCGTTTCAGGGCAAGGAAAAGGAGCTGAACATGTGAGACTGGCCTCCACTCCCTCACTGAGAGGAGGAATATCCATTATAGGCTCGTCTGCAAACAGAGGTACACAACATAATGTAGACATTGCAGATTTCCACAGTGTAAATAATTGACAGATTCAGATCATATGGATTGAAATGCATAAGATGAGGAGAATGGCTCATAGCAGTGTGATTAGCATAGCACAAACCATGTGTTTAAGTTTCTTTTTTTAAGAAAGTATGTCCAACATAGTTCCCCAGCTGAGATTATGAAATTATAACATCATAAGTATGCAGTGAACCGAACATCCCTGTGAAACAACTGAGAACTGAAAGAGAACATCAGACTATAAAGCAGGACCTTTTAAACTTTGCCAAACACATGCAAGCATTACCTTGAATGATGATTTTAACTCTGGGTTTATATGTGCTTTTATATGAGCCCTCCAGTCTGAATGCATATTCATTTTCTTCTGCTTTCATGTCTTTCATGATGAAGCTGCAGTTGTTTTTGGTCAGATCAGGTTCAAGCATCTTAATCCGTTCTGTTTCAGTTTCTTTCTCGTCCAATTTGTTTATATTTTGTGTACTCACTTTCCCCTTGAAAAAAATGTTTTTACATTGACCATTTTTATTACACATTAACCACTGAACGTTATCAATAGGTTTTGCTCCATCTGGATAGGTGAAGGTACATGAAATCAGAGCACACAATCCTGGAACTGCAGTAATTTCTGGCGGATTGAAGGTGATGCTCCAGTCATTGTTTCCATTGCCTTGAATAACAGAAGAATGTGATGAAATGCCTGGGTACAGGAAATCTCATATCTTAAAATAACAGTTGCCTGTTCATGCTCAGTACATGTGCATGTATGAAGCTACATAAACTTAACATGTACAAGTATTTCACACATAGAAGTGATGGTTGAGGAGTGTGAAGTGTAGATTTTTTTTTCTTTTTCTAATTTAATACAAAATATTTAAACATAAATTTAACTGTAAAACATGTAATACGTACCTGTACGCAAAATATTGAATATTAACACAGAGAGGATTGTGCAACTTGAAATTATCTGCATTTTAAACATGCATTCCACAGATCTGCACAGAAAAAGAACATTTCTTGAGCATTTATATAAATGCTATGTATGCGAAACTTCTATATTAATGCTTTGGTAGTAATTGTATAAAATATGTGTCATGCCAATAAAGAAAACTACATTTCAAATTAAAATTGACAGCATTAAAACTGACCTTACCGCTTAAAGTCAAACCGTTCACAGTGTTCTCGGAAGCTTTAGTTGTAAAACTGAAGAAGCAGCACACAAGTGTACAAGATGCATCCTTCCTCTGTCAGAGCACTTCCTCATTAAACTGACTTGCACAAATGAGTGATTGTTGTGCATGACAAGCATAAATATGGAAATAATTCAGTAAAACAAATAAATTAACCATAGTTTGATTCAAATGTATTATTAGCCAACGAGTTTTTAGATTTCAAAAAAGATTAAGGGCCCAATTTTAATGATCTAAGCGCATTGGTCTGAAGCACATGGCACAGGTGCACTTAGGGCGTGTCCGAATCCACTTTTGCTAGTTTAACGACAGAAAAACGGTCGGCATGCCAGCTGCATGGTCCAAAAGGGTTGTCCCTATTGTCTTAATGAGTAATGAGTGTGTTTTGGGCATAACGTGCAATAAACCAATCACCATGCACCTTGCACCATGGCAGATTCGCTATTTACATGGTGGAATTTGCGAGAGGAAAGACTGAACGCTTCTCCAGAGAGGAATCCTTTTATTTTTAATATTTAGAAATGTTTGTGTGCTGCTGCTGCGCATCCCTGTGTGTGTAATAAGCAGAGTGTACACGCATTGTG
This sequence comes from Coreius guichenoti, assembly GCA_039654105.1. Lineage (NCBI taxonomy): Eukaryota > Metazoa > Chordata > Actinopteri > Cypriniformes > Gobionidae > Coreius > Coreius guichenoti. The sequence continues at coordinate 14,928,763 of CM077174.1, read as the reverse complement.
CACCCGCCTATAGGCACATATTACTAACGCGCCCTATAAATAAAACAAAAAATACTGCGCTATTGACTTTAGACAAGGTTATGTTGGTCAATGGCGCAGTCGTTTTCAGTTCCTCAAAATAACAACGCGCCAGCAATGCGCCTGAACACACCTCGTTTTCAGACCAGCACGCCCATGGGTGAACAAATGGACGCGAGTGCATTGCTATTTAACACTAGAACCGCCACGGGGTAAAATTTACCCATGGCTTTTTTTCAAATGTACATGACAGATTTTCAATAAAATATCCAATTCTCCCAGTTATTGACTTTTACTAAAATTGTGTTATTTACAATCCCATGTTGTTAAAAATTGTTTAGATAAAACCAGATTAAAAAAATGGGGCATTTATACCTATAAGCGCCAGCGTGTCAAATTTACCCCTATATAATCCCTTTATTTTCGCACTGTGTTTGAGCAACGTATAGGCTTACTGTAAACAGTTACACAACGCACAATCAAATGAAGATGTTTTAGCCTACTCATAAATGTTCAAACTTTGGATTAATTATAAATTTTTGTTTTGCAGTGGAAAGTTCTGCGCATGATCTACTGATGACACACAAGTTCAAGAACACAGACGCAGCCGGATCATTTCCATAATGACCAACGCAATCTACCAAAAGCAGCGCAAATTAGCATCTGGTTTAAGACATGCTTTTTAGGGGCTGTAAATAATGTCGCAAATACCAGTAAATTGACTAGCGCAAACCTTAGTAAATCACCTTGCATGATTCATTTAAATACTCCCCTCCCACAAATTTTGTGTCTAAAAGGGAAACTCCTACAAATGCATATCCAACAAGGTCAGACGCAAAAAAAATAACCCTGTCCATGCCTTTTCAGTGCTAATTTTTTAATTATTTCACAGGTTTTTAACAGCAAAAGAGGGTTTGCCCTGGCTGTTAGTAAATCTGCCCCTAAGACTGGGAGGGAGCATGAAGAATCATTTTCACACATGAATTGGCACCTCTAAACTAGACCTTAAATTCACTGAAAGTCAAAAATGTATGCACACCTTGATGGAAATAACATCACAACAATTATTTCCATCAAGAGGTTCATCAATTTTTGGTCAAGATCTTGTATTGGCAATGCAAGAGTCAAGGACTCTGCCAATTCATGTGTGAAAATGATTCTTCATGCTCCCTCCCAACCATTCTTTCACAATCTGAGCCTGATGAATCTTGACATTGTCATCCTGGAATATGGCCATAATGTGTCTTCCTACATGGTTGTTTAAGAAATGAAAAAACTACACACTACATCAATTAGGGTTAGAAGAACTGTTGCCGAACATACAACATGCTAGAAACATTATAATCACTGCAATAATGGGTAGCACTTTATTTTGATGGTCCCTTTTGAACATTCTGTTGACTTTAAGTAACTTTGCACCTACCTATCATCTAACTCTCATTAGAGTATTAGTAGAGACTGTCTGCTTAATATCTGCTAACTCTTTATTGTGATGGTCCTCCAACAGACAATCTACTGACTATAAGTAACTTTGTAAGTACATGTCAACTTATTCTAACCCTAACCCTACCAGGCTACTAATACTCTACTAACACTCTAATGAGAGTTAGTAGACATGTAGGTGCATCAACAGAATGTGTTAAAGGGACCATCAAAATAAAGTGAAACCTAATAATGATCCAAGCTTAAGTTGCGTCCTTATGCACTATACACTATGCACTTATACTTTTGCATTATGTACTCATTCGAGTAGTGTATGAATTTTAGATTATTTTGTCATTCAACAATGGAGTCTGATGCCTCTCCCCCTCCTCTACATAATTAAAGTTGCGACAGTCGAGTACATGAATATTCCACTATTGAATAGTGTCCCATATTCCACAATTCGTTTTTTCCGTTAATTTAGTGCATCATCTGGGTATTTAAAGGGCACTTTTTCTTTTGGAATTTTCAGTGAACACACTACTCGCACTATTTCTACTTAAAAACATCATAGAATAGTGCATAAGTACGCGAATTAGGACATACCTTTAGACTCTTAAGCATTTGCCTATTTAAATCCAAACAGTGGCCGGGCAGTGTATATCCATGTGAAACGGCTTCTCAAACAAGAAAAAAATGTAGGGCGGGACTTGATTTTGTCCATGGGGAATTGATTGGATGGTTGTGGTTTGCTATTGGTCAATCTCATGTGAGTGACAGGTTGATCCCGCCCTTGCGCCAGTAAACACGTCATCAGAGAAGAGAAGAGATTCAAGAGGGAGGGGCAGTTATTTTGATTAAAGATTATGAGGGCACACGATTTAAAAAAAATAATGATGTGTGCATGGATAAATCATTTATAATAAATACTGCAATATTCTATAAAAATAGGAATTGTCTATTTTAAATTCATGGTATATTTTTAAATATATAGCTTTCATATTTTATAATCTATCATTTATTTAATGTCCTTTTATAATCTATAATTAACCACATTTTCTGACACTAAATATTTGGCTGAATATGAACAACTTAACTACATATTTAGAAAAACGACCTAAAATGCACAGTCTGAATTTTGAATAGCTTTTTTTTGCTAATTTCACATTCAAACGTTGTATTTACACAAACTCTAACCATATCTATATAACTTTTCAAGCAGTTGTGATTCACCTATAAGAGGTACATTCTCCGAGGGAGGCATGATCTCAGCCACCAGCAGCTGAAACACGGTGAGCGCCAGCATCACAGTAACCCCCAGTGACACTTTCTCCCCAGAGTCTGCAGGCAGATAGAAGCCCAGCGGAGCCAAGAATGAGATCATCACGCAGGGAATGAGCAAGTTGAAGATGTAAAACGAGGCCCTTCTCTTCAGTTTCAGAGTGTATGTCACGTCCGGATAAGGGTCTGCACAACAGCCGTACAGAATGATGTTCCTCTTGGCCGGCATTCCCAGCACCTCCCATTCCACATTGTCGACCAAGTCTGCGAGATCCGCGCTCTCCATGGCGTTCAAAATGTCAAGCTGGTTGCCGTTGTAGGTCCAAGACCCGTAGGTGAGTCGGCACTGCTGGGCGTCAAAGGGGAAGAATGAGACATCCACTTTACAGGAGCTTTTGGTGATGGCTGGAGCATCCCACATGATCTGGCCATCATGACGTATCACCACATTGGTGTCCATAGTGCTGGTGAAGTGATCATCAGCGCTACAAGAAACAGAATATGCTACCAGAGTAAACAGTGGGTATTAAAAAGGGCTGTTCACACTTGAAATAGTTAACCCTGGTTCAAACCCTGAGTAAACGGAATCCTGGGTTATATTGCTTCACGTTTTGCATTGCTCATCATTTAGCCAGGGTTAACAATTAATCCTGGGTATTTATTAACTGACGTTTCACACTGCACATTCCTAAACCCTGGGTTTATTTTCTTATTTGCATATTTGCAGCGTCAGTTTCACTGATTGGACAAACGCAGCACGCAACCTGTTTACAGAAATGTTCTAGTGTCTAGCATTTCCATCCTCATCTTATATTATCCTGAATAAACCTTTCAGACTATAATATGAAAGCTAGGTAAGGTAGGTAAAAAAAGGTAATTGCAACTTTATCTCACAATTCTGACTTTTTTTTTCTCAGAATTGCATGATATAAAGTCCCAATTACAAGTTGATATCTCGCAATTCAGATTTTTTTCTCTCACAATTGCGAGTTTATATCATGCAATTCTGATTTTATAACTTTATAAACTCGCAATTCTGACTTTATAACACGCAATTGCTATATATATATATATATATAAAGTCAGAATTGTGAAATATAAACAATATAAACAACAACATATAAACAGTTCTTTTTTTCCCCTCAGAATTGGACTTTATAACTCGCAATTCTGACTTTATATCACACAATTCTGACTTTATAACTCGCAATTCTGACTTTATATCACGCAATTGCGAGTTCATATCTCACAATTCTGAGAAAATAAGTCAGAATTGCGAGTTATAAAGTCAGAATTGTGTGATATAAAGTTAGAATTGCGAGATGTAAACTTACAATTGTGAGATAAAAAGTAAATTGCATTTTAAAATGTTTTATTCTGTGGCGGAAACAAGCTTCCATACTATAAAGTTAAGAATGAAATGTGCTCTTCTTCACTTCGGTTATTGCGTTTTCTTTCACCATTTGACATTTTCCCCCTCAACCGCTGAAACTACTGTTTAGCCTATAGGCCTACAATGCGCTGTGTTTTCGTGACTGTCCAAAGCACGTAAATATGAGGCACGGGACTGGCTATCTAGCCGTACCATTCTAACAGTAGCTGGGTTTCCATCCAAACATGCGAATCTTTTCCAATTTCGCAAAAAATAAATAAATAAAAAATACAAATGCGAATTATGTGCATTTCATCAAGTTGTTCAAGCTGATGACGGTGGTAAATGGGCACGCATAGACATTTTACTCACAACCTTTGGTTACGACATTTCAGAATGTCAGAGGCCACATTTGAAATGTTATGCAACATTATTGACACCATCAGCGGAAACAGCCAATTAGTCACATGGGTTTAAAGTTTGCTACGTCAGAATTTATTTGGCAAATGCGTTTCCATCTCCCATTATTCTCATTAACTCTTTTTCAAAAACCACCTCAAGCGAGCTAAAAACTTTTTTGCGAATTAAGGGATTTTTTTCTTTTTTGGCGTTTCCATCACACGTTTCTGATGTGATACTTCAAAATGCACATAAAAACAGGGTGATGGAAAAATAGCTAGTGTCGCTTTTACACTGAACACGCATTGCAATGCGGGGTTAAAACACTGCAAAAGCGGTGCTTTATGTCCAGTGTTTCATAACCCTGGGTAAAAAGCGGTGCTAACCCCCCTTCTAAATTACAAGTGTGAAACGTTTCCTTACTCGGGTTTAAAAGCGGTGTAAGAATGAGGATAATCTGGGGTTAAGCGCAGTGTGAAATGCCATAAAGTCTACACACCCTTGTAAAAATATTCAGATCTTTTTCCACTTGTAATGCTATATTAAACCAATAAAATGCAGGTAACAATCTACTTTTAAAAAACTAAGAAAAATAAAATGCCTGGTTGGAGAAGTATTAATACTTAGTTGAAACATAATTTGCTTTTAATATAGTCTTTTTAATAGTATATCAAGAACTTCCAATGTTAATTTGTCAATTTTTCCCAGTTTTACTTGCAAAAGAGCTCCATATTGATCATATTTTAGGGTGTTCTTCTGTGTACATCCCTCTTTGAGTCATTTCTCAAGTTTCCCCCCTACTCATCTTCAGATTTTAATGATTATTTCCAAAGAGCATCTATTTTACTTGGATTCATTTTTACATCTCAAAAAGCTGCAATTTTAACATGGGTGTGTAGAGTTTTTATAGCCACTGTAGAGTCATTAGGTTTCCCTAAAATTGCAAATAAAAGTGGTCACGAAAGAATCTGAAGGCACAAGATTAGAGTAATTGTTTCTGTGTTTTATGTTTTTTTTCCATAACACATTAAAAATGTCAATGTTTATTCATCCCCTTGTTGTTCCAGACCTGTTTGACTTTCTCTCTTCCATAAAAACAAAATAAACTCTTTCATACAATTACAATGAATAGGGACTGAAGATTTAAAGCTTTATAAAGAATTATCCAGCATCATAATAGTGGTTCTCTATAGTCTAAGTCATCTGAAGCCATACGTTAGCTTTGTGTGAAGAATAGACTCAAACTGAAGTTACTGTTCCCTGAAAATTCATGTGACAAAAAATAAATAAAAAGTGGCAGTGTTCGTGGACAAATCTGTTTTTCGAGTCAGATATTTTCAATGAATCAGTTGATTCTGTTTACCAAATTGGTCTGAATTATTGATTTAATGATTCATTTGATTAATGAATGAATCATTCAGACCAGTTTGGTGAACTGAATCAATTGATTCATTGAAAAATTATTAACTCAGTGACCTGATGACTTAAATGTGGGTCTGTTTATGAGTAAATACATTTTTGGGTGAACTGTTCTTTTGATGGGTTTGTTTCGGTTTGTTCAGGGGTGAATATATTTGAAATAGATGCCACAAAAAGAACAACCATTGGAATAATGGTGCGGTAGTCTGTCTGGGGCTAAGACTATAATGCAATATTGACTAATACATTCCAATTAGAGGTGCTCCAAATTCACTACAGGAGCAGCTGTATCATACTTGAATTTGTTCTGTGAATTTCATACTTGTTTGCTCCATTTTATGTTTTTTTTTTTTTCTTCAATTGGGAACAAATGTCTGTCAATATCACTTAGAGCCATAAAAATCAGAAACAGACGATTTCCTGAACACTTAATCATAAATGCATGTATTGAGTGTTCAGTTTGTGTCTCCATGTAGGGAAAGAAGAAAGAGTAAATAAAAAAAGATAAATCCGATACCAATCCGACCTACTTGTTATATAGGACTATATCAGGTCTCCATACATAACTACCAGGTATACGGATAGTATCAAGTCCATCATAGTCATCCTTTTTCCAGGTGAGATACTTGTCAACCCACACCTGCCGTATCCACAAATACGCCGTCAGAATCTGGTTATGCTCGTCCTGGAACGGAAGCATATCAGTCATGCAGCGATTTTAGTCCAGTGAAACATTATAAATTATTCAAAATGCTATTTCTTGCCTTAGAGAAAATAAAACATCCTTATAATTGAGTAATGTGTTTCAAAGTCAATTTATGGGCAAATAAAATTCCCTAAAGCTTTTGTTTGGCCAATTACAGACAGATTGAATGGCAGGCATCCTATAGTATACATAGCATATAGATTTTATTCAAAATCTTCACTTCACCAGGTGATTTAATAAACTGGTTGGCATCCTTAACACAACTTTTTTATAAATATTGCAATATATTTTAAGATATAAAGATGCTGTATATGGCCAATGGTAGCCTTTTCTAAATATCATGTCAAATACATTTTGCCATATAATTCCTCGATTTCCTTACTGAATTACTTATGGCTCAGCACTCATGATGCTTGCACCTTTATCTGTGTTCGGCAACATGTTCTCTATACAGTGTCCTCATTTGAGCTCATTTTCTGGCACACTGTGGTTATGTGAGGCAGATTACCATGTCAATGATTTGAGAGAGGGTGATCTGAAGTGTGACATTAAGGATGTCTTCTGTGTCCTCCACTGGCCTCAGTGCACTTGTGTAGTTGCTAAATAAATCATTGAGCAGGTTCTGGGCGTATATCCCACTGGCACCCCAGCAAACTGGAACGAAAGAAAGTTTTTACAGATTCAGTGATAATATAGGCTACCACCTGTCAAAAGTTTGAAATTAAGTTTTTTAAAAGAAATCTCTTATGCTCAGTAAGGCTGCATTATTTGATCAAAAATACAGTAAAATCAGTAATATTGTGAAATATTTTTTACAATTTAAAAGAACTGTTTACTATTCAAATATATTTTAAAATGTAATTTATTCCTGTGATGGCAAAGCTGAATACTTTTGTTCAATAAGGGTGCATTAAATTGATCAAACGTAACAGTAAAGACATTGATAATGTTACAAAAGATATATATATATATTTCAAATAAATGCTGTTCTTTTGAACTTTCTATTCATCGAAAAATCGTGGAGAAAAATGTGTTACAGTTTTCACAAAAATACGAAGCAGTTCAACTGTTTTCAACATTGATGATAATCATAAATGTTTCTTGAGCATCAAATCATCATATCAGAATGATTTCTGAAGGATCATGTGACACTGAAGACTGGAGTAATGATGCTGAAAATTTAGCTTTGATCACAAGAATAAATTACATTTTAAAATATATTAAAATAGAAGAAAGTTATTTTAAATTGTAAATATATTTTACAATATAAGTGAGCAGTGTTAAAAAAGTAACTAAAGTTACTTTTTATGGAAAGTAATACATTACGTTACTTTTGTGTTACTTTTTTTTCATCTGGGCTGGGCTTGCTTGTTCATTTTTTAATTAACAAATAATTATATTTCACGCCTGCACATTAGAGGGCGCAGCTAAAACAAACCTTTCATCTGTGCTGCCATTCTGGATTGCAGGAGAATAAAATGCAGAAGAAAGTTCAACACTCTTACTTCAGCAATAAAAACAAAATATGAAACACAAATGTGATGTTTATCTAAAATCCTTTTCCTGGTATGGTTGAATTGTATAATTGAAGTTCAGCAACAAATACACTGGTCAATAAAGTGAGATTAAATACATAAAATATATTAGTGTAATTTAACATATATAATTATTGCAGGTTTGCATAATATTTTGAGTTTGAGTTTGAGTTTTGTGCTGTTGGACAGGAATAAATCAGAGCTGCCTGTCAATCAGAGCCAAATGACAGCAGTTGTGTGACGGATTACACATGTCCGCATGACAGATGGCTTAATCAGGAGGAGTGGAGCGAAGAGATTTGCCGCTAGATTACTCATCTGAAGCTATACAACAAGAGATTGAGTAAATCTGCCATTAAGCAGTTGGTCGATAAACTGCTATAGAACTTTTTCCACTGTTATTTTCTCGGAAAAAATTATAGCTCATGAAACACATTTACCCTCTGTGACAACATGCCCCAGTAGCATAGAACATGGTATCTCACTATATGGGGTTACATATATAGTGCAGTGTTAAATTCCTGTGCAAGAGGAAAAGGGTTATTTAAAGAGCGATGAGAAAATGATGTAGACTTTGCCAGATGTTTGCAACTGCTTTGTCATTTCAATAAAGCTCTAAAAGAGATTTACAGAAAGGATTATCATGTTGGACTGACAGTGAGTTAACAACACACAGAAATAGGTATATAAAAATCATCAACGTTGGGAATCAATACATACAATAAATGGAAAATGACACATCAGTCATGCATGTTGCACCCTTTTGACCAAACATCAGACACATAGGACTATTTTATATCAAACATGAGTTTGCTTCTAATTTTAAGAAGATTTAAGACCTATTAAAAATGGCACAAAACAACGACAACAAATGTGAACATAAAACAACATAAGAATGCATTACCTGGTGTGAGCATCAAGCAGAAGACAAAAAAGGCAAAACATTGCACATTCTTGACAGTCATCTCGCAATTCACTTCATTTGCTATCGGGCAAAAAAATGACAGATGAATATATATCCGATTCATTGAAGATCTAGTCCTACTACAGAGGACAGCTGCTGTATGAAAGTCAATAAAACACAGGGACACTAAACCGTTTAATCCTCCAAACAGCGCACATGTGTAATACAGGCTCTGTGCATCACTGTATTTGATATCATATTATATATAAAGAATATATGCCCACTTTTTATTTATTTTTTCATTTATTTATTTTGTGTATATATATACACCGATCAGGCATAACATTATGACCGGTGAAGTGAATAACACTGATTATCTCTTCATCACAGCACCTGTTAGTGGGTGGGATATATTAGGCAGCAAGGGGAACACATGGCACCAGGATGCACTATGGGAAGAAGGCAAGCCGGCAGAGGCAGTGTGATGCCTTGTGCAATGTTCTGCTGGGAAACCTTGGGTCCTGCCATCCATGTGGATGTTACTTTGACACGTACCACCTACCTAAGCATTGTTGCAGACCATGTACACCCTTTCATGGAAACGGTATTCCCTGGTGGCTGTGGCCTCTTTCAGCCGGATAATGCACCCTGCCACAAAGCAAAAATGGTTCAGGAATGGTTTGAGGAGCACAACAACGAGTTTGAGGTGTTGATTTGGCCTCCGAATTCCCCAGATCTCAATCCAATCGTGCATCTGTGGGATGTGCTGAACAAACAAGTCCAATCCATGGAGGCCCCACCTCGCAACTTACAAGACTTAAAAGATCTGCTGCTAACATCTTGGTGCCAGATACCACAGCACACCTTCAGGGGTCTAGTGGAGTCCATGCCTCGACGGGTCAGGGCTGTTTTGGCAGCAAAAGGGGGACCAACACAATATTATTATCATTATAATGTTATGCCTGATTGGTGTGTAAAATCATTGCTTCACTGCCCTAACTATAGATTAATTAAATATTTCATACTTTTTAATGCATAAATTGATGGCTGTCAGATGGCCTCATAACAGCTCACTGTTTATTTTGATTGCAGATTTTGTGAGGGCCAGACTTGAATAAAACCAGCAGCTCACTATCATGCAGTTTTAACAGGTTTAAATGAGGTGCTTTCAAACTATATCCACGGGGTGGCAGTATTTGCACATATTGAAACTGGAGAACGTTGTATTAACAGAGCTTATTTCGTTATCATGTCGTCTTTATGTGAGAAGGAAGAATATGTATTTTACCCGATCAAATATATTTATGTATTTGTAAATGGTCAAACTGGAAATTGTATTAATGAAAAAACAAATGTCAAAACATAATGAAAGCCACAGCACAAGGTCCAAACAAAGACAGGCATGTTGTTTTGTGTTTGCCAGAGGCCATAACACTGATTTCACTGTCAAATTCACTGGCTTGTGGTGGTCAGGATTTAAGTGAATGAAAAGCAGTGTATAAAACTGTAGCAGTCTCCTAGTTCATTTTACTTTCAAATCACACTGAGGCAAATTCAACACGGTGTAACTCTAGGAGATAAAGGATCAGATCTGGTCCAGTCTCTCTCAAAGTTATATATATATATATACAAACCCGATTCCAAAAAAGTTGGGACACTGTACAAATTGTGAATAAAAACAGAATGCAATGATGTGGAAGTTTCAAATTTCAATATTTTATTCAGAATACAACATAGATGACATATCAAATGTTTAAACTGAGAAAATGTATCATTTTAAGGGAAAAATAAGTTGATTTTAAATTTCATGGCATCAACACATCTCAAAAAAGTTGGGACAAGGCCATGTTTACCACTGTGTGGCATCCCCTCTTCTTTTTATAACAGTCTGCAAACGTCTGGGGACTGAGGAGGCAAGTTGCTCAAGTTTAGGAATAGGAATGTTGTCCCATTCTTGTCTAATACAGGCTTCTAGTTGCTCAACTGTCTTAGGTCTTCTTTGTCGCATCTTCCTCTTTATGATGCGCCAAATGTTTTCTGTGGGTGAAAGATCTGGACTGCAGGCTGGCCATTTCAGTACCCGGATCCTTCTTCTACGCAGCCATGATGTTGTAATTGATGCAGTATGTGGTCTGGCATTGTCATGTTGGAAAATGCAAGGTCTTCCCTGAAAGAGACGACGTCTGGATGGGAGCATATGTTGTTCTAGAACTTGGATATACCTTTCAGCATTGATGGTGCCTTTCCAGATGTGTAAGCTGCCCATGCCACACGCACTCATGCAACCCCATACCATCAGAGATGCAGGCTTCTGAACTGAGCGCTGATAACAACTTGGGTTGTCCTTGTCCTCTTTAGTCCGGATGACATGGCGTCCCAGTTTTCCAAAAAGAACTTCAAATTTTGATTCGTCTGACCACAGAACAGTTTTCCACTTTGCCACAGTCCATTTTAAATGAGCCTTGGCCCAGAGAAAACGCCTGGGCTTCTGGATCATGTTTAGATATGGCTTCTTTTTTGACCTATAGAGTTTTAGCCGGCAACGGCGAATGGCACGGTGGATTGTGTTCACCGACAATGTTTTCTGGAAGTATTCCTGAGCCCATGTTGTGATTTCCATTACAGTAGCATTCCTGTATGTGATGCAGTGCCGTCTAAGGGCCCGAAGATCACGGGCATCTAGTATGGTTTTCCGGCCTTGACCCTTACACACAGAGATTGTTCCAGATTCTCTGAATCTTTGGATGATATTATGCACTGTAGATGATGATAACTTCAAACTCTTTGCAATTTTTCTCTGAGAAACTCCTTTCTGATATTGCTCCACTATTTTTCGCTGCAGCATTGGGGGAATTGATGATCCTCTGCCCATCTTGACTTCTGAGAGACACTGCCACTCTGAGAGGCTCTTTTTATACCCAGTCATGTTGCCAATTGACCTAATAAGTTGCAAATTGGTCCTCCAGTTGTTCCTTATATGTACATTTAACTTTTCCGGCCTCTTATTGCTACCTGTCCCAACTTTTTTGGAATGTGTAGCTCTCATGAAATCCAAAATGAGCCAATATTTGGCATGACATTTCAAAATGTCTCACTTTCAACATTTGATATGTTATCTATATTCTATTGTGAATAAAATATAAGTTTATGAGATTTGTAAATTATTGCATTCTTTTTTTATTCACAATTTGTACAGTGTCCCAACTTTTTTGGAATCGGGTTTGTGTATATATATATATATATATACACTCACCTAAAGGATTATTAGGAACACCATACTAATACTGTGTTTGACCCCCTTTCGCCTTCAGAACTGCCTTAATTCTACGTGGCATTGATTCAACAAGGTGCTGAAAGCATTCTTTAGAAATGTTGGCCCATATTGATAGGATAGTATCTTGCAGTTGATGGAGATTTGTGGGATGCACATCCAGGGCACGAAGCTCCCGTTCCACCACATCCCAAAGATGCTCTATTGGGTTGAGATCTGGTGACTGTGGGGGCCATTTTAGTACAGTGAACTCATTGTCATGTTCAAGAAACCAATTTGAAATGATTCGAGCTTTGTGACATGGTGCATTATCCTGCTGGAAGTAGCCATCAGAGGATGGGTACATGGTGGTCATAAAGGGATGGACATGGTCAGAAACAATGCTCAGGTAGGCCGTGGCATTTAAACGATGCCCAATTGGCACTAAGGGGCCTAAAGTGTGCCAAGAAAACATCCCCCACACCATTACACCACCACCACCAGCCTGCACAGTGGTAACAAGGCATGATGGATCCATGTTCTCATTCTGTTTACGCCAAATTCTGACTCTACCATCTGAATGTCTCAACAGAAATCGAGACTCATCAGACCAGGCAACATTTTTCCAGTCTTCAATTTTGGTGAGCTCGTGCAAATTGTAGCCTCTTTTTCCTATTTGTAGTGGAGATGAGTGGTACCCGGTGGGGTCTTCTGCTGTGGGGTCCCATCCGCCTCAAGGTTGTGCGTGTTGTGGCTTCACAAATGCTTTGCTGCATACCTCGGTTGTAACGAGTGGTTATTTCAGTCAAAGTTGCTCTTCTATCAGCTTGAATCAGTCGGCCCATTCTCCTCTGACCTCTAGCATCAACAAGGCATTTTCGCCCACAGGACTGCCGCATACTGGATGTTTTTCCCTTTTCACACCATTCTTTGTAAACTCTAGAAATGGTTGTGCGTGAAAATCCCAGTAACTGAGCAGATTGTGAAATACTCAGACCGGCCCGTCTGGCACCAACAACCATGCCACGCTCAAAATTGCTTAAATCACCTTTCTTTCCCATTCTGACATTCAGTTTGGAGTTCAGGAGATTGTCTTGACCAGGACCACACCCCTAAATGCATTGAAGCAACTGCCATGTGATTGGTTGATTAGATAATTACATTAATGAGAAATTGAACAGGTGTTCCTAATAATCCTTTAGGTATTTATATATATATATATATATATATATATATATATAGCCTATATGTTTTTTTTCTTTCTTTCTAGAGCTTGACAGTTAATAATTTTGTTGTTTTCTGATCTGCAACCCTGAGATTATTTTATTTTATTTTTTTATTTTATTTATTTTTTATTTTGTTGTATTTTATTTTATTTTTTTAGAAAGTTTCTGATTTTATTTATGAGAAATTGTATTATTCTTTTATTTTTTATTCTTTTATTTTATTTTATTTTTCAAGCTAGAACGTTTCTGATCTTCAACCCTGAGATTTTATTTTATTTTATTTTATTTTATTTTATTTTATTTTATTTTATTTTATTTTATTTTATTTTATTTTATTTTATTTTATTTTATTTTATTTTATTTTATTTTATTTTATTTTATTTTATTTTATTTTATTTTATTTTATTTTATTTTATTTTATTCAGCTAGGAAGTTTCTGGTCTGCAACCCTGAGATTTTATTTTTGTTATTTTCATTGTTTCGTTCTCCTGTTAAGATGTCTCTCCAGACATTTATAACAAAACCAAGACAGTTGCAAACTGTGACAGAAATAGCTGAGGATTTACAGGAGGGAAGTGAACATTTCTCGTTTCTTCTGCTCTCACTAACAAGAGAATTGAAAATCAGCACAAAAAGAAGGTAAATGGAAAGAACGAAAATCGCTTCATAAGCAGCCACAAATTCATCTCCCAAACGTGCAAAAGAAAAGGGAAAAAAAGAACCTGAAACTAATGAGTTTCATGTTTTGTAATCATGAGGTAAGTGTAAAGCACAGGTTTGCATAAATGGTTCCTCCTTTTTATTAATGTGTGCAGAAAAGTACAAAATCAGCGTTTTATAGAAAACCTTTAATATTGTGGCAGTGTATGTGAAATTGGCCTGAAGTGGCACAGAATTTCTTTCTTGTGTTCAACAGTATATGATTTAAACACTAAATGCTGCAGCAAGGTTGCAAATAGGTTAAATATGCAAATTAACATCATATTAAAAACAGACTTTGCAGATCTGCCATGCTGTGCTTTCTTGATCCATTGACTCATGAATTTACTGATTCACAAACAGATTAATCAATATAGTTTGAATCAGTGACAGCTTCAACGAAGAAAAAAAACAATTAAATACATGTAATAAGTTAGAAGAACTTACTTTACAATGTTACTTACTACAATGAACACTGAATCAAATATTTACATCTAATGTAACAAATCTTTAAAATAGCATTTGTTTTCTTTATTTAATGCATGTTCATGCTATATTATTCACCATATACAAAATCTACAATCCGTTTTATTTCTTTTATAACAGTGAACATATACAGTGACCCCAAAATATATTTTGACTTGTAAGTCTCACTTAAAAATGTAATTTCATTATATAACAAAATACAAAATATCAAACATCTGCAAAAAAAAAAAAAAAAATGTCCCAATAAGTTTTAAACCCAGAAAGTGTCCAAATACTGTACTTTTTGTAATTAATTTGCATAGTAATTCTATTGTTTTATTATTTGAAACCTAGCTTTTTTTAATTCTTCAATATTCATTTATATAATAATAGGCCTATTCTTGTTTTGTACTGTGTCTGATTTTTAAAGAAAAGAGAAAGAGATTTTGTTATATAATGTAAAGACGTTTATACCTTTTTAAAGTGTGATTTTCATTTACAGTACATGTAATAAATGCAAATACCCCATGTAAAAATATACATATTTTCAGGTCCCATCAGATTTATAGTAGCACGCATGATTTCTTGGAGGCCTTTGGCTTGGGGTGGAGGAAGGCACGAACCGCTTCTGTAAACACCTCCTTCACCCCGTCCTGGTTGAGCGCTGAGCACTCCATGTACTTATTGGCCTGGATTTGTTGGGCCAGCGCCGCCCCCTGCTGCTGGGACACCGTGGACAGGTTCTTCTCTTTCAGCTTCTTCAGCACCTCTGGATCATCTCTCAGATCTTTTTTAGTCCCCACCAGCAGGATGGGTACATGAGGACAGTGTTCTGACACCTCGGGGTGCCACTTTAGCTTGACGTTCTCGTAGGATGAAGGGCTGGTGACACAGAAGCAGATGATGAAGACGTTGGTCTGTGGGTAAGAGAGGGTCCGTAGACGGTCGTATTCCTCCTGTCCCGCGGTGTCCCACAGGTTCAGACTGACGATTTTAGAGTCTACCGCCAGCTGTGCGCTGTAGTTGTCAAATACAGTGGGAATGTATTCTTTAGGAAAGGCGTTGGTGGTGAAGGAAATCAGGAGGCAGGTCTTTCCAACGGCACCGTCTCCCACCACCACACACTTGATGTTCTGCATTGTTGTTCTGCCTTCAGCTTCCAGTAACTGAAATGTACACAAGGACTAGTTATAACATTTACCACATTGTTGGTAAATCTACCATCATGCTTTGGTAAATCTTAATTATGACATAAAAAGTCATAATTATGACATAGGCTAATAAGTCAGAGCTATGACATAAAGGCCTGGTTTCACAGACAGGGCTTAGATTAAGAAAGGATCAGGCCTTAGTTCAATTAGCACAATTAAGTGGCTTTTATAAACTAAATCTTGAGACAAAACAATGGCACTGACATGTTTTAAGATAGTTGCTTTCAGTTAAAACAGCTCAAACATGCATTTTAGTCTGGGACTAGCTTAAGCCTTGTCAGTGAAACCTGTGGATAAAGTTAAAATTATGACATTAACAGTCCAAATGATGGCTTACTAAGTTATAATTATGACATTAAAAAGTCAAAATTATGACATACTCATAATTATAACATAAAATGTCAAAATTAGGACAGGAAAAGTTAAATCATTACATACTAAGTCGAAATTATGACTTAAAAAAGTCATAATTACGACATTAAAAAGTATGACATAAACAGTAATAATTATGAGATAAAAAGTCAAATTATGACATAATTTTGACTTTGTCATAATTATGACTTATAAAAGGTCAAAATTATGAGATAAAGGTGAAGTTATGACATACTAAGTCATAATTATGAGATAAAATGGTGAAATTATGACAGTCCAAGTCAAAATTATTACAGACTAAATTGAAATTATGACTTAAAAAAAAATTATAATTACAACATTAAAAAGTAAAAAGTATGACATAAACAGTAAAATTATGAGATAAAATGTCAAAATTATGAGATAAAGTCAAACTATGGCATAATTTTGACTTTTTGTCATAATTGTCACTTTAAAACGTCAAAATAATGAGATGAAGGTTAAATGATGACATACTAAGTCATAATTATGACTTATAAAAAGTAAACATAATGAGATAAAGTCAAACTATGACATAATTTTGACTTATAAAAAGTCAAAATTATGAGATAAAATGGCGAAATTATGACAGTCCAAGTAAGTTGAAATTATGACTTAAAAAAATCATAATTATGACATTAAAAAGTAAAAAATGTGACATAAACAGTAAAATGATGAGATAGAAAGATACAATTATGAGATAAAGTCAAGCTATGACATAATTTTGACTTTTGTCATAATTGTGACTTATAATAAATGAAGATGAAGATAAAGGTGAAATTGACAGTCTAAGTCAAAATGATTGCATACTAAGTTGAAACAATGATTTAAAATGTCATAATTACGATGTTAAAAATAATAATAATAATAATAATTTGTTACATTTATATAGCACTTTTCTAGGCACTCAAAGCGCTTTATATATAGAAGGGGGGAATCTCCTCAACCACCACCAATGGTGGTTGGAGATAATGTCAACATTAGGAGATAAAGGTGAAATTATGACATTCTAATTCATAATTATGAGATAAAAAGGTGAAATTATGACAGTCCAAGTCAAAATTATTACATACTAAATTGAAATTATGACTTAAAATTATGACTTAAAAAGTCATATCATTAAGGGCCCTATCATACACCCAGTGCAATGCGACAACCGGCACGACGCAAGTGTTTTTTGCTAGTTTCAGCCCAACACAGTTATCATTTTCACGTCCTGCGTCACGTTGTTTAAATAGCAATGCACTCACGCCAATCTGTTCGCCCATGGGCGTGCTGGTCTGAAAACGAGGTGTGTTCAGTGAGGAGGTCACGCGGTCCTGGAAGTCCCCATTGTCTTCCCGTGACCGTTCGCAGGCCTTCTCCGCCTTCTCTGCCCTCGATGGGGCCGCGGCCAAGGGTACACTGGGGTCCCCCCTGTTGACGCTCAGTTGCAATCACGGTCGAGACTCAATGACCCCCGTATGGAGGTAGAGTCCCCTCTGCCACACCCCAATTTCCACGTGATGGCATGCTTGGCTGGTGGCCAGGGTGACCTGAGGGCTGCGGTGTGGCATAAACCCCGACGATCATTCCTCGGGCCACACCCCCCTCTTGCACAGAGTGCTTCAATGGGGCGTGGTGATCCTAAGCACCCCTCCAAGGCCTGTAGGTTCTCGTCTACTTCGGTGGCGAGGGACTACAGAGCTGCGGGGCAGGCCGCCGCCTCCCAGCATGCCATGGCCATCCTTCAGGTCTACCAGGCCAGGATGCTCGCGGCATGCACGAGGGTAGAGCTGTCCCAGGGCTTTGAATGAGCCTCGTGCCGCCACCGACCTCGCCCTCCGGGCGACGAAGGTGACCGTGCGCTCCCTGGGTCAGGTGATGTCCACAGCTGTGGTCCAGGAGAGATGTGGCTCAGCCTGGTCGATATGAGAGAGGCTGAGTGAACCCGGTTCCTCAACGCTCACATATCCCAGGCTGGCCTCTTCGGCGGCGCGGCCGAGAACTTCGCCCAACAGTTCTCGGCCGCCCAGAAGCAGACTGAGGCCATTAAACATGTGCTGCCCCGGCGGCCAGCTGCTGCCTTACTCAGCCGCCGGCTCAGTCGGCTTGCCGCCGAGGGCACCCTCCTGCGGCTTCCACCCCTCCCGCCCGGCCCCAGCAGCAGCCGACTTCTCCGGGCCGCGCCGTGGAGGTGGTCGCAGGAAGACGTCCCCGTCCGCTCCCCAGCCCCGCAGCCCGCCTAACGCCAGGCTAAGCGGCGCTCCTGACGCGGACAGCTCAGGGATGGGCAGTTCTTTCAAGGAGGTGGTAGCAGGGCCACTCATTCCCCCGGTGGAGGGCCGGGGGAGAGTCTTCGGTTAAGGAAGAACTAACTCACCCATCCCTGAGCACCCAGAGACCGTGCACGGCAGTGTGCGCCGCCCCCGGGCCATGCCACTCTCGTCCCTCTCTGATGCCAGTCTCCTCTCAGAGCAGACCCCAGTGGAACGCACGTCCTTCCCTGGTCTCCTCTGTCAGGACGCGGCTGATGACAGTGCCCCCACACCGGGGCGCTATGCCTCCCACGTCTTGGGCCGGTCACGCCGCCTCGCTGCCACACCCGGGGTACGTCTGTGGTTCGCATTACCCCGCTGGTGCAGTTTTTGGGAGCCTGGCTAGAGCTTCCCGGACTGTCCCGCTGGGTCGCGAAGACCATCAGGCTCGGCTATGCGATTCAGTTCGCTCAGGCTCCTCCCCGTTCTGGGGAGTCTGATACACCATGGTGGGGCCCTACGCCCTGGTCATGCGTGCGGAGGTCGCTACCCTGCTGGCGAAGGGTGCGATCGAGCCTGTCCCTCCAGCTGAAATGAAGACCGGCTTCTACAGCCCTTACTTCATTGTAACAAGAAACCGGTGGGTTACGACCGATTCTGGGCCTGCGCGTCCTGAACCGATCCCTTCACAGGCTTCCGTTCAGGATGTTGACAGCGAAGCGCCTTTTCAAATGCGTTCGTCCAGTAGATTGGTTTGCAGCGATCGACCTGAAGGACGCCTACTTCCATATCAGTACGCGATCCTCCCATTCGGGCTAGCTCTGTCCCCTCGCGTCTTTACGAAGATTGTCGAGGCAGCCCTTGTGCCACTCAGGCAACACGGGGTTCGCATCCTGAACTACCTCGATGACTGGCTGTTCCTGAGTCACTCTCGAGAGCAGGTGTGTGAACACAGATACCTGGTGCTCCAGCACTTAGCCCGTCTGGGCCTTTGGGTCAACTGGGAAAAGAGCAAACTCTGCTAGTGCAGAGGATCTCTTTTCTCAGTATCGACTCGGTCGCCATGTGCGCGCAGCTTACGAGCGCGCGCGCAGTCACTGCTGACTTACCTCCATCAAAACGAGAGCAAGAGTGCGGTTCCACTGAAGTTATTTCAGAGGCTCCTGGGGCATATGGCATCTGCAGCCGCGGTAACGCTGCTCAGATTGCTTCATATGAGACCGCTTCAGCACTGGCTTCGCGATCATATCCCAAGATGGGCATGGCAGTCGGGCACGCTCCAGGTCCCAGTGACTCGGCCTGCCTGCAGACCTTCACCCCGTGGTCGAACCTCAGCTTTCTACGGGCCGGTGTTCCCTTAGAACGAGTTTCCAGGCATATTGTTGTCTCAACAGATGCCTTCACCACAGGCTGGGGTGCCATGTGCAATGGACATGCTGCCGCGGGCTCCTGGACAGGACCCCAGCGCCTCCTGCATGTCAATTGCCTCGAGTTGCTGGCAGTACGATTCGCCCTGCACCGCTTCCGGGCGTTGCTCAAGGGTCAACACGTGCTAGTCCGGTCAGACAACACTGCCTCAGTAGCGTACATCAACCACCGGGGTGGTCTATGTTCCCGCCGTATGTCTCAACTCGCCCGCCATCTCGTTTTATGGAGTCAGACGCATCACAGGTTCTGTGCGAGATCAGGGAGGACAAGGAGCAGGTCCTTTGGTCGCCCCGCATTGGCCCGGCCGGACCTGGTTTTCCGAACTCGTACTCCTTGCGACAGCCCCTCCCTGGTCGATTCCTCTGAGGAAGGACCTCCTTTATCAGAGACGGGGCACCCTTTGGCACCCGCGTCCCAATCTTTGGAACCTCCACGTGTGGCTCCTGGATGGGACGCAGCAGGTTGAGTACCCTACCACCTCAGGTGGTGGCTACCATCACTTCCGCTAGGGCCTTGTCTACCCGACACGCCTATGCGTTGAAGTGGAACCTTTTCGTCACGTGGTGCTCTTCTCGCCAAGAAGACCCCTGGAAATGCCCGATCGAGTCCGTGCTCTCATTCCTCCAAGAAGGGTTGGAACGAAGACTGTCTGAAAGGGTGTCTCCTTCCACCCTCAAGGTTGATGTGGCCGCTATATCAGCCTACCACGACCTTGTGGAGACGAAAAAGGTAAGTCAGCACGACCTGGTCATCAGGTTCCTGAGGGGAGCGAGGAGACTGAATCCTCCTCGCACTCCCCTCGTACTCTCTTGGGACCTTTCAGTAGTCTTAAGTGCTCTGCAGAGGGCTCCCTTCGAGCCATTGCGGTCAGTCGAGCTTAAGTTCCTGTCTATGAAGACAGTGCTCCTGATCGCTTTGGCCTCCATCAGAGGGTAGGGGACCTGCAGGCATTTTCGGTTGATGAAGCGTGCCTGGAATTCAGGCCGGCCAACTCTCACGTGATCCTGAGACCCTGGCCTGGATATGTGCCCAAGGTTCCCACCACTCCGTTCAGGGACCAGGTGGTGAACCTGCAAGCGCTGCCTTTGGAGGAGGCAGACCCAGCCTTGGCACTGCGCTGTCCAGTACGCGCCTCCGTGCTTACGTAGACAGAACGCAGTGTTTCAGGACCTCAGACCAGCTCTTTGTCTGTTATGGTGGGAAGCTGAAGGGAAAGGCTCCCTCCAAGCAAAGGTTGTCTCACTGGATAGTGGACGCCATTGTCTTGGCTTACCAGATGCAGGGGCATGGCGCCTCGCTAACAGACATCTGCAGAGCTACAGGCTGGGCGACACCCAACACATTCGACAGATTCTATAATCTCCGAGTGGAGCCAGTGTCCTCTCTTGTACTCGCCTCTACTAGTGGCCGGTAATGGACTAGGCTCAGGTGTCTTCACTTGCTCGCCATTCCACTCTACGGACTGGATACGTGCGATATTTTCCTCAGGTAGTTTCCCTGAAGCCCTGAGTTCCTCCAGCACTGTCAATGCCGACACCAGTGCATCTGCCCACTCGGCCAGGCCCTCGTGTTAGGCTAGGTGCCACCGTGTGCATGGTTCCCCCCATGGGCGACCCCCACATGTGTATTTCCACTGTAAGCCTCTCCGAGCATGTGTATTTCCCTCGGCAAGCCTTGCCTCCCCTGGGGGTAAAATTCTTCCACCTTCGGCTGGTTACCCCAGAGCGCTCCATATGCAGCCCCTCGCGGGTCATATGTGTATCCTTAAGTCCTCCCTACGGGTAGGCACTTGGCGCATACTTCCACCTGGAATATGCTTCCCAGTGTAGTGTTAAGTGGGAGTCCTTCGTCCGTACTAGCTTACGACAGGGAGCTCACGCTTACGCAGGGCACTGGATGACAGCCGAGTGGCGTGATTACATTGGGACCCCCATTCATCAGTCACTGACATTACTCGGAGTGACTGAATGAAAGGGAACGTCTCGGTTACGTATGTAACCTTCGTTCCCTGAGGAGGGAACGGAGACGTAACGTCCCTCTGCCACTTCCGCTGTACCGCTGGAATGGCCAGGAGTTCAGTCTTGGCTCCTCAGCAGGTAAACAATGCGATGTTGCCAGCGTACTTCCTTATATACCCACACTGTGGGGCGGAGTTACGCTATGCAAATTCCGCATGCCCATGGCATTGGCACTGCCATTGGGCATTTTCTAGATCTCGAAGATGATAGGCTTCTAGGCGAAGCCCCCATTCGTCAGTCACTGACGTTACGTCTCCGTTCTCTCCTCAGGGAACGAGGGTTACATACGTAACCGAGACGTTGCGTTCCATGTGAGATTTAAAAATACAAAATTCCAACACTGTTCAAATTAAATAAATGAATATATCCATGCTAGAGGACCATCATGGTTGTGTAAGTTAATTGTGTCAGATTATCACATGCATTTGAGGTCAAAATGACTTCCCTTGATGCCCATAAAACATTACATTGTTGTCAATGACCTTTATTTATATCTTTCTGAGAAGAACAGTTGCGCAGAGCTGGTGGGGAAGTAATTCATCTCACAAGGGTGCATGTTAGCCTCTTCAGAAACTGTTCTATGATCTTGCAATATTCATCATAATATATGATGTGCATTCTCATTAGCTCAAAAACATCTACACTCTTAAAGGGGTCATGAACTACGTTGTTTTATTGTTTTATGATGTTTCCTGGGGTGCACTTATAATGTTAGAATGCTTTTTACATCAAAAATTGTCATAATTTATAAATAAAAGGCACTTTTCCTACCCTGATTTTAGCCCTCTGGTTTGAATGCTCTGTTTTAAGGGGCGTGCTGTGAGACTTCAGTGTAAATGCCCACTGCTGTGATTGGCTAACATCTTTCCATTTGAAATAGCTAAGTATTATTATTACAGCTCTCATGGTTAACTAATCGTGAAAAGTGTTGCATTACATTAGGTCTATGGCGTTATATTCAGATTGTGGCATGAAAGGTTGCAGAGATGAACAGTGTAGCCGATCACAGACATGCTGAGCGCACGAAAGCAGTGATCTCGTCATTGCAACTCAGTTTCTGTACACTAACGAATGCTTTCATCTTCACTAAAAGTGCAAACGTGATATAGTTAAGAGATTCGTTGAATAAAACGGGAGTCACTGATAAACGCGTCACTGATAAACTCTCGCCATTTGATTGACAGCTCCAATGCGCGCTGCTCCAACGATTGCAAAGGGAGCTTTCCTTGATCGCTTTCTTTATAGAATTTCATCACCGTTAAATAACAGATTATTTTCATCCTACTAAGAGAAACAACGCAAGTTGACGTTTAGTCACTGGTTTGATTTACTGACACACAGACAAAGAACATCTGACTGTACATGAATAATTACATTTCAGATCAGGCATTAGAATTAACACAGTTACTTACATGTTGCATTACTGTCGAGCCCAGGCACTGCACAATATTTTGTAATCCTCAACGGCATGTTTATTGCTTGGTAGCTCGATCTAGTTTAACACCACGTAGGCCTATGTTACTTTTAGGCTACCTATTCTATTGCATGTCATGCGTGAATCGGTGGGCGGGGCTAAACAGGCAGTGATGAAGTCATATCATCTATCACATCATATATTAGTGATGAAGTCAAGAGATAACTATATCTCTTAACTTGCCTCCCTTTGACGTCATAGATCCCCACTTTGAAAAACCTGTCATTTGCTGGGCCTGGTGTCAATAAAAGCTTTTATTGGACTAACAAGGAAGTTTTCAGTTCTGAAACTTACAGGATATTCTTATAGTATGGTGACCTCTTATATGTCAAAAGCTCAAGGAACATTTGATTTCTCAGTTCATGATCCCTTTAAAAATAAAGCTTTCAAAAGGGTTTTTTTTGTAGTGATGCCATAGAAGAACCATTTTTGGTTCCCCAAAGAACTTTTCATTAAACAGTTCCTAAAAGAACCATTTTTTTCTTAGTGCGAAGAACATTTTAATAACCTTTTTCCACTATAAAGAACCTTTTGTACATTGAAAAGTTTCAGTGGATTTTAAAAGTTCTTTGTGAATCAATCAATGCCATTAAAGAACCATTATTTTTTAAGAGTGTAATAAATAGGCTGTTGACATGGTTTACCTGTTGATTTGTCTAGGAATAATATGCATGATAAAAATATAGTGTAGTTATGAGTTTGAAATGTGAAATCAATAGATATTTAATATCGCTATATGAAACTAAGCAAAATATACACTGTAAAAAAAATCCATTATTTTTACAGAAAAAAAACTGCCAGCTGTGATTGCCAGAATAATTCAGTAAAAGTACAGTAAAAATTTAAACATATTTACAGAACAACCTGTAAATTTTACCATTTAAAACTGTAATTTACAAAAAAAAATTTAAACAGCCTTTTTCTGCTGAATTAGCAAGGCCACACTGCTACTTAAAGGGATAGTTCACCCAAAAATGAAAATTACCCCATGATTTACTCATCCTCAAGCCATCCTAGGTGTAAATGACATTCTTCTTTCAGACAAAAATGTCCTGGCTCTTTCAAGCATTATAATGGCAGTGAATGGCAGCCCAAAATGTGAAGCCCAAAAAAGTGCATCCATCCATTATAAAAGTAATCCACATGGCTCCAGGGGGTTAATAAAGGCCTTCTGAAGCGAATCAATGGGTTTGTGTAAGAAAATATCCATATTTAACACGTTATAAAGTAAAATATCTAGCTTCCGCCAGACCGCCTTCCGTATTCAACTTACAAAGAAAGAGTAACGCCTCTCGCAGTTCAAAATGCTTATGCTACGTCCGTCGTCATACGTCGTGGCAGTTACGCTTTTTTCGTAAATTCAATACGGATGGCGTATCTTGAGGTAAATCATGGGATAATTTAAATTTTTGGGTGAATTATCCCTTTAAATCTGTTTTAGGCCTATACTGACATCCACTATCAAAGTTCATCACAGACAGCTTTTCCACAAGCTGAGATAAATACTAATATATAGTAGGTGCACGCAGTGTCGACATACGCACAAATACTGTACAAAACACCATCATGGTAACACACTTAACACTAAAATAATGCAATAAACATTCATTCAACAACATAAGATGTATAACATAAAACCCTAATGTCCATAACTGATAACAAATAAACTAAGAAGAAACATCAAATGAGTGTGTCAGTTTATGGCCTTTCACTATAAATTATAAGATAATTTGGTACAAAAAAAATTGTATATTTAACAGTATTTTACTGTAAAATTAAACGAAATGAAAGGTTACAGTTTTTCGTTGTATATTACAGGAACTCACTGTTGTTAACCAATTAACAGGTTTTTACTGTCACATTTTTACAGTAAAAATTACAATCTTTTTTTTAAGAGTAGTTAGAGAGTAGTTAAGAGTAGAGTATGTTATATACAGTATATCATATAACAGGTTTAGGGGTCTAAAATAACTTTGCTACCAAAAAGACAGTTCCTTTTTTCAAAGTTTTTCAAAGTCCATTCACTTATCGTTTGATTCAGACTGCACAACTGGAAATTGTTAGTGTGAAAATCTGTAGCTCAAATCAAATTGACTGCAATGCAAGTTCCGGGAGGCGGAGTGCATTTGTTTCATAATTACTAAAACTGGAAGTTTTCCAGGTGCATGTTAATTTTTTTAAGATATTCACTCCAGGTACTGGTAGGCCTGGATTTTTTGGGGGGTCAGTGTATGACGCACTTTATAGCAATCATATTAGATATTGACAAAGATATTCACTGAAAGCCATGTAGAAAGAAAGTGAGCTGTGGTCATGGCTTTACCAACATCTCTTTCTGTCTAAGAATAAACTGCAAAGTGTTTCAGATGTGCCACAATCATTAAATCAGTTTCAGTGTGCATCTCGCCATTATTTCAGCAGATGTTTTCTCCCTCAAGCTGTCTGATCTTATATATTTTAATTTATTTTCTAATAAATAAAATATTGTCTGTTTGTTTATCTAAATGCTACTGTACCTACACTGTACACTGCTTCATAACACTGTAACTTGCACTACAATTTTAAGTATAGCACAATAATGTGTGTGATTTCATTAAGGTTTTTTTTTAATTATTAATTAAACATATAAAATGTAAAATACCATTACATAAATATCAGTCGGTCAGAAAGCTTTATATAAAAACAACACAGAGCTTCATATGAAAATAGCAGAATAAAAAAGATGTAACTGACCCCTAATAGCATCACTGCATTCTTATCAGTTTTCAAAACTTCAAACCAGAAATGCAAATTAAATCTGGTCCCTTAAGAATGAAGGTTTATAGGACAGTAAGTTTGGGATAGATCATCAAGTGCAAATAAGAAATAAAACTCACCGTGCATCATCCAAAAGAGCGTCCAAGAAATTGTCTATAGTAGTCTGAATAAAACTGTCCCTAAATACAGTGACACAGGGGATTAATAGGAGGAAGTGAGCATAGCCTAGTGCACTGAGAGGAAGTCAGTGACACAAAAAGGCAAAGAGCCAGTGGAGAAGTTCAAAGATGATGTAGGCCATAAATGAATGGGGTGAAGGTTAAAAAGAACTGTAAAAAATGTTTGTTGCAATTACTTATCACAACTTAAAATTGAGCGATTTTGTTGTTGTTGAGATAACTCAAATTTCCAAATGGACTCAAATTTTAATGTAAAACTAACACTTTTTTTTAAGTTGAAACAACACATTATTAGTTATTTTAATGTTGAATTTTGAGTTGTGATTACTGCAGTACTTTTTACATAAGCAGACACATTAGATTCTGCTTTAAATTATTAAATTAATACTGTATGTAGTATATCAGAGCAGTGTAATTCAGCAATATATATATATATATATATATATATATATATATATATATATATATATACACTGATCAGGCATAACATTATGACAGGTGAAGTGAATAACACTGATTATCTCTTCATCACGGCACCTGTTAGTGGGTGGGATATATTAGGCAGCAAGTGAACATTTTGTCCTCAAAGTTGATGTGTTAGAAGCAGGAAAAATGGGCAAGCGGAAGGATTTGAGCGAGTTTGATAAGGGCCAAGACGACTGGGTCAGAGCATCTAAAACTGCAGCTCTTGTGGGGTGTTCCCGGTCTGCAGTGGTCAGTATCTATCAAAAGTGGTCCAAGGAAGGAACAGAGGTGAACCGGCGACAGGGTCATGGGTGGCCAAGGCTCATTGATGCACGTGGGGAGCGAAGGCTGGCCCGTGTGGTCCAATCAAACAAACGAGCTACTGTAGCTCAAATTGCTCAAGAAGTTAATGCTGGTTCTGATAGAAAGGTGTCAGAATACACAGTGCATCACAGTTTGTTGTGTATGGGGCTGCATAGCCGCAGACCAGTCAGGGTGCCCATGCTGGCCCCTGTCCACTGCCGAAAGCACCAACAGTGGGCACGTGAGCATCAGAATTGGACCATGGAGAAATGGAAGAAGGTGGCCTGGTCTGATGAATCACGCTTTCTTTTACATCACATGGATGGCCGGGTGCGTGTGCATCGCTTACCTTGGGAACACATGGCACCAGGATGCACTATGGGAAGAAGGCAAGCCGTCGGAGGCAGTGTGATGTTTTGGGCAATGTTCTGCTGGGAAACCTTGGGTCCTTACTTTGACACGTACCACCTACCTAAGCATTGTTGCAGACCATGTACACCCTTTCATTGAAACGGTATTACCTGGTGGCTGTGGCCTCTTTCAGCAGGATAATGCGCCCTGCCACAAAGCAAAAATGGCTCAGGAATGGTTTGAGGAGCACAACAACGAGTTTGAGGTGTTGACTTGGCCTCCAAATTCCCCAGATCTCAATCCAATCGAAAATCTGTGGGATGTGCAAACAAACAAGTCAGATCCATGGAGGCCCCACCTCGCAACTTACAGGACTTAAAGGATCTGCTGCTAACATCTTGGTGCTAAATACCACAGTACACCTTCAGGGGTCTAGTGGAGTCCATGCCTCGACGGGTCAGGACTGTTATATATATATATATATATATATATACAGTATGTCAAACTGAAACTGTAAAATGTGAACACAGAATAACATTTTGCAGTGTCATCACGAAGCCACTAGGAGACAGTATAATCTTTTTTACAGACACAAGCACCCTCTGCAGTGCCTTTACACAAAGAGGTGAGTGGAAAAAAGAAAAGAGTCAGGAAAGCATCATCACAGATGTGGATGTTCAACCAAACAGTCGGTGCACTCAAAGGACCACTTTTTTATGTCCTTCTATGTCCTAAAAATATTCAAACTGTATAATTATTGACTATTTATTGCTGATGATAAGGCAGAGTGATAGTGATCAGGCAGAATGTTTTATGGCGATTATTAAGGCCCAGTCAGTTTCTGTTTGTATCACTGAATCTTTTCTCTGAAATATTTTCCTATTTATCACTGTAAAGCTACTTTGAAACAATCGGTATTGTATAAAGCACTTTATAAATAAAGGTGACTTGACTTTATGAAAAAGGTTTTATTTTAAGATTAGTAAATGATTTTCTATCAACAAACAGCAGAGCATGGCACTATAGCTACACCAAGGTCATGGGTTTGAATCCCAGGGAATGCAGCAACTGATAAAATGCTTACCTTGTAAGTTGCTTTAGGAAAAAATGCTGTCTTAATGCAATAATTTTTTTTTTAAAGACCAATAAATGAAAAGTTGTAGTACATGCAGTTTTTAAAGAAAAATAATTATAGTAATATATTAATCATAATATTAATAAACCTATAATGCATGTGCAAATATTTATATAGTCTCATATTGAAACATTGATTATTATAATTAAATTAAAATAGACCATTATATCATTATTAATTAAAATTTAAAAATAATTAAAAAATAACATATAACATCCTCCACAGTAGATTGTGGTAAATGGCTTAATAAACAAACTAAATAATGAAAAATATATACTTAGTAAAAAACAACTTTTTGTGAAGTTTACATTTAAAAATATAATTACCTAAATAATATAATATAATATATAATAATATATAATATATTAGAATAGAATAGAATAGAATAGAATAGAATAGAATAGAATATATAAAAACAAAAGAAGTCAATGTAAAGTCGACACCATTAAATAAGCATGTGTGATTGTTTGTTAGTGAGGTGGCAGGCAGAGTGTGATTAGCAGGGAGTGTGCGAGTGACTGCGCATGCGTCGCGCCGCAGACCGTGAGCCCGGCGTGAATCGAGGAGGAAGCGCAGCTCGTTCGGCCTGTCTTAGCTTCTGTCCCTGACAGAGGACTAGCGAACTACCGTCCACCTGCCGTATTCTTTCATCGGCGAGACGGGAAACCGTACAAGAACCGTGTGGTCGTGTGTTTTTGGAGTGTTTCAATACATAGCCTCCATGGAGTCTGATGGGAGGAGAGAGCAGCTGAAGACGAACCTCGAACACTGAGACGGTCTACACGAGGATCCGAGGTAACACGGCTCATTTTAAACGGTTTAACATTTGTTTTTTTCTGTATTTTACATTATATATCTTTTCAGCGATGGATTTGGGTGTTTATAAAGGGGGAAATGTGGTTGCCAGTGGCCTCGTGCCGCTACAAAACCAGCTGCGCAATTCAACCGCATGAATATGAAGATAATACAGTGCCGTTGATTATGAATCAGCTATTTATGACTTATTTTGTTAAGCAAATGTGGGTAATTCAACTCATACTAGTCCAGAATCAGATATGCTCTTGAGCCATTTAAAGTCATACCAGGATATATATAGGCTACATAGCCTATGTTAATCTGTTAATTATTAATATTATAATTATGTGAAGTCTATACTAACCTTAATATTGTGTATATAAAGCTATACATTCAGACTATAAACCTTTCAGAAGTGTTGGTCTACATAGTTTACACTTATAAGTGTTAACTAGTTGACAGGTGAGTTGGGGAGTAACTTGACAACATTCATCGTGGAAAAAAACAAAAAAAAAACCTTGCATTCCTTGTGTTTATGGAGTCGCCAGATATAAACATTAATAAAATAATAATTAACATTTTTTTTGTTTGGTGTTCTAAAATTGTTTATTCTGTGTTTTTCTACATTTTTTTTTACTGGGGGTCAAATTAACCCCAAACAAAAACAGCAGTAGGTTACTATTTTTGATATCAGAAACCTTTGAACAGTGCATGTATACTTTGAGATCAGTAGGCCAGAAGAACATAATAATTTGAAGGCAAAAAATGACACTTTTAGTTTAATTAATTAATTACAGAAAGTGATTTTTAACAAAGCATCTGCTGTAGCAACTAATTAGGCCAACATCATTGTTTTAATACTTTTAACACTCTTTAATAGTTTTCACCTTCATATTGTTCTAATTCTGTTACATGTCAGAAATAATGCGTTTAAAGCAAAGGTGGGTCCTACATTAATATATTACAATATTAATATACTTTTATTATACATTATATAACATATACATTATATATAAAATGAATACATTTAAATTCAAAGGCGCCATAATTTTATACTGAGCATCACAAAAAGACTTTTTATACCTTAAAATAGTGACTTTTATGAATATCTGTTATCTTTTATCTCAGGCAGAGAAATAACTGTACTAAGCATGTGCAGAATAAGTGTCATAACTCTAGTGATTGAAGAGAAATGAGGTGCATGCCAATTTGCGTACTTGTGCACTATTCAATGCTGTTTTTTTTAGTATAAATAAATAATGCAAGTTGTTGTTCACACTAAAAAGTCCAAAAAGAAAAAGTGCTCAATTAAAACTAAGTGTGGAATGTTGGACGCTTCATGCACTATCACAGCTTTCTTTACATTGTGGAGGAGAAGGGGCTTTTAGACTCTAACACTGGCTGACAGAATAACCTTATAAATGAAAATGTACACTATTGAGTACATAGTTTATAGACCTAATTCAGAGCAGCGCCATGATGTATGAAAGCGAGGCTGTGAGGGATAGACTTAACGTATTTTCAATGGCATCCGCTGTAAAAAGATGTATAAAGCTCCTAGATCACTTATAATTTTCCACAGCTCATGCTGTCTGGATTTTTTTTTTTTTGTCTACTGCAGTATATTTTTGCAGTGTTTTGTCAGCAGAACAATCCAAAAACACATTAAATAACAGTTCAACCGACTTAAGAGATGTATGTATGTCTATCTCTCACAGCCTCGCTTTCATTCCCGTTAAAAATCAAAGATGGCGCTGCTGTGAATAAGGTCTAAAGTGCGTCATTTGGGACAACACACAACCTCAGGATTAGGTTAATACTTGACTTGACATGGAGGGTTGGATTGTTGATTTGGTCAGTTGTAGGTGACAAGATCTCTTTCTCTCTCTTATCTCAAACCAGCTTTCCCACTATGGAGCTCAGCAGACTGGTGACGTTCTGGATTGTATGTATGTGCTTCTTGTTGGAATGTCGAGCTGACAAACCCAATCAAGTAAGCCCAGACCCCTCGCCAGCGGACAACGGTGTCTCCGGTGAGTATATCCTGGAATTACTCTCTTATATTGGGGAGAAGTAGCTGTGTCATCGTAGATGAGAGCTGACGGCCATTTCTACAAATAAGATGTACTTCAAAATGCTCTGTGCTTTGCAGCCCCCTGTGCCAGTGCCGTATAGACTTATTTAGTAATTGTATGGGGGTCTAAATGTGGCCCGGCTGAGAATAGGAAGGGAATGCATTCTCTATTAAGCGCTGTCCTCACTTGGGCTGTGTCAAATAAAGGTGCCTAGAGCATCATAGCATGTACAATTGCTTCTGTAATGTGTTTTAGGCCCTAAAAAGGTAGTCCTTAGAGTTCATCTGAGTTTAACTTGAGAGATGATTGGGATCTGTTGCTTCTTGCCCGGACACCTGATCTATGAAACAAACCAGTGAAGAACTAACAAAATTCCTCATAGCTTTCCTGTTATATAATTTAACTCAGTTCTGATTTTGGTATGAAGTTCATGTTAAAAGTCATGGATAACCAAGAAACAACAGGGTCTTTATTTATAACAGAGGACCCTATTGGAATTGCTCGGTCTGTTATTATTCTTCTCTGAAATGAATCGCATTTTTGAGGGCCTAAGCATGCTTGAAAACTCATGAAACTTTGCACACGCGTCAGAAGTGGTGAAAATTTACGTCTGATATGGGTTTCAGAATTAGGTGTGGCAAAATGGCTCGATAGCGCCACCTACATAATTTCAGTTAAGCGTCGTTTGGGCTACGTTTCACGTACAAGTATGAAATTCGGTAGACACATGTAACAGCCCAATACCTACAAAAAAGTCCCTGGCAGCAAAATCGTAAAACCCAACAGGAAGTGAGATATTTTGAATTGAATTTTTTGCCATTTCCAGACATTGTACATTAACGAACTCCTCCTAGAGATTTTGTCAGATAAACATCATATTTGGTCAGTCTAATCTTAAGGCCTTTGTGACGTTAAATTGCGAAGATCTTGAGTTTTTGCTGAAGGGCGTGTCCGTGGCGGCCTAACAAAATTCGATGTTTCGCCATGAAACAGGAAATTGTTGTAACTCGGGCATACAATGTCCGATCTGCCCCAAACTTCACGTTTTATTAGAGTCCTGGCCTGAAGACATCTACATGCCAGTCATAGTGCCACCTGTTGGCAAAAGGAAATGGCATGCTTTACACTGTAATTCACTCCCTGAAATACATTTAAATATGCCATGAAGTACCAAACATGCTAGAAACACGTTAAATCATGCAACACTTAGCTAAGCGCTAATGTTTGCGATTAACGCCACGAAGCGGGAAGTTGTTGTAACTCAAGCATACAATGTATAATCTGCCTCAAACTTCACGTTTGATAAGTGCCCTGGCCTGAAGACATCTACACGCCAAAATGTAGTTATAGTCATAGCGCCACCAGCTGGTAGCAGGAAGTGTGGCAAATACAAATGACTGACGTAGTCCTC
Organism: Coreius guichenoti; assembly: GCA_039654105.1. NCBI lineage: Eukaryota > Metazoa > Chordata > Actinopteri > Cypriniformes > Gobionidae > Coreius > Coreius guichenoti. Next base: position 14,895,838 of record CM077174.1, on the reverse strand, counting down.
CTTATACTTAAATGCATATTGCCCACCGTGCTCTGTTTTTCTTAAAGGGCTAGTTCACCCTGAAATGAAAATAAAGCCAAAAGCTTTAATAAAGCTTTTACTCACCCTGCTGTTGTTCCAATGCCCTATGTCCTTCTATCTTTTTCGGACCTCAAAAGCAGAAATTTTAAAAAACGTCCTGGACGCGTTCCTCCATATAATGGCAGTGAATACCGACCAGGCTAAAACATTACAAAAATGATACAAAAGTATCACGCAATGATACAGTGAGACGCGTGCCATATATGGAAAGTGTTCAGGAGGCATACTATAAGGTTTTGCGAGAAAGAATCCGTATTATTCAGTCAAAATACTGAGCTCGGCCGTTACTCTGTGCGCATTCGTGTAACTTTCTACACTGGACTAGAGATTGTATTGTTCTTCACACACACGGTAACTGAAGTTTTAAACTGTTAAAAGAAATGGCTCAATAAAATATTGCATAGATAGATACACTATGCATTGATATATATCTTCCCTTTGTGTTTTGAACTTTCCAATGCGGAGCGCTGTGACTCCATGTTGCTTCAAGCGCATCATCCTGCGCACAAACGGCACATAAACGCGTTTTGCCGCTCTGTATTGGAGCCTTTCGTATTATAATACTTTTGTGCAATGAAAGATTATTAATAGCCTATCTATAATATGTTGCTGCCTCATTAAAAAGCTGTGCTATACATTTAAAATAAATGTCTTTTAATTTCTTAGTATATAGGCCCTATTTCTATAGATATATTTGCTTGTTTTTCATGAATGTATTTTACAACAATGTGTAACATTTTACCAGATTTAGTGCTACACTTATTCACTTTTATTTGTTCCCCACTAAATGTTTTTTTTTTACTAAATGTTTAGATTTTATACAAGTATTGTGCTCTCTTACTACTTTTCTAGAGTAACTTTTGCTGCTGAATTATCCACCATCTAGTTTATAGTAGTATTTTTGTCATAGATTGTGATTTTTATATATTTTTTTTAATTTGTTGTTTTTCTTTATGATGAAGTTGTCTATTTAGTAGATTGTGTTTAACACACAAAAGAGTGATTATCAGCTCAACACACTGAGGTATCGTGCATCCCTAGTGTTACTACAGTAAATCATGGTAAATTTTTGTGGATGGAAAAGCCTTCTGACTGTATAGTTGTAGCTCAGTGTGTTTCACTTCTTTTCCACGTCAGTGTTGCTGAGAATGTCAGCGCTGTTTCATCTGGCTTTAAACTAGTTTAAATCACAGAGACGTTTGTGGTTTGTTTGAGACAACTCTGCCCCAAACTCGAACGTTTAGTTCTCGCTGGATCTCACTGCGCTGTTTAGTCGTCGCGTGATTAAGGCGGTCAGCGAGTGAACACATTTGCTCTGAGCAAATGTCTTTTTGGAGAGCTAGTGCATTTAAGGTTTCTCATACATAACAGAAATGGCAGTTTATCAGTCATCAAATTGCCACTTACGGTTTACTGTGCTGTCACCTTGTTGACATTGTGAAACAGCATAATTTGTAAACTATGCATGGCGAACCACATATAGTATATTTTAATAGACAAGCTGCGGACCGTTTGAAATTCATCCCCGGGCCGCAATTGTCCCGCAGGCCCGACTTTGGACACCCTTGTTTTATAGTCACGACTGTTTGTTCTATACGATCTATTTATGGAGAATAACACAAATGTTAAGTGGACAGTTTTCTTAATGCAGTTACTGTTTACATAGCTAGTATAATTACATGTGAATTTGCTGATGTTAGCGTTGGGTTTGTCTGTAATCAGTCATGTTCTGCCTGAATGGAGTCAACTTGAAGACGTAAAAGTTGTCCTTTACAATGAATAACTATGGCCTTCTGGTGGTCTTGCTTTTCCGTGTTATATTAATGAATCATATGAACAATCGTCTGATTTTGATCGCAGCATAATGACATAAGAGCCTTTTGGGAAAACTGCCTGAAGTCCACAGTGTGTTTTAAAGCTTTTGCTGAACTGGAATAGTGCCCAGTCACGAGGTGATACTACACCATTCGGGAGTGTTGTGCTTTTGTCATACTTTAGTGATAAAGATATTTAAAATCGCACCTGGTATTACTTCCACTTCATTCATCACACTGGGAACGAAAGTTCAAGTTGAGTGCATTGCATTGTGGGACTCACACTCACAGTGTGCACTGTTCTATACTGCACAATCTGGTAAATGTAGTAGATAATCTGGGTATCCTGTGCATGCAGAGAATTTACATACTTTGCACATAGAGTAGCAAGTTTCCATGCTTTTTCAATTTCGAACATAACCTTGTTCTATGTCCGATTGGGTTAAGTAACATTATTTCACATGAAACTTGTTCATGTGACTATTTCATAAGGGTAAGAAGTTTGCAAAGCAGATTATCATGTTCTCAGTGTGCAAGTGGCAGGTGGCGTCTCCTTCCTGATGGTTTACAATGTATATTTTGTGGTTATGGCATATTAAAGGTGCACTATGTAGGATTTTCAGTTAATGTTTGTGTAAACAACATTTGTGTGTGTGTGTGTGTGTGTTAGAGCTTCTGCTGCTCGATTTGAATTTTCATAAATAATTATTGAATGAGTCAGCGTTTTTGAAGGAATTTGAAATGATTAAATGAAAAATACATTTTTTTTAAACTGTCATTTGTCACCACCTACTGGTGTAATGATTTAAGTATCTTTTAAAGCATCAAGTTACTTTCAAATAGTGATTTACTCTATTTGGTCTGCCATAGACATCAGTGTTTATATCGGAGCTATAAACTTTTATCCCAATACTTCTGTGATTTAATATGAATTATTGTAAGACAGAAATAGCAATACTGTGTGGTTGAAAAGACTGTTTGTGAAGCTGTTTCATACCTATACATATACGTGTGTGTGTGTGTCTATATCGTCCTAATGCACGGTGAGGAGGAGAGTTTGAGTGACTCTCCAAGGGCCACAGCTGGAGAATTGCAGAAAATAGTTGAGTCTCTGGGTCAGAAAGCCCAGAACAACAGCCCCTACATCACCACATGTTGTTTGGGAGGGTTTCAAGAAAAGAAAATGCTCTCACTCAAAAACAAACTCCAGCATATTCATTTGCCAGACACTACTGAAACTTCAAACGAGACTGGGTTTTATGGTAAGATGAAACAAAAAAATTCGCTTTTTAGCAGCAAACACTCAAGATGCACACAGGGGTAAAAAAAGTACCCCATGTGTACAATGAAATCTACTGTTGTATCTTTAATGTTGTGGGCCTATTTTTCTGCTGGAGATTGTGTATGGAGGAATGGTCTCTGATCTCTTGTCACGTGTTCTCCAAACTCATCAGGCGTTATAGAAGAAGACTCAGAGCTGTTATCTTGGCAAATGGAGGTTGTAAAAAGTATTTAATAAAAGGGTATGATTAATTGTGGCCAATGTGTATTAGAGAAAAAAAAATTCATAATGAGATTTGCCCCCATTTAAATTCTTTTATAATGGTATATGTATTCATCCCGATTCCTGAACCGTCATGGTTCAGTGCATGCAGTCACAAGACAAATACAGTCAGTCACAGGTCATCCACACTCCAATTTAGAAGGGGGCCCGCTGTTTACAACCAGTAAAAAGCGAAGAAGAAGAGACGATCAATCGACGTGTTTACATGTAATCTCTCAACCAGTGTTTCAAGCAGTGTCAAGGTTTTTTTATTTTTATTATTTTTTTTTTTTTAAATGCTGGCGGGGAAGGCATTGTTTTACAATGCTTTAATATCTGTATTTATTGAGATGTTGTTATTGTTATTCTTATTCTTTGCAAGTTTGCATCAGAAAAAGTTGTGTTTGTCACTGAGTATTTTAAAAATTTCAAGCATGCTGAATTGCCAGCATTAAAATACCAGGCTGAGTCGCATGATCTTTAGAAAAATGTTTTATGTGGCTATTATACTAGACAGGATAAAGACATGACTAAGAAACTGAAATTAGCATTAGATAATGAGGTTTTTCTAGCGTTCCCAGGACTTATATTAACAGGCACATGGGAAATGTGGCAACTTTGGCCTTTATCAAATTTGCTCACAAGCTTTTAAGGAAGTTTGGGGTTGCAAGATTTCCTGTTATTTTTTTCCTCACCATAATGTAGTTTCAAACTTATGACAAAATTACATTCAAATGGTTGTTCATGAATTGATGTTAATCTACTGACACCATCAATTATATCTGAATGGGAAAACGGTGTGGATGTGTCTATGGGCAAAATGTTTTATTTAGACTAGCCTTCAAAAGTATGGGATCAGAAGGTTTGGGTTTTTTTTTTTTTTTTTTCTGCCAGTGGTCAACTAACAGTAAATACAATTATACACTCACCTAAAGGATTATTAGGAACACCTGTTCAATTTCTCATTAATGCAATTATCTAACCAACCAATCACATGGCAGTTGCTTCAATGCATTTAGGGGTGTGGTCCTGGTCAAGACAATCTCCTGAACTCCAAACTGAATGTCAGAATGGGAAAGAAAGGTGATTTAAGCAATTTTGAGCGTGGCATGGTTGTTGGTGCCAGACGGGCCGGTCTGAGTATTTCACAATCTGCTCAGTTACTGGGATTTTCACGCACAACCATTTCTAGAGTTTACAAAGAATGGTGTGAAAAGGGAAAAACATCCAGTATGCGGCAGTCCTGTGGGCGAAAATGCCTTGTTGATGCTAGAGGTCAGAGGAGAATGGGCCGACTGATTCAAGCTGATAGAAGAGCAACTTTGACTGAAATAACCACTCGTTACAACCGAGGTATGCAGCAAAGCATTTGTGAAGCCACAACACGCACAACCTTGAGGCGGATGGGCTACAACAGCAGAAGACCCCACCGGGTACCACTCATCTCCACTACAAATAGGAAAAAGAGGCTACAATTTGCACGAGCTCACCAAAATTGAAGACTGGAAAAATGTTGCCTGGTCTGATGAGTCTCGATTTCTGTTGAGACATTCAGATGGTAGAGTCAGAATTTGGCGTAAACAGAATGAGAACATGGATCCATCATGCCTTGTTACCACTGTGCAGGCTGGTGGTGGTGGTGTAATGGTGTGGGGGATGTTTTCTTGGCACACTTTAGGCCCCTTAGTGCCAATTGGGCATCGTTTAAATGCCACGGCCTACCTGAGCATTGTTTCTGACCATGTCCATCCCTTTATGACCACCATGTACCCATCCTCTGATGGCTACTTCCAGCAGGATAATGCACCATGTCACAAAGCTCGAATCATTTCAAATTGGTTTCTTGAACATGACAATGAGTTCACTGTACTAAAATGGCCCCCACAGTCACCAGATCTCAACCCAATAGAGCATCTTTGAGATGTGGTGGAACGGGAGCTTCGTGCCCTGGATGTGCATCCCACAAATCTCCATCAACTGCAAGATGCTATCCTATCAATATGGGCCAACGTTTCTAAAGAATGCTTTCAGCACCTTGTTGAATCAATGCCACGTAGAATTAAGGCAGTTCTGAAGGCGAAAGGGGGTCAAACACAGTATTAGTATGGTGTTCCTAATAATCCTTTAGGTGAGTGTAATGCTGCAGAATATTTTTATTTTAAATAAATGTCATTTCATCAAAGAATTCTGAAATGTATCCCCGTTTACACAAAATATTAAGCATTTTCAACATTAATAAGAAATGTTTTTTTGAGCATCAAATCATCATATTAGAATGATTTCTGAAGGATCATGTGACACTGAAGACTGGAGTAATGATGCTGAAAATTCAGCTTTGCATCACAGGAATAAATTACATTTAAAATAAATTGAAATAGAAAACAGTTACATTGACTTGTAATAATATTTGACAATATTACTAATTTCACTTTTTGCATAAATGCAGCTTTGGTGAGCATAAGAGACCTTCTTTTTTTTTTTTTTAAACCAGCCCCAAACTTTCATACAGTTGTGTATATCTTAAAACTGCAGCCCTTGTCCCATTTTTATTAAACAATTCTTGACCACATCAGCCTTCCCGTGACCACAAACTCTATAAAGGTTCAGCGGAGTGGATCTGTACCCGCCACGCCTCCGCAGGCCTTGATCTTTGGAACTTCCTGTGCGTGTCAGGTTTGATCGAACCGCACCGATAGACCTCAGTCTCTCCTGAGGCTGAGAGTCATACTTCACAGAGTAAACAACGTTGATGCCACTGGCCTGGTTTTGTTTCCAGCCTTGTTGGAGAAGACAATGTACCATGCGCTACATTTGGTGTGCTAGTTGTCAGCCTCCCCCAAGAGGCAATCGGCCCCTCATCTCCTGTCTGTTATACAACAGCAGACTGACAGAAAATAACTTGTGGTTTGTTGTCCCCTTTCTTTCTTTTTTAGAGATGCATACATTTAGGAAATCTGTTATTTGAAGTTTGTTATTCAGGTTTATAATGACACTTTTCTTGACTAGCTGTTCTGTAATTGTTGTAAGGGGACTGAAGCATTACATAACACTGTATTCACTGAACCCTGAATTGATGCAGCGAGTTATGTTTCATACAGAGGCTTTGACCAGTGCTTTTGATCTTAGGCCTGTTCTGGTTATATAAAACACACTTTATATAGGACAGATCAGTTTGTAACCGAAAGCCAGGAAAATACTGTATAGTATGCAAACGCATTGCAAGTTCCCGGTCCCATGGCAAGCATTCTTATGTTGCTGTGACTTTGCTCAGGAGGGGCGTTTCCTCGCTGTTATTCTGGTAGCTAGCTATAAACATGTCAACAGTTGAATGGTTTCTTTCCAAACTGTTGCTCGCCATGACTGTAGTTGACCTAAAATACAGAACTGACAGTTTGCACTATATTTTCTGTTGTGGCAATTTGGCGAATGCAATGCGTACTTGCTATGATTTGCATTATCATGTATTATGATGGGATGCAATCAAGCTTTCATGTTCTTGTGCTATGGTAGAGTATGCTTTGGACCTAAAAGTTAAAAAGATATAGCAATAATAATAAGTTTTATTAGCGGTTAACTGCCAGCCGATCAGTTCTGTTTGGCTGATGTGTTGGAAGTGAGACTTTTTTGACAGCACTGATAACACCAGCACCTGAGCACACAGCGCTGTTTAACAGTTCTGTCGGTCGGTCCGTGCGAATTAACTGCAAACAGGAGAGTTCTGCTGTCACTGGACACACACTATTGACAAACTTCAAAGGTGCAGTAAGCAATTTCTGAGAATCATTGTTGAACACTGTTGATATTTGAAATCAACCCAAACAAACACACCCCTCCCTTCATTGCCCCGCCCCCAAAATGCATGAATACGTAATGCAAGAGTGGATGTCTTTTTATCATAGCAAAAGCGAAGCAAATTATAGCGAATATAACGAACAAACAAGGAAGAACAAGGAGTGAACATACAGTACACGAGTATATACAGTACAAGCAAGAGTTTGTTAGTCGAGAGCAGCACACACTCAAAACCAAAGTTACTCGCATATGGAGCAGAAACAACGCAACCTCGGCATCCGTTTTCAGGCCTTCCTGCTTAGTTCTCTTCAGTACTGGAAAGATGTTCTAATATTAACGTGGGTCCTGAAGCTCTTGCCTGGTCATAACCCTTCTTTTTCCAGTGATATTCCTCTGACTTTTTCTCTTTTGTAATGTCTCTCAGCCATCTCTCTTTCTACAGTCTTCAAATTGCCCTCTTGTTCACACTCTCTCCTCCCCCATCATGAGTGGACACCCCCTCTTGCCGCTGATTGGCTCACTCTCTCTCCTCCCCTGTAATGAGTGGACATGCCCCCTACTGCTGATTGGCTCTCTCTCCTCCCCTGTAATGAGTGGACACGCCCCCTACTGCTTATTGGCTCACTCTCTCTCCTCCCCTGTAATGAGTGGACATGCCCCCTACTGCTGATTGGCTCACTCTCCCTCTCCTCGCCTGTTATGAGTGAACACGCCCCCTACCGCTGATTGGCTCACTCTCTCTCCTCCCCCATTATGAGTGAACACGCCCCCTACTGCTGATTGCATAACCCAAGACATATCTTTATTCAAGCACATTGTTAAAAGCAGTTGAGCAATGTATAGGTATTGCTCAATTTCTTCTGGTTTGCTCAATTTGGGTTGAGTACAGCCGGATATGTAAGACATTATACTTGGTAAGTGATACATTTCAGAAACCACATATGATTCTCTTCATGTCCCTTTACCAGTCGCATCTACCAAGCCTTCAAGGTGACTTTGGTAGACTTAGACTTCTGTCTTTGATTCTTGGAGCGCTTTTAGAGAAGTCTTCTCTTAGGTTTCTAAATGGCAAGCTTGTGTTATGAAAAGACAGACGCCAAGGTTTATTTTTCGCAGCTCATGGGTCTCTTGGAAAGGTGCCTTTGCGTTATAACACTCTGATATACACAAACACAACCGGATATATCACAGCCTACATCAGTCTCTCTAGTACCACACACTCTGATCTCATAAAGTTCCCACTTGTGAATTGTTCACACAAACTACTTAAGGTTCTACCACTGCTTTGTGCAGCACAAACCATAGCTTTCCTAACCCTAAGAATCTTGAGTGTGGTAACACAACAGCTGTACAGATTTGCAGCCTAAAAATAGTTGCTTGCTAGTTTTAGTTAATACCACAGCCAGGTCTATTTTTAGACACCCACCCCATAGTTTGAGCTGGAAACCTCAACGGACACAGTGGGATTTAAGGAAGGCTGTTTAGAAGCACCTCTGAATTCTAAAATTGGATCTGGTGCTATCATTTTTAACACAGACAGTCTTCATTAGCACACAATGTTCTCATTAAAGAGTGCTTTGTGGCCCCAGACAGTTAAATTAACCATCGCTACAGCAATACGTCGTATTGGGTCTTTATCTCACATTTATATCTAAAGATTGCTTTCTCTGTTAGATGTGATCCTCAAGTTGAATGCGCTAGTCCTCAATTTAATGCCAATAAAGCCTTTAGGATTGTGTGATGGCCAACTGATATATCGGTTTGACCACTAAAGTCAATTACTAAATAGCTAGTGGATAGCATTTTCCGATAGCCTGCATGACCTTAGTCACGTCATAGGGAAGGAAAGTCGTTTAAAAGAGAGAAATGCATTACATATTGATTTAAAGATCTTGAAGATCAGGTGTTTGTAGCTTGGTTTGTTAGTATCTTGCTAACTGTGTCTGTTTCTGTTCTTCAGAGCTTTGCCGCATTGATGAGCTGCTATGCCAGGACGAGATCGCTATCCTCAGTTTTGAGGCCATCCGCAGCATTCACAAGCAAATGGACGACGATGCCAATGGGAATGTGGATGTTTCGGAGACCGATGGGGTCAGTCAATTACTTTTAAAACTGATTCTTATGTGGCTAACGATTGTGTAAATTAGGCAGTTGATTGACCTTTGTTCTCTTTTAAACTTGCTCTTAAGTGTTTGATTAATTTCTCTCATAGCATTAACATTCATGTCAGCATGACTGTAAATGAGTAATCTGGAACAGGTTAATAGGTACCCTAATAATTGTTGCTGCTTGTGACATTATGGTTATTTTATGTTTTTCATTTGACATGTCTGTTCATTTACCCTATGGGGTACAAGAGTGACTGCCTTGGTTTTGGAAGTATTTTTAAATACATTGGTAACACTTTACAATAAGGTTGTATTAGTTAACATTAGTTAATGCATTAGTTAACATGAACTAACCATGAGTAATACACTTGTTATTGTATTTGTTAATCTTTGTTAACATTAGTTAATAAAATGACAGCTGTTCATGGTTTATGTTAGGTCACTGTGCATTAACTAATGTTAACAAGATTTTAATAATGCATTAGTAAATGTTGAAATTAACATTAACAAAGATAAATAAATGTTTTAAAAGTGCAGTTCATTATTAGTTCATGTTAACTAATGTAGTTAACTAATGTTTACTAATAAACCTTATTGTAAAGTGTCACCAATATATTTTCTCCATAGGCATTAAAAAGTCATGAACCAAGACAACTATCTCTGAGATTAATTACATAATTACAAACTTTGTTTTTAAGCATAAAAAGATACAACACAATACAATGTTTATTTATATAGCACATTTAAAAACAACCGAGGTTGACCAAAGTGCTGCACAAGAGTATAAAAAAGGACACAGCAATATCACACACAGACAGTAAATAGTAATCACCAGCTGTAAAAATGGGTATGGTTCTAGATAATAACTCATAAAACAGAGAATCAGGGAATATTTAACGCCAGTGAAAATAAATATGCTTTAAGAGTAGATTTAAACGTTGATAATAGTTGGGGCAGTTCTAATGTAAGCAGATCAGAGTAAGTCAGAGGTACTGTGGTGCCTGGTTCCGAATGGGTTTAAATACAAATAATAAAACTTTCAAATCAATTCTATATTTAACAGGTAGCCAATGAAGTCAATTCAAGATCGGTGTAATGTGCTCACATTGACGCTTCCCCTTGAGAAGCCGGGCCACTGCGTTTTGAACTAACTGTAAACGTGAGATGGATGACTGGGAGACAGCAATGCAATAATCCAACCAAGACGTTACAAAGGCATGCATAACTGTTTCAAACTTCTTTTAAAGAGAAGAATGGCTTAACCTTAGTTAAAAGACAAATATGATAAAAACAAGATTTGACCGCAACACTTATCTGCTTATCAAATTTAAGGCTGTTGTCAAACAATACACCCAGATTCTTAACACATGTGGTACTGTATGGTGACAAGGAAACAAGATCAAAGTCATGTACTCTGTGTACATTTGAGCCAAACAGGATAATTTCAGTCTTACTCTCATTAAGACTTAAAAAATTACTCATAAGCCAAAGTTTTAATTCACCCAAACAGTCTAAAATAGGCTTTAGGACATGCTTATTCTCACGCTTTAAAGGCAGATAACTGTATATATGTATAACTGTATACTGTGTATGTATGTATGTATGTATGTATGTGTGTGTGTGTATATATAAATAAAGGCTACTGAATTTTTTTTTTTTTTATTAGGGAATTGACTACTTATCCCATGTATTGCATAACATAATTGACAGTACAATAATACTATTGTCTTATTTATTTTTACTCTTATGATGACTATTTTCGATTTATTATATTCTTTATAATATTTGTTGTTATATACAGTGGCTTGCGAAAGTATTCAAACCCCTTCATTTTTTTTCACATTTTATTATGTTGCTGCCTTACTACTTTAAATTACTTTTTTTTTTCTCCACATTAATCTACACTCCATATACCACAACGCAAAAAACTAATTTTTAAATAAGCTTTGCAAATGTATTAAAAAGGAAAAACTGAAATAAGTACATTGCATAAGTATTTAAACTCTTAACACAGTACTGATTTAAAGTATACCTTTACAGATTCGAATATTTTTGTGTATGATGTGACGAGTCCCCCAGTCCCTGCCGCTGAAAAACACCCCCACAGCATGATGCTGTTACTACCACAATTTACTGTTGGGATGGTGTTGTGCAGGTGATGAGCAGTGCCTGGTTTCCTCCATACATGATGCTTGGGACTGAGGTTCATCAGACCAGATGATATTGTTTCTCAGTCTGAGAGAGTCCTTTAGGTGCTTTTTTGCAAATTCCAAGTGGGTTTTGTCTCTGTCTCTTCACTGAGGAGAGGGTTGAGTCTGGCCTCTCTGCCATAAAGCCCAGATCGATGGAGTGTTGCAGTGATGTTTGTCCTTCTGTAAATTGCTCAGTTTGGCCAGGAGGCCAGCTCTAGGAAGAGACATGGTTGTTCCAAGCTTCTTCTATTAAGGATTATGGAGGCTACATGCTTCTGTGTACCTTCAATACAGCAGAATTTTTTTTTTATTTGTCTTCCCCAGATCTGTGTCTTTATACAATCCTGTCTCAGCTCTACAGGCAGTTCGTTTGACCTCATGGCTTGGTTTTTGCTCTGATAAGCATTTTCAGCTGTTAGACCTTTTATTGAGAGGTTTGTGCCTTTCAAAACCATACCCATTCAATTGAGTTTGCCACAGGTTAACTTCACTCGAAGTGTAGTAACATCTACAAACAAAATTGGAATGTTCCTGAGCTAAATTTCAAGTGTCCCAGAAAAGGGTACGAATAATTCTACAATGTATTTAAAGTAGTTTAACATAAGGCTGCAACATAACAAAATGTGAAAAAATAAAGGGATTTGAATACTTTTGCAAGCCACTGTATATTTGTTATATTTGTGTGTGTGTGTATATATACAAACGTAATTGTAACAAAGTTCAGGAAAGGAGGCGGGAACAGACAAACGTTAAACATAACTTTAATAGTAAAATAAACGTAAACAACAAAACAGGAGCGGCAGCAGCAAGTGCAGCATATGAGCATAGTAAATGCTCATTCCACTCCCACGGCTCTCGGCCCGCCCTGCTTCATACCACATACCACGTTAATAAAACTTTAATACATTAGCTCATCCATAAACAGTCTTGTCGGATTGCTTTCCATCGGCTGTGGAGGTGAATACGACAACTCCCATGATTCCACGCTCATTCACGACATCAAGCTACACCAGTTTATTGTTTTGAATAAGAACAACCTTTAGTGGCAAAACTTACATACTGTGCCTTTTAATAGACTAAAAACAAAATTAATAATGCTACTAATAATTGCAGGTTAATAAGGTTTATTTTATTTGTTTCTGTCATAACTGCAGCTTCTCTGGGATGATGGGTATTGTAGTTCTTCACCAGGAATTTGGCAATAAACACAGTTTCAAAATTATTTTATGTATACAGAAAATAAATGGCATTTTTATTTCCGGAACAAACAGTCATAGCCTCATAAGCAGTTCAAGATTATAGTGCTCAAGTCAACTGCATCCTTTCTACCTTCTCTAAGGAGGTCTGTAAATAATAAGATTTGGCTAATTCGTCCTGTCTAATGCTCTTTTTAATGGTCTGGGCTTGTTAAAGCATTAGTACACAATGGGTTTTATCAGCCTGTGAGACAGCTCAGCGATGTGTGTCATGGTTGGTGTTATCTTGCTGTTTGGGCTGCAAGATGCAGGAAACCTATCTGCAGGAAACCTATCTGCAGGAAACCAGAAACCATTCTACCATTTCTGCAGAGGCCATAACTGCTAGTTTACACCCATGTGTAGGTGTCTCGCAGAAAGAATGCTCATCTAGGGTCAGCCTAACTGGTTACTAAATAAATCCACTATTACGAGGGATAAAAAGAGAGTAATTACTAGTCAAAATCTACACTTGTACGTGTCATCTGGGCAAGCTTAGAACATCTTCATGTTTTTGTCCCTCATCTTAAAGAACTTTGCCCTACTGGTTCTAAAGTAATGCAGTTGTAGGTATTCTACTGTCCAAGGATATGACATGCAGAATAGTCTTACGAATGGATTTGTGCTTGTTTTCGCTGCAGTTATCATTAGTCACATCTCAGATGTCATTGATCCATTCCCAGGAGGCTTTCAGTAACAAATAAATGTGAAGCAGTGGTTTCACAACTATTTAGGAGAAATGATAAATCAGGATGGTTATGATACTAGTCGACCAAGAATCAAATTATCGATTAGTTTATCTAGATGTTTTCATGCAGTAGTTTAGATGCATTAATTTAGCGTGCTGTGCAATTTCTTTTGGACCATTTGCATCATATTCACGTTATTTTTGACATAAGAATAGGTGCAGCCATTTTTAACTTGAATGTGCAAGGCTTCTGTTGTCAGCTCCTTTGCTATTTTAGCTGTGCTGCTTGATGTTGCAAACTGGCATTTGTTATGCTTCAATCCATTATCATAATCATAATCATACTGGTTTATAGCACAAGTTTTACTGTTAACTTCCATTTGTAATTCTTCTAGTTATTTACCAAATGAATCAGAAGTCACACATTCTCAGCAAATAGCTTAGACATTGGAAAAAACCCTGTCAGCATATTATATATACATTTATTTTAAGCAACATTGTCACAGCTCTGCACTTTTAAGTGGATATCTTTAGTCAATGCATTGCATCTAGTGATGTTTTTGAGCATCCTGCCATTAGCACTTTAAAGCCTACTGTATCATATTTGAGCCATGAAATTAAGGCCTCTAAATTATCAACATGATCAACTTTCTTCTACATGCCTTCTGGCCCCTGATTGATATTTTATACTTTTTAGTAAGTAAAAGGCCTTTTAATAAAGTAAATGTAAGAATAACTTTTATATTGTTAGTAGGGCTGCTCTCTTATGGTAAAAAAAAAATCATAATCACGATTTTTTTTGTCAATATTAAAAACACGATTATTTAACACAATTATTGGTGGGCGATATTATCAAATTCATGATATATGAATATTTCATGATATGAGTAATTTTAGATATCAGTAAAAGAACAATTATCAATCCTTCAGCAAAAATTAATACTAGGTTAACTAATGTAGCTAAGGAAAAGGTCCTCAAAACAGTTACAGAAGACAAATAAACAGTCAGCAATACAATAAGAACAAAGGAACTAATTACAAATATAATTGACCAATAAATACAACAGAACAAAATACAAATTAAATAGTTTTTCAGGAAGATTTGCTAACAGTGGTATACAGATAATAGCCTACAACAGAAAATGAATAAAGCAATCAAATGTAAAATAACACTGCATACATTCAATATAGTTTAATCTTTTATTAAAGTTAAAAGTTATTCATTCAAGAGCAGTGAGTGATTTTTATCTTTGTCGTTTGATTAACATTAGTGACACAAAGTGACAGCAGACCAATATTACTGCTTCAGTCCAAGACCAAATGCACGCATCCAATATACTGTTAAACGCGTTTTCTTTCTCAACCGTTTACATTCACTTAAGACACAAATGATTGTTTACAAGGATATATATATGTATGTGTGTGTGTATTTTTTTTATATATATATATATATATATATATATATATATATATATATATATATATACATATATACATACACACACACACACACACAACATTTTGTGCTAATTTATTATTATTATTATTATTATTATTATTATTGCTAATAATATATATAATATTTAACAAAATAAGACATATTTTCATTATTAAAAATAAAAATAGAGTATTTAAGAATAAATAACAATATAATAATAATAATAATAAATAATAATAGTAATAATAATATTTTACAGAAAACTTATTTTACAAAAAACTGCGGGGTTACCTGTTAACATGCAGGCAGCCTGTGACTAAAAATCACTAGAACTGTCTAAGGATTTATTATTATTATTATTATTATTATTATTATTATTATAAAAATCTGTGATATACATTTCTTAATTTTTATCAGGAGGTATGCAAAATCAAGAACGAGTCTGTCTTTAATATAAAATATGAGCCTCTTATGCATCCACTGTGGGCAAAAAACATTTATTCATATACATTTATTTATAGTAGTATTATTTTTCCTATTTTTTACCCAAAATAGGATGGCGTGAGCACTGCTGGGCACTAAACACACTCATGTTTCATTCATACTGGAGGCCAGAGGGCGCCCTCGAGCAGAAACGCCACATTTGCCTCAGAAAGAAGTAAAATAATGACGTTTTCAGGAAATGGATTGAAATGAATTGCAATTAATCGCACAGCCCTAATTGTTAGTAGTATTTCAAGATTAACATTTACTGAACCTGAAGCAATTTAGGTTTGCTATATTATCTATACATCTTTTTTTAGAAAAATCATGTTAAAAAGTAAAGTATCAAATATTATACAAGCTTTTGAGAAACATTTATTTGTACATCTCTTAATCATTATTGTTTTGCGTTGCATTATATGTTTTGCCCCCCACCGCAATTAAAACTACAGAGCTTTGTAAAACTGATATTTATTTGCGTTTTATGTAAATATTCTGCTATGCTGTTTTAAAAAGATCATTGATTTACAAGTTATCAGAATTTAATCTTACTTTTTGGCCATAAATCTGCACCAAATTGAATATTTTTGATCCGTTTGAGCCTCTGAATAAAGGCCCCGATATACTTCAAGCAAAATTGAAGAGCAAGTAGTGTGACTTCATTTCGAACAAAATCTGGCCAAAACAGAGTTCGTTTTGTTCATTTCGCGAGTCTGGAAAAGTTCGCTCTGGCTGGTAAACACCATCAAACTACCATTGTAATAGGTAGGTGTGCTCTGAGACTTCAGTTCAGTCTGTCGAGGTCAGACGTCCGCAAGTAAAAACATGAATACACAGTCGCTTTATAGTACAAACTGAAGTTGTAATTAGGGATGCACCGAAATGTTGGCCACCGAAAATTATCGGCCAAAAAATGTCTCTTTTCAGTTTTTGTCCGAAAGAGAAAAACGGCCGAAAATATGAGGCGAAAATGCTGCCCCTCAGTGTTAAGCACTCAGGTTTCACTCTTGCTTTAGCTGTTATCACTGCATGGTGTGACGCTCCGCTCAATATTCCGCTCTATGCTAGGCGTTAAACGGATCAGAGTTGATCTGTGATCCTACGGACCAAGCACGTGTTTTGCAGATTAATTGCTAAGTTTCACCACCAATTCGGTACTCACGTGCTGTTATCTGTGCGCACAGCCACACACACCCGAAGAGCGCACACACACACACACACACACACACACACACACACACACAGAGGCGTGTTTCAAATAGCAAGCGAACAGCGAATTGATTCCTCTTTTGAATCTCTGTGTGCTTGAGCGAACACATACGCACAAAATTGTCAAAATACCTCTAAGTATTCTTGTAAACAGTCGGTTATGTCTTAAGTGAACGTAAAGAGTTGAGAAAGAAATCGGATGTGTGTCATTATATTGGATCCGTGCATTCTGTCTTAAAGTGACAGCAGCCTATAAATACCTGCTGCTAAGTCATTAATGTTAATCAAACAAGAAGACACAGCTTTAACAAAGATTAATCTATATTTAATTCATACTAGGGCTGTAATCTCCCAGTCGATTAGTCAATTATTAGTCGATACGTTCTGGCTCGACCAAAATTCTGATTGGTCGATTTTTTTGCCGCGTTCATTTCATCAGGTGGAAAGCACTAATTGCTAATGGGGGTGTTTTCAGAGCACCCCTGTTTCGCAGGTAACAGTCTGTCTTCAGAACACCCCCCTTGTTTTCACTTCTTTTGGATTAGCCCAACCCACTGGAGAAGAGAGACAGATTGAAGTAGGCTGCTTTGCTGTATATTATTTATTTAATTGTGAGAGCATTTTCCTAGTCAGTCCTCTTCTACCATGTCAACAAAGACATCGGCAGTGTGGCAGCATTTTTTTAAAATAGAAAATGGGAAAAAAGTCGAATGCAAATTTTGCAAGCAACAGTTTGCATATCACAGCTCGACGACAAACGTCATATCACCTAAAAACGGTAAGCTAACTTGTCTGCGTTAGGTTGCCCCGTCTGTTTTGAGTAGGCTATATGAACATATCAGAATTGCCATATTTCAATGTTTTAGTGTAATAATCGTTTTATAACTTATTTTATTTTTTATTTGGAGCCTAATGCGTGATGTGCTGTGCCCACTGTTTGTATTAGTTTTGAGCCTATGCTTTATTTTTCAGTTAGGCACTTTATTTAGTTTCTGCTCTTGATCTGGCTTGTTTAATAAATATTCCTTTTTTATTAAAGTGGACGTGCCTTTTGTGTTTAAGAGTAAAAGCTTTAAGTTAATAGTCTATTCGTGTCTCAGCCGCTGAGCTGAGCTCCTATGTTCGAGCTGCACAGAGCGGCTGAAATGATAGTGTCTGTCAGTTATTATAATACATATGACAAAAACAATTGTCTAAAATATGTTGCATATTCCTCAAAAGTTCTTGTGATGATATCACTAGTTGACAACATAGTATTATATTTTCGGAAATCATAGGCTATGATATTGCGCAGGTGCACGTGATGTCAGAGCCGACAGACTCGTGTGTCAGACTCATTTCAGTGCAAAATAATCAGGTCAAAAACGATTTAAAATACTGCAAATAGCCTACTAGTTTTTTATGTTTATTTATAATTCATTTAGACAGACAACAAGGCTACCAAGTACTGCGCACAGTGCGCAGCTAATTAATTTAACGTTTTTTTAGTCGAAAATTTCAGGACTTCAGTCGATCAAGATTTTCTTTGGTTGATTACAGCCCTGATTCATACAGTGAACACTATAGTGTTATTTTACATTAAGGCCTAATTTATTAAATGTCTGTACCTGAACCCCCCCCACCCAAATATATATATTGGCTTGTATTTTTTTAAATTCAGTATCATTCAAATTATTGAATTTCATTAAGAAATCTAATTAATACAATTATAAAAACATAATTTAAAATAAGAAATAAAATGATTTAAAAAAAAAAAAATTCTCAGATTTTTGGCCAAGAGCATACCGCTGCTCACATATTTTGACCTCCTTTTTACCCCTAAGCGAAATAAGAAAAAAGATGTATTGGGGTCTTAAACATAAAATAGATACGTACTTTAAAAAAAAAAAGTTTAAGTATTTTGTCTAAAAGTTAAATAAACTACCATCTTAAATTAGATTATTTCAGATGTTAGGCTTAAAAGGGTTAAGTTAGAAATAGTCCTATTACTTTTAAACTTTTTTTTTTTTTTTTTTAGGAACCATTTTTTAGAACCATTTTTTCAGTTCTTTCACCCACAATGAGTTAGCCTAGCCACTACCAATTTGAATTACTCCACCAGCTGACATTGAGCAACATTAGCCAGCTCAAAACCGCAAAGAAATACAAGTCCCAGAAGACCAGGCCTGTTCATTCTCTCAGCAGTATGTTTTGAGCAATAAACTCACACATTTTCCTTTTGTTCCATCTCTTTTTTTATGAATGATGTCCAACATTTTGATGCTGCTTCTGAACCGGTGGCCGTTTGCCCGAGGAAAGCCAGTCACCCTGTTCATTGGGTGTTGTTTTGGAAGCCTACACAGTGGAGCAGATCCTGTCCCTTCCTGGCATCCTTTCAGTCGAGCGATATGTTGTGTAGGCGTTCTGTCCTGCCGCGTCCAACCTTCTCGAAGCAGCATCAAGGCAAATCTGATGGAATGGCAACCACAGATTTGTAAAGATCCTGGTGTTCTTGTGAGAGTTTAACATTTCAAAATTTGATGACGTACGGTGCAGTTTGCAATCGCAGAATTAAACCGTTAGATTAGGTTGCGCTGCTTTCAGTGGCTGTTTCCACACAGAGTGCTCGACACTTGTCTTTAAGCGGGCATGTCGAAGAATGTCTTGGCCTGTGTCTGAAAACCATAACTCATTTTTGGCTTGGGGAAAGTGATAGCGTTTCCAGTGAAACTGTGTATTTAATTATTGCTGCTGTGACGTGGGGGGGAAAAAAGCCAAGCATCTCTACATGTCTTGATGTGTCAGTCATAACAATGCTGTTAACAAATTTGATTTCAAGAAAGCAGGTGTGATTGGTCTCCATCTAAATATTTACACATTTATGACAAATCTCTCACAGTGGTTGCAGTTTAACCACAGTTTGAAGCTCTTTACCATCTTAAATATCCCTTGAACTGCACTCTAACCTTCTGTTGCGTTATGTTATGTAATCATTTTTGCCATCTGCTGTGTCTGAGCAAACAGAGCCTTTGCTCTGCTAGATGTTCAGAACACTCGATGGCGTTAATAGACCCAGAATATCTTAAAACGTTACGTCTACATATATAATAGACCTTGGTTTTGCTCTTAAATGTTTCCTAGGGTAAACAGTTTATTCTCATTGAATTAAGTTCTGGTCATTTGCTCATAATGGGCAAACAAGCTGTCATTTTCAGTCCAGTGAGTTTTTAGAGTGGGCAGGGCTTTTTCGCATGGAAACCAAGTGACCAACAAAATGTAGTACTGCTTGTTATAGCCAGTTAAGATCTAGGTCTATACCTTATATATATATATATATATATATATATATATATATATATATATATATATATATATTTCATTAGAAAAAATATTTAATTTAATTTTATATTTTATTTTTTAAATTATTATATATATTTTTTACAATTGTATATTTTATTTTTGTATTTATTATATATATATATATATATATATATATATATATTATATTATATTATATTATATTATATTATATTATATTATATTATATAATATAATATAATATAATATAATATAATATAATATATATATATATATATATATATATATATATATATATAATATAATATATTAGTCAAACCAAAATGTATTCAGACAAATAACATTTTCTCAGAGTTAAACTGTCAGAACAAATTCATCTTGATAATGTCAGATAACTTTGATAGAAAGGCATGCAATGGATTACAATCAACCAATCAGCTGTCAGCTGTTCAATTTAAGTACACAATTAGATAATACTAATTTAGGTCAACCAGTTACCAAGCAATGCTTCATTTTGTTCAGTCTGTGGTGTAAAAGGTTGCATTAGCAATTAATTAATTGGTCAGGTCAAAGTGTCTGAATAATTTTGGTCCCAAATATTTATCAATTTTACTGGTAGTCCACTGTATGAAGAATTTTTGGGTATAATATGTCACAGTTTACTTTATTTTGCTATCCTCACTTACATATTTTATAAAATATGTGTGTGTGTGTGTATATATATGTGTATATATATGTGTATATATATGTATATGTGTGTGTGTGTGTGTATGTGTGTATATATATATATATATATATATATATATATATATATATATATATATATATATATATATATATATATATATATATATATATATAACATTTTTTACTAGTGGGTGCAGGACACTAGTTTGTCTGAATACATTTTGGTTTGACATATATTATATTATATTATATTATATTATATTATGTTATATTATATTATATTATATATATTTTTTTAACCCTTTCACGTGTCAGTTTAAAATATTCTAACTGACCCCCCAGAGTGAGGTTTTTTTTTTTTAAGGCGACTGTTATTTTAGAACGTTTCGCCTTATTGTTTCCATGGCGATGCGTCATGCTTGTCACGTGACTCACCGCAGCTAAAATAGCACTGTATGACACATGTATCGCTTTTATATTCAAAGTATTGTGATATTCGTAAATATTCACAAACTTGCTTAACATGTCATCAACTCTGATATTACGATTCTCAAATACGTGTAAGTGAGTGTGCTTTGTCGTTTAAAAACCTTTTTAAATGATCATGATCTTGATCTCTAACGTGAAATGGGCGTCGCAATGTTTGTTCGCGCCGCAGTTCAGAGAGTCCTGTCAGTCAGATTTACATCACGTGAATTCATCAGTTTCTCCCAAAATACATGCAAGTAAGTGGCCGGTGAACTGGGAGAAGAATAGAGTAAACTTTATAGTTACTTACACTGTGTGTGTCTGATATGAATAAAACACATCGGTAAATTATATTTGAATGGATTGTTATTGCTGCTTCCATAGACACCAGTGTGTATTTACAAACTATAAATGTATTGTTTTACTAGTACTTATGTGTATTTAAATGTTTGAAACCTAAAATAAACATCATGTGGTTGAAAACACTGCATAGTTGTGATTTATATGCCAAGCGCTGAGCGCGTCTCTCTCTGGCTCAGCGCTAGCCAAAGTGTGAAAGTGCAGTTTGAATCTGGCAGTTATGTGACGTCACTGAACATTGTAAATCCCATATGTGGTACCGTACTATCAGGGGCACAGAAATAAAAATCCCATATGTGGGACTGTACCGCTCAAAGAGTAAAAAAAAAAAAAATTTTATTGCCATCTGAAACCATCATAGTACCACTATAGTACTTTTTAAGGGCTGCGATAAGTGTCTGCTTGAGTTTGTGCAGTTGTACAGATTCTACAGAAACTCTTTCCAAGTTCTTGTACTCCATCTCAAGGTCTCTCTAAAAGAGAGAAAAATAAATTATTAAATAAATTATCAGCTAGTGGAGAATATAGCAATTGCTTTCAAAATCTTCACTTTCTCATGAATGCACTGGGATCCTTGAGCTGCTGATTGGAATCTATTTCATTTTGTTCCCTGTTATCTGACAGTTTTTAAGAGAGGACCTCAACTACCATGACCCTAAAGCCAAGCACAACAGTTTCCACGGTGACGACCAGCTCATCAGCGTGGAGGACCTGTGGAACGCCTGGAAGAGTTCGGAAGGTGAGAGCGACTGTTTCATAATGAGCCATTAACACAAAAAGCTGCGAGTCATGGTTTTCTGACATGCACTGTGGAATATGTTGTACCTTTTTAAGAAAAACGGCTCATCGGTTGACCTTTGCTAATGCAGACTCACATTCTTACAAGTTTTTTGCTGACTTTAACAGCAGGGGCAGATTTTTTTATGTCTAGTTTTTTTAGTTGACTGCACAATGTGCATCAAACTATCCAGCTGGATGAAATAAAATACTCCGTTATTTTACAGTTAATATTAATAACTCAGTCAGTCAGTTAATCAATCAATCAATTAAAGTAACATAGTATAATCACAATACTAATACATTGTAAGTTTTGTAGGGTGTGTGTTGTGTTAAGTGCTAACTTAAATGGGCCTCTTAACAGCAGGAGTGTGTTCACTTAGGGAGACGCTTTCACGGTTTTCAACACCTCCTCTAAATCCAGATAAACCCCAGATCCGCTCCAGAACACTCAACCTTCTGCGTCCTGCTCATGAATGTACAGTTGTGAATGGGACCGTGGTAAAACAAATGCCATGTTCAGAAGGAATATAAGCATACTGCTTACTGTAATGTATATACTGCTGCACAGTGTATAATGCAGTGATTCTAGTGGATTGTGGGCTAAAATGTGTTGCAGGTTTGTTTCGGAACAAACAATGCTGTATGCAATAAGTAACCATATATTAGTGTTGTTTAGACAAGTTTGGACAGCACGATAAATGAGCCTATCATGTTTCAAAAGGAAGGAGAAAACGCTTCCCATATATTTTGTTGATAAGGTCAGCAGCTGATGCCAACATGAGCAGTTGGTATCAGCCCTCATCCTCAAATCTGAACTAAAGTATGCAAGGTAAAAGAAAATACAATACTAGTTATTCAACAACCAACAGTTTATCAATATCATCTTTATTGGAAGCGAGTGGCATATTGTGGTTTCCTCCCATTATAATCAATGATGCAATGATAATTTAGTGCAATAAAAGGTTATTTATACTACCATTCAAAAGTATGGGGTCAGAGAGAGAGATAAAAACACATTTATTCAGCAAGGATTGAAATAAATACTATTCTTTTGAATTTTCTTTTAATCAAAGATTCCTGAAAAAAATATGTTTTCAACATTGATGATAATAAGAAATATTTCTTGAGCATCAAATCATCATATCAGAATGATTTCTAAAGGATCACGTGACACTGAAGACTGGAGTAATGATGCTGAAAATTCAGCTTTGATCACAGGAATAAATTACATTTTAAAAAATATATTAAAATAGAAGAGATTTGTTTTAAATTGTAATAATATTTTACAATATTGCTGTTTTTACTGTTATTTTTAATCAAATAAAACAGCCTTTGTGAGCATAGGAGACTTCTTACAAAAACAGAAAATCTCACCAACCCCAAACCTTTGAACATTAGTGCAGGTTATAGTTATTTAATCTATTTATATGTTAAATCTGTTAGTTGTTCTATTTAATGGCTGTAGTTAGTTTCCATGTATTTCTAAGAGACATGTCTATATTTTAATGGCTTGCGTGAACAACTAGTTTAGTTTAGAACATTCCTAATGAATGAGAAGTTATAGTTACACTTATTGCTTGCACTTCATTCATCTGGAAATGAAAGGTCAAGTCAAGCACATTGCATCATGCCATATGCTCTGGGTGTGTATACTGCACATTTTGGCAAATATTATATTCTTGGATCTGACCAAACAATGTCTGTCTGGGGTTTCCTCTCCTCCTCATTGTCTCCCTTTTATTTTTCTCTCTGGTCTGTTTTATTCTCTTCCTCAAAGCACAGCTTAAGAGCCAAGGTTATGAAAGCTGATCTGTCCCAACCAAGCAACACACACACACACACACACACACACACACTCACTCACTGAACAGTTTTGTGCCAGGGTCAGGCGAGAGATATACCCTTACACTGTTTTCATTGAGAGCTGGGAGCGTCTGCTTTTTTTAAAGGTGGTGTGACAGTGAATATCTGGTATTTATGCCAGTGTAATATTTATACGGCAGTAAAATGTGATGTCTATATTGGATTGGTATTATGCCAGCTGTCACTCTGCTCTATATTCTTTTATTTTTGGGGGGTTTTTTTCATTGAAATATCAAAGGCCAATGTATTTAGGCCATGTTTTTTGATGTCTGAGACCAATTTTAGTAATTGTTTTGTTTCAGATTTCTTTCATCATGGGCAGTTTTGATGGCTTAGTGTGTCTTTCTCAATGACAGTTGATCAATTGCGATGATCCAGTATCTGACAAAATTCTTGTGCAGTACTCCTCAAAAATGTGTTACAACCTGACAGTCAATGCTCGCAATGCTTTAAGACTGGTTTTAGGTCTGTTTTTTTTTTTTTCTTTTTTTTTTTCTCCTTACCCTTTGATGGAAATTATTTACTTGAAGAACCTCCTGAGATTTTAGGTTAATATTTCAGTAATTTAACAACACACTTGCTTGTTCACAGTTCTCTGATATCAGTTAATAGTCACGTGGCATGCAGGTAAACAAAATTTAAAATGTAATATTTATTTAGTAAGCGTTTTATTTTATTTTTTAATTTATAATATATATATTTAAATTTTAAAATAATTTTACATATATGATTTTATTAATTGTTAGCTTTATCAGCGTCTCAAATAGTCTGACAGCAGATAAAAATAAACGGTAAGTAGGCTAAATGACTTTCGAGTGATTCGTTACAAAATTGCGCATAAAATATGCTAAACATGAAGGCTCAAATGTGAGCTTCTTCTTTTCCTTTTAATGGTGGTTGGCAAACCCACTTGAAGGTGCATATCGCCACCTACTGCACAACACCTGCATGACCACTGATGTAAAAAAAAAATGGATCGGGCTAAGGATAGCCGATACTGATCAGTTCAAAAACTGCTTAATCTCGGGACATCCCTAGTTCTAAGATATATAAATAGTAGGGATGTAACAATACATCGTATATAGAGATATCGCAATATAAAAATGCGACGATATGTATCGTTGATGTAAAGATATGATTCGCGATATAGTGTTAGTTTTATCCAAGGCTCAGCTTACTGTATTTATAAGGTATAATTCACTCAAAAATGTAAATTCTGTCACCATGTTCTCACCCTCATGTCGTTTCAAACCTATAAGATTTTCATTTAACTTCAAAACACAAATTAAGATATTTTTCAAGAAACCAGAGAAAGATTTCTGTACCTCAATTTAAAGTCCATTCCTCAAAGATCCAAAAAATGTCAAGGCATCGTAAAAATAATCAGTCGAGTGGTCTTATCCAAATCCAAGTCTTCTGAAGAGACACAGTGGCTTTATATGATGAACAGATTTACAACGACACGCATACCTTAGTAAACACGGACATTCAAATGTGACGTGACGCGACGCGCGGAAACAACATAAGAGTGAGTAAATGCAGAACTAACCATTTACAGTTTGGGAATAGTCATTTTGATACGCTTTCTTGCGATTAGAACTGTGTTCGATTGCATTGATAATCTCAAGCGCACTATATAAAAAGATAAATAGTCTGACATGACTTGGCATTTCTCACCAGATCTCACCAGGCTTGTATTATACAATCATACAAACAAAAATTACAAAGGCCAGACAAAATAAAAAAAAAATCAGTGTGCTTTAGATCATTTATCAGTGATCAAAACCAATGCAGTCAGCATGAATGAGAAGTGTCTTCAGAATTAAATACACTCTTAGTCACACCACTCTATTCCCAGCAGACCTCTGATGATGTAACGATTTGTTTTTTTTAAAAACATCACGATTCTTACTAAATTTAAAAACTCCATTAGTGTACTCATTTTAAGTCAAAACCACCCACTTTTGGTCACTCATTGTGTTATATAGCGTTTATTAGCTTGTTTTGAAACATGAATTCTGATACATGATGATGTTTATGAGGTTGGCCTTTGTGTTTCTGTTCCCCAGTGTACAACTGGACAGTGGATCAGGTTGTGGACTGGATTATCAGCTATGTCGAGTTGCCACAATACGCGGAAGCCTTCAGGAAGATGAATTTCAATGGTACCGCCATGCCACGGTGAGTAAGTTAACACACACACACAACCACACACTTCTATTAAAAAAAATTGGGGTTGGTAAGACTATTTGATCAAAGACTATTTGATAGTTTGATCAAAACTACAGTTAAAAAAAATAATAATGTGAAATATTATTTTAATTTAAGATATTAATTTAATATATGTTAAAATGTAATTTATTCTTTTGATGTTAAAGCTGAATTGTCAGCATCATTACTCCAGTCTTCAGTGTCACATGATCCTTCAGAAATCATTCTAATATGATGATTTGATGCTCAAGAAACATTTATGATTATCATCAATGTTGAAAACAGCCATGCTATTTTATATTTAAAACAGCATTTATTTGAAATTGAAATCTTTTGTAACGTTGTATATCACTGTAACATTGTATATGGTTTTCTGTATATGATCAGTTTAACACTTAATAAAAGTGTAAATTTCTTAAAAAAAAAAACACTTACAGGCATACTAGTGTGTATGTATATGTAACATTTATAAAATGTATTCCATCCCAGTGTAATATGCAGAGACGACTGGAGTCCATGCTGAGCCATTTGTAAATAGATTTCTTTCTCACAAAAAAGGTTCATTTATGCCATTTGCTGATGCTGATGTGAAGAAATTAGACACAGCAGCTTTTAAAGAAAAGAGCAGGATGTGGTAAATTCATTTGAGACTGTGCTCTTAGCTTCTGACATGTTGGTTAAGTTAGTTTGGTTCGACTGTGACCGGAAACACTTGTCCTAACCGAGCATTTATTCCACTTCTGGTGAGACAAGAATTACTTGACACTCAACTTGACCACTGTGAGCATCATGGATTAAAAGCATGTTTATTATGGTCAAATGTTTAGCTCTGAAACTCATTTTTCCATTTGACTCGGTTGATGAAAACCTGGCCTCTTACTCAAGTGCCCATCTGCTGCACTTTTGCATTTATTTATTTATTTTTCCCTCTTCTAGATTGGCAATGAAGAATGTCACTCTGACACAAACTGTGCTGAAGATTCTGGACCGGAGTCACGTTCAGAAACTTCAGCTTAAAGCTCTGGATACAGTTCTGTTTGGAGCCCCTATGAGTGAGTGAGATTTCCCTCTAGTAGACATTAAACCTAAATCTGTCATATTTGGATGTTTAAATGTTTATGTTTAAATGTTTGGATGTAGATATGTTTTCAGAGATCTGTACCTTGTGCCTGCTTAGGTGGAGTCATGTTTCACAGATGTAATCTGTTTTCACTTTTAAACACGTTCGTGGGCCGGTTACTGCGGTGTCTATCACATCAGATGATTGATAGCCCAACCATGCAAATAAGCACTGAAGAACCTGCTTAACCTCTTGGTCTTCAGATATCTTGTAGTGAACTATGAGCAGTTGTTGCTTCATATTTGGGAGGAGCAGTAAAAACATGGTGTTTCCTCGGATTTAGGATTGCCATCTGAGAAACAGCCAGCTGTTAGTTTTGGACTGGCACTTTTCTGGAAACCTCTCTATGGAAGTAAAATAATGCCAAATGTTTTTGAAACAAAAAAGTTTGTTGAATTGCACTACTTGAACAAATATACATTGCATTAACCATGCTTACATTTTAATGGATTGTATTTTTAGGGCTTGCATTTTTATGGGTTGAAATTCAACATGGTTGTATATTTAAGATGTGAATATTTCAATTCAAAAGATTTCACACACATTTTCATTATTAAAAATTCAATAATCCATATTCACCTCTCAGATTTCACTTCCAATATTCAATATTCAAATATTCATTCTGTTTAAAAAATACAACCTATAATATTCGACAGGCAATTTTCGGTCCATTTTATTTCGCTTCCACAAATTCAGTGGTTCAAATTCGACAGAAAATTCAACAGTTCACATCCGGGAACTGCAGGAATAGCTGTAGATTACCGAGCATAATCTCCATCTGCTGTTAGTCGGCCTCACCAGCAGGTGGTGCAAGCGGCTGTTGAAGACCAGAGCAACGAGTAGAGAGAGTCATTCATTCATTAAATGGATTTACAGAAATGGAGCAAGCGATACGTATTTGTGATGATTACCAGGGCCAATATATGGAAATCTGATAAAGACACAAAAGAAGTGTTTACATTTAAGTCTTCACAGTTACTTTTGTACATGTAAGCAGCTTTCTCTACCGCACATAGATAGTCGCACATTTAGGGACCATCTCTAACATATGACGTGAATACACGTTTCTAACTTCACTAGCATTTGAAGAGAATGACTTAGTCATAAAACCAACTGTAAAGTGTTCATGTAGGTGTCAGGTGTCAGAAGACCTGACACATTTTACATTTTTGAGATGAAAGAAATTAGAAACGTGTATACACGTCGTATGTAACTTTAGAGACGGTCCCTAAATGTGCGACTATCGTCCAATGTCATTGTCAAGCCAACTTCATGCCAGTATATCACTGGGAAACGCTTAGCGTGAAACTTGACCACCTGCTTGACTGTAGCCTATATAGTAGCCCACATCCCCAGTAAGGTGCAGTTTGGTCTTTTATATCAGTGTATTAAGCTACGTTAAGCATCCCGACGGCAGGGGAATCCTGGAGTATGACGTATTGAGGGAACCCCTAGTACTGCAGCACAGGGCTGCCATATAAAGTTAAGGAAACTAAACAACCGAGATAAATATATGTCTACCTCAGATGTAACGTTTGATCAGCATCGGGGGATAATTATAATCTCGTTCACGGTAGAGAAAGCTGCTTACATACAAAAGTAACCGTGAAGACTTAAATGTAAACTGCTTTTGTGTCTTTATCAGCTTTTCCATATATATATATATTGCCCCTGATAATCATCACAAATACGTATCGCTTGCTTCATTTCTGTAAATCCATTTAATGAATGAATGACTCTCTCTACTCGTTGCTCTGGTCTTCGTCAACAGCCGCTTGCACCACCTGCTGGTGAGGCCGACTAACAGCAGATGGAGATTATGCTCGGTAATCTACTGCTATTCCTGCACTTCCCGGATGTGAACTGTTGAATTTTCTGTCGAATCTGAACCACTGAATTTGTGGAAGCAAGTTTGTAAAACGAAATAAAATGGACTGTTGAATATTAGGTTGTATTTTTAAACAGAATGAATATTTTGAAAGTGAAATCTGAGAGGTGAAATTTTTTTTTTTTATTGAATTTTTAATAATGAAAATGTGTGTGAAATGTTTTGAATTGAAATATTCACATCTTAAATATACAACCATGTTGAATTTCAGCCCATAAAAATGCAAGCCCTAAAAATACAATCCATTAAAATGTAAGCATGGTTAATGCAATGTATATTTTTTTCAAGTAGTGCAATTCAACAAACTTTTTTGTTTCAAAAACATTTGGCATTATTTTACTTCCATACCTCTCTATCATCCAACATGGCATTGCCATGGAGGATTTATCAGTGTTAAAAGCCTTTGTATACGAGAAGGTTAAACAAGGTCAAAAGGTTGTGGTTTTTCACTAGTAGCTGCAGTACCTGCTGCAGTTTTAATGTTTTTGAAAGTCTCTTATGCTCACACAGGCTGAATTTATTTGATAAGAAATAAGGTAAAAACTGTAATATTGTGAACTTATTATTAAAAAATGTTTTATTATACAATACAATTAAAATAAATATTTTGCTATTTTACTATATTTTTAAATGTCATATATTCCTGTGCTCAAAGTTGAATTATGCTGAATATGCTGAATATGCATCATTACTCCAGTCTTCAGTGTCGCATGATCCTTCAGAAATCATTCTGATATGATGATTTGCTGCTCAAGAAACATTTCTTATTATTATCAATGTTGAAAACAGTTGAGCTGCTTAATTTTGTGTAATATAGCTGTTTGTGAAAGTAAAAGGTCTGCAAAGTTTTAAAGATCAAAGTTCACGATAAATAGTTATTGTTTCCCAAAAGAGAGAACTGATTCTGAACTGCCTAAAACAAGTCATCAGTAGTTCCAGTGTTACTTCCTGCTCAAACGGCCGTAGGTTTGTAACAAATTTGCATAACGCCAGCTTATGGTCTTCATTGGCTGCCTGCCAACAATGCCTATTTTGACTCCCTCAAACGTGTTGTCGACATGTCGAGAAGACGCTGTTTTCTGTGCTGTGAATCCACTTTGCATACACTCCAAATGGATGAGGACTCTGGCTAGAATAGATACGCCATCGTTACTGTTTGTATCACTGTGTGTCAAGCGCTGAGGAAGCCTCCGGAGCTGAAATTCAGTTATGGTAATTGACATTTCTTTAGACAGCGTGCCAGCCACATTGAGCTCTCTTTCGCGCATGAACAGGCAAAACACACAAAATTATGCCAAAATGCCTGCTTTGTGGAGTATCCTCGTAAGTACTGTCTTAAATGACCATAAAGACTTGCAAGGACATCGAATGTGTGTCAGATCCGCATCATGTGCGTCAGGTCTTTAATGACAGACAGCAGCAGGTTTATTAGGCTGCTGTCACTTTATGTTAATCAAAGAACAAGAGACAGAAAATCACTCATTGCTCTTGACTCAATAACTTTTGTAGCTTTAATAAGGATTAATCTATATTCAATTTATAATTTATGCAGTGAAGACTGGTAATTTTATTCGATTTCTGTACATTTCCTACCTGTTAGGTCCAATATTTAAAATATACTGTCTTTATGTTGTTTCTACACTAATTTGAAGATTAAATGTGAAATCGTTACAATATAAAAATATTTTTTTTTAAAAAGTGCGATTTAATCGTGATTAATTACTTAAAAATGTGCGATTCATTTAGTAGATCGATTTTGTGTGTGTATTTTATTTATATATATATATATATATATATATATATATATATATATATATATATATATATATATATATATATATATATATATATATATAAACCATTTTGAATGCTAGTATAGAGATCAGAATTTTTTTTTTTTTATTAGGTTGGTCCAGCTGGTCCTAGACCAAAAAGACCAGACAAAGACATTGCCAATTTCTGCCATATTGATTAATGCAATTTCTTCAATTTATTTTTCTACAATGGTCCATGTCCTTCTTTTTAAATGGTCTCTGAGCCCAATTAGCCAACATCCACGGATCTTGTAAGGCTCGTATTCATCTGCTGTAGGCCGATGGGAAAGCTCCAGGGGTTGGATAGGGAGGGTGTAGACGGTTACTCTGTATTCTAAGCACATGTCTTTGGCGCACTGAAACTGATGCAGCCAGTGTCTAACCCTCCAAAATGCTGGTGAACAGGTTCAGCAGGTTTAAATAAATTTGTAAAATGTGCAGGCATCAAAGAGGGACTGATGTTTTGTTTTTGTTTTTTTGTATTCATTGCCTTTGTTTTGTTTCATTAATGCCTTTTACACATACATTTTCCCAGGAACACATTCTCAGACAATCTGTTGTATTCCTAGCAGCGTTATCTGAAGAAACTGCCTTGACCTGGAAACGTGGTCAGTCTGTGATCCATCAACCTGGATTGCATGGCTCAGCTCGTACAGTAACGCTGCGTTTTGATTTGATTTACACCACATACCAGAATACACCAGGGCTGACATAACCGTGTGCTTCACATGCCTTTTGTTATGAGCGAGAACTCTCCTAGGAGTTGTTTTAGCACTAGAATGAGGGTGTTTGACATTATGGACGTGATATAGCGCTAGCGCAGCACTAAATGCCTTGTTCAGAATGCCTTTCCAAATCTGGCCAAAGAGCTCGTTTTTATTAGCTATGTGACATGTCTTCCCTTTTTTATTGGCATTGTTTATATACATTTATTTTGAATTGGCCTAAAAAAGCTGGGTCGTCCTGTCAGAAATGTTTTGAACAGTATGCAGGTGTTCTGTTTTTATGTATATATCTCCTGCACTTTTGAAATTATAGTTTGTTGTTGAGTATGCGGACATAATCTAACACTTGCAATGTTGAACCTAAGAACTTTAAAAATAAAATAAGAAATGATCTGCAATAACTAGGGATGCATAATACATTGTTAATGCAATGTTTATCAGTATAGCTTATTTAAACTATAACATTTATTATCAGAATCAGTTTTTGATTATTGGATATCGTATATTTAGTTGGGCAAGCCCAACTAAATAAAGTATATTGTATATTGAAAGTATATTGATTTGGCCATCATCCAACACTTACTTAAAAATATTTTTAAAACACTAATCATTTAGCAACTTTTCTTTTCTTGCTTTTTATAATGTTGTGATGCCTGAATTCACTTGTAGCATTTAAAATAACTGAGTTTAGTTTTTAGTCTTATTTTTTAAACAAAAATATAGTGTACATTTGCCATTCATCAGCCACATGAAAATAATTATTGGTTTATCGGTGTTCAGAATTGAAAATTTGTTGCATATCTAGCAATAATGTCTCAGAAATTGTCATGGAGTTTACAAGAGATGTGCATTTTGCTCATTTTGAGTGCTCACTGCTCATGTTTTGTTTTGTTTTGTTTTTTTCCCACGATTATTTTAATTGTTGGTTTATGTACACCTATCAATCAAACGTTTGGGGTCAGTATGAGTTAATATTAAAGGAAATTATTATTTATTCAGCAAGAATGCATTACATGATGCGTAAGTGAGTAAAGTATCACGTGACACTGAAGACTGGAGTAATGATGCTGAAAATTCAGCTTTGCCATCACAGGAATAAATTACATTTTAAAATATATTAAAAGAGAAAACCGTTATTTTAAATTGTAGTAATATTTCACAATATTGCAGTTTTTACTGTAGTTTTGATCAAATAAATGCAGCCTTGGTGAGCATAAGAGACTTCTTTCTAAAGAACTTTGCATTGTAGTGTATGTTCTAAATAGATGGATGTGTATTTTCTATTTTATTTTTTATTTTTTTATTTAAGACGTCTGTCTCTCTATTAGTCCGAGGAGTGTAAGAACCTGAGCTATTAAACTAAACTGCTACAAAATTCTACAATCTCACCTCTTTAAATCCAGCAACCTTAATGTTTTTAGGCATTTGCATTTGACATTCCCTGCTCTGGCTCCTATTAATGTTCTGCTGTCAGCCATCATTGAGACCATCCTCTCAGAGGAGTCAAAGACAGACTCGATACTGGAGAGAGTGTCTGTATGTGGCAGATCTCATTGTGTAAGTTGACTCTGAAGAGGTCTGGCTCCAGGAAACCAGGGCGATGGTGCAGGCTGCATGTGACAGCCCAATACCACCCTACCGATCTACTGACACCGATTCCAGCTGCCCTGGTACCTCGGGACAATGCCTCCATCAGAAACACGTCTCAGTTTTTGTTATATCGCTGACACAGTTGACAGGTTTTAAAAGCCTATGCTTCAGTGTTTAACAACAACATTTGAATGATCTGTCTCCAGAGTGTTCTATCAAAGCCTTCTGCTTTTGTTAAAGCCATGGTGCAACTGTTATTGCACATGTTCTAGACATTTAGCTTGTGGTTCGCATGTTGGTGATGCAGGTTTAACCAAGGTTTAACTTTGCAAAAAGTGTTTTAGTATGTGGGATTTGGTTCTCAAAGCTTTCGAGCTAATGCAGACCAACCTTTTTTTATTTTATTTTTTTTTTTTATTTTTTTATTTATTTTTTTTTTTGTGCGCGCGCGGTCGTGCTCCCTAGAGGTTGGGGAGTTGAGAAGAGAGTATTATTTTCCATCTCTCAACGAAGACTTAATTATTTAATCATGGATATGTACAGATAGAGTAAGAAATTGAGTCAGCCAGGGTCAGGACTGTGTGGTGTCCCCGGGGCTGTTGTTAGGTTAACTGTCTTGCCCAATGGCACAGCTGTGGTAAGTATTGCAGGACTGTGACCGCAGAAGCCAATGCAACCTTACAGTTAGGGTTGTCAAACGACTTATTTCTGCAGTTCTAGTAGCACAGAGTACCAGGTATATTTGGTACCCGCTGATAGACGCTGTTTTCAAACGCTCTTGTTTGTGTTTGTTTGAGCACTCTCTGAGTGTCAAAGGTTTCTATTTACAGCGTGTTTTATAAGCGTTGTGATTTTAGCTAATCACAATCATATCTGTTGAGTACGTGAACGCAATGGCCTATCAGAGGTGCTAGTCAGTCAGAATCCGCTTAACACCACTAAAAACGCACAAGGTTTTGTTCAACGCGAGCTGCACGTTCGCAAATCCTTTCATTATAACCAACAAAGTGTAAACACAATGTAAATAAGAGATTCACTGTACAATTAAGATGATACTTATAACGGGAGTTTCCACGAGTGCAGAAATCAGTGAGCTTGCACTTTAGAGATTGACAGCCTTAGTGATTATACAGGGAGGCTCTTCTCTTGCTTTATTACCCATTCACAATCTGAAGTTTTTCATTCTGCTAAGTACACTGCAAAGTTTCTGGGTTGACAACCATTTGTGACCCGTGCTGGAAAAATTCACTAGATGCCAAACACGTCTTTCCGCACTCATGGCCAAAGGAGTATACTTTAAAAAGTCTTGTGCGTGAGACGGAGCGGAACACAGAAAATGAAGTATACCCAGGCCTTTAGAAGGCAGCTGCCTATGTAGACCACTTACTAGGTTTTGAAACCGACATTGTGAACTGATTCTCTCTGCCTGTTCTAGTGTAAATTTTTGTGTAAAAAAAAATTTCCATGATCATTTTAGTAACATGCACTGACATGCAGGCATATTTACTGAAAGTGTCTTGTTAGAAATGCTGCAAACAATGTGTTCATTGATTATTGGGTTATTCCCTGGGTTTGCTAAATGAGTACTTGAAGTATGTACTGGTTTCTGTCTCTCACAGTGAACCGACATAACCATCTGAAGGACTTCATGCTGGTGGTGTCTATAGTCATCGGAATGGGAGGTTGCTGGTTTGCTTACATCCAGAACCGGCACTCTAAAGACCACATGAAGAAGATGATAATAGACCTTGAGAGCCTCCATCGGGCAGAGCAGAGCCTTCATGACCTACAGCAGAAGTGAGAACCTTTCATTATTTTTAGATTCTGTGTGAGAGACTCTGTGGTGGCTCTTGGAGCCCTTGGCTCTGGTGTAAGGCATTGCTTTATCGATGTCTTTGGTCGATGTAGTGTGTCTAATGCCATAACCAACCACAGTTTTAAGTTGCATAATGTTAAACTAAGTTTTTGAACTTTTGGAAACTTACTGTGTAGCTTGCTTTGATATTCAAAATGACCGGTGTATGAAGTAACCTAGACCTCCAGCTGAGCCTTGTACTCCAGTTTATGGTGGATGAAAATACTGAAATATGTTTTAGGCACAGGAACTCATAAAGTGAGGATGGCATTACAAATGTATGATTTGCAGTCACTGTCTAAATGGAGTTCCTATGAGCTTTGATGTCAGATAGATTGGTCACTGTTTTTACAGTGTTTAGTGAGCCTGGGCTTCCCTTCTGAGGGAACAGGATATGGACCCGCATGGGAATAATCTGCAAGAGAGAACATCTGTTTGAGAAAGAGAGGAATGGCTAGGAAATGAAGAACTTAATTTCAACACTTATTTTCTGCTTCAGTTACATTTACGATACCAAACTAAGCCAGTTTCTTGAAGCCTCTGGTATAATCGTATAAACGTAATGG
The DNA here is from genome assembly GCA_039654105.1 of Coreius guichenoti. Taxonomy (NCBI): domain Eukaryota; kingdom Metazoa; phylum Chordata; class Actinopteri; order Cypriniformes; family Gobionidae; genus Coreius; species Coreius guichenoti. Next base: position 14,860,031 of record CM077174.1, on the reverse strand, counting down.
GTAATAAATGGGTTTTGTTCCTGCCCATCCATATTTAAGAAAATAATTTGTTTATTTGTGCATTTTCTCAATGCATCAAACATATAGTAAAAAATTGTATCTTTACTTTCATCATGAGGATGCCTTTTTTGCCCGTTCCTCACCTATTTGTTTCTAGAGCCCTGTTTACACCTGATATTACGATGTGTTTTGGTCGATTGGAACAAAGTAGATGAGGGAGAGACATACCGGTTTACTAGGGGTGTAAATCGTATGCTGAGACTCTTTAGGAATGTGGGAACGCGGATAATGCTCTGATCCCTCAGTACCAACCATCTTCCGGCAGCTTCCTGTTGAAGTCCTCATGCAGACTCATAGTCTGTCACCTTTAAGCGAAAGACACAGGAGACCACGTGACCGGAGGGGTCCGTGTATCCCTTAAACATGTGAATGAAGTGTGAGAGCGTGTGTGAAGGGGACAGGGCAATGGAAACTATGCAGAGTGTGTGTTACAGTGGCGGACGTCCAGCATGTTGTGTTTTGACACAACCAGTCGAGTCACCGGGTCACGTCTCTGGTGATTGGTGGGTGAGAAGCCCACAGTGCTCCGGTCAACCCTGAGGGAGGTGATTAACCCCTGGATACTTTGAATCATCTCAGCTTAAGCTCAAGGATAAAAATAAAATAAATGCCTCTGCCAGTTATGTCACACATGAACGCTGGTCCTTGTGGGCTGTCGTTTCATAAAAGTACATTTTATTTGATGTAGGCTTGTTTTGTGAACATTTTTAGATGAAACGAAATGTCAGTTTGCCTTTTAAGCAAGCTACAGTGGCCGTTTGCATGTAGGCATTTTTTTCTCCATTTGAGACATATTGTAAATGCTTATCAAGGCTGCAGCAGTTGAGTCAGGCTTTCTAGCAGTTTCCTATGTAGGTGTGTTGATGCATTTCACACCAGACAAACCAATTCTCGAACGCTGCCAAATTACCACATGCGCGATCCCTGTCCATTCACTCTGAGTCAAAAAATTACGCATAATGTAAACTGCCCTTTTTGCATGGCAATTTGCAATTCAATTTGATTAGAATTGCATGTTATAAACTAAAGTAGAAGTTTACATTTGCGAAAGAAAATTTGTGATGCCTGCCCATTGAAAACGCACTACCACAACTAGGGTGTGTGTGTGAGTGGCATTGCTTTCCAGCTGCTTTAGTGTGTCACTGTTTAGTGAGGTTGTCAGGTCATTCACTAAAAATGGAAAACTTATATGTTTTGCCCGTTCATTTACACGACAACAGCGTTTTGGGGCCCTGAAAACGCAAACTCACCATTAAACTGATACCATTAAAATAAAATATTATTGTATAAATATCTGATTAATCTCATATAGAATGCGTTGCGTTAAATAACCCGTTAACAAAGTGCTTCGGTTTGCCGGTGTAGTGCAGCACATGCAGTTTAACTACAATTGGGACTGTCATATTACATAACATTTATAATGAGAACACAATATTGTAATAAAACGCTGTGAATTATTTGGGTTTAGTTGTTAAGGAATGTTGTGTTTGAGACAAGCGCACATGACTTCCATTCTTAGAGATGATTTCTTGCCTCTCCCACATCTCTTGCATGCTTGTTTAATGCTTGAGAGAAAAGCATCAAACAAGCTTGCTTCTTCACATGCACAACAGTGAACCGTGCTTATCTGAGGCTGCATGTGCACGTTTGTAGGGGAGGAAGAAAAGAAAAGTTTAATTAATCATTGCAAGCATAGTCTAGTCTATTGTTTGTAGTGTTTTTTTGTTCATAGTCATACTTTCACCAGCTCAAACAAATGTTCTTTGCAAAGATGGTGAGTCAGACTAAATGATTTGTTTGTATATATAAAAGATGGTGAATGAAAGATTGGAAAACAGTTAAAACTTTAGATCTCTGACTATGCAATCATAAAGAGTTTGAGATTTGAAAAATTACATGACTTGCCAGTGACACTTTAAGGTGACGTAGTTACACGTTACTACATGTACTTACTATAGTAATAACACTAAATTTTGCATAATTACTAACCCTAAACAAACCCTAACCATAACTCCTATAGTAAGTACATGTAGTTTATTAATATTACTCAGTACTTATTTGAATAAATACAATGTAACTACATCACCTTAAAATAGTGTAACCAACTTGCCTTGCTAGATATTTGTTGTTGGCTTGTAGGGCTGAGGTCCCATTACTTGTTTTGGAGGATGGTGAAATGCAGAGGTCAGGGTTGGGGGTTGTAGATTTCCCATCTTAGCTGTAAATTCAGATCACCTTACACTAGTCCTTCACTCAATGAAAAACTTCTCCCCCAATCCACCTGTTTCTCTTTCTGTCAGGCCTCCGTAGCCTTGTCTGCCATCTTCTGGATGCCAACAAAACTGCATGAGTCATTCAACAACCGGATCTATTCTTTTCTATTCAGTAGGGTTTAAGAAATAAGTCAATTTGATTTAAACTCGGTACCCATAATCCTGGAGGGATTCATATCATGTCTTGAGTCATTCCAGTGTCCCCTAAACCAGTGTCATTCAATATGCTTCAAGCGAAGCCCCCAGACAGATAAAACCTCTTCCTTTAAGGGAAGATTGATCTTGGGTTTTATATAGACGCGACTGATTGAATCAGGGGCCCTGCGTTTCCTCTCTCTTACGCCAGGAAAAATCGTTAATCCCGTCATAGCTCAGAAGAGCCTAGACTTCGGTTGTCAGTTATTTTTCCGCTCCCCCTTCCTGCTTATTACATCATCATATCTTGATGATGACGCCTCCATGTTTTGCAATCAGAGTTTCCTGTAAATGTAGTTTCCGGCTGAAGGTGCTGGAAATGTGTGTGAAAATATGTGTACCCACTTAATAAACCCAGGTGAACATAGAGGATTATGTGGTTTCTTTAGAGCTTTTATCCTGCTAATGGGCTGTTTATAATGGATTTTTATGATGACCTGATGTGACCTCTTGTTTATGAGTGTGTTTCCAATTACCAAAATGGGTTATTGCAGTTAGTGATAGACCAATATATCAGCCAGGCCAATTAATCGTCAATTATTATCACTTTTTTTTTTTTTTTTTTCCAACCCAACTTTTCAAAATCACTTTAACTGTTTTAAACAGATTTTCATTGTGCTCTAAGATGTTTGGACCCCAGTGTATATATTAGCCTGTTCTCTAGATATTGGCCATTGATAACCCATATTGGTATGATACAGTTCAGTCCGTAGTCGAATAAAGCTCTTTCCAGTTGACAGACTGCAAAGACGTGTAAAGCAGCCATATTTGTCTTTACTGTGCTTAAGACCGGCTTTTGAGTTTTGAACCTCTTTGAACCTTCAGCAACGCTGGCCCTGAAGCTAAAAAGAGCACAGCTGGGTTTAAGGCTCTGCTGTGATTTTAGTGTTGTTTGTCTGACAGGAGTTTTATCAAGCATGCCTTAGTTTCCCGTCATCAGTTATGTTTTATTTTAGCATCTTAATCCTTGCATTACTCTGCTATCTGTTTGCTGAACTGTAGAGACACAATTTAATTGGCACAAAAGGAGTGAGACATCATGTGATTTGCTAAGAGCTTAAATCCGCTCCAATTACTGATGCTGAAATGCAGAATTTTTTCAGTGTACTGGTTCTGAATAAAGTTAGTTTAAGACTTATAGTTTAAGACTGAACTTTCTGTGTGTGTGCGTGTGTGCGTGTGTGCGTGTGTGTGTGTTAACAGTGTTTTACTGGTTTGTAGCAGTTTTGTATTCTGCAGTGTTTATTTACAACAGTGTATTTACTAAAGTTCCCGAAGGGATAAGTTAAATCAAGGTCGTAAGAACATCCAAAACAGGGCTGTAAATAGTAACGGATATACACAAATAGATTTAAAAAAAACTTTCAGAAATCACTCTAGATGTCACTTTAGCTGTTTGGTCATAAAAACCTTTGTTGTAACTACTATGATGTGATTACATTTTTCATTTTACATTTGGCAGACACTTTTATCCAAAGCCACTTGCATTGTATTCAGGATACACATTTTATTAGTTCTTGCATTCCCTGGGAATCGAACCTAACACCATGCTCTACTGTGACTTATTTCGTGTGTTTTTTCTTTAATTTGTCTCCTCACAGGCTACAGATTGCTCAGGAGGAGCACCGTTCAGTGGAGGTGGAGAAGGTAAACCTGGAGCAGAAGCTGAGGGACGAGATCAACGCTGCCAAACAGGAGGCGCAGCGACTGAAGGAGCTCCGGGAGGGAACTGTGAATGAGCTGAGCCGACAGAAATACGCAGAGGAGGAGCTGGAGCAGGTAAAAGTCCCCTAATAAAGATGTTCAAGTGTGGTTTGATGTCACTGGTGTTAGTGTTCTAGATCTTACAAAATGCTGGCATATCTTGATTCTAATTGGGTGGGCATTCTTCACGAAATAATGAAAAGGAAGTGGGTGGAAATGGTTGCAAGATGATCTCAAACTTTAAAGTGACGTGACGTCAATGCCAAGTATGGTGACTCATTCTCTGCATGTAACCCATCCAAGTTAGTGCATGCACATTAGGAGCAGGAAGTAGTTAAAACACACACTGCGGCACCCAGGGAACAACTGGGGGTTAGGTGCCTTGCTCAAGGGCACCTCAGTCGTTTCCTACCAGTATTGAGAATCAGATTGTTGCTTCAGGTTACAATTTGGGTTACAAGTCTCTAACCATTAGGCCATGACGCCCCCTGTACTGATACTGATAAAACTTTATCAAACATTATCACTAAAATAAATACATGTTTTTGATACCTTTTAGTATCTTCCCAGTGCAGTGTCCAGAGCTGTGGCCTACTTTAACAGAGTAATTACCACAGTGCTGTTGCATAAGGGGCAGCTTAATGCTTCAGATTTGATAGGAGAAAAATCTTTGCAGAACCTGATCAGAGAATTGTAAAAAGCTCCAATGTGTTAATGACAGAAAAATTATTCCTTTTGTGACCATATTTGGTTTCAGTTTGTTTACATAATGTGTACAAAATCCACAAGTGGCATCACTGGACAAAAATAGACCTGAATTGGATGAATTGTTTTTTTTTGCTGCTGCTGTTGTTGTTGTTGTTTTGTTTTTCTTTGCATAGGCTCCCCATGTTGGCCTATCAAAACCCAGGCACTAAGTAGGTATTCTGGGTCAGAGGGTGGCACAAATCTCTGTGGGTTTGAAGCTCATTAGCGCTGTTCCATTAAAAAAGGGATCTTTCGGCTCTCCGACCCCTCAGCCCACTCCCCAAGGCCCTTGTTTGATGAGATCTGTTTATTTAGCACTGTAATGGAGGAGTTGATTAATCGTGTTTATCTTAGTAAGGTTAGGTTGGGCTGTTAAGCTTATTTGTGGCTAAATAATTTGCATCTTGTCTCAACAAAATGTTTCAGGTAGTGTAATTTTATGCTGTTTATTCTCATTAGCTTGCCGAATGAGTCATGTAAATTGGCCAATTGTCATAATCACACATGCAAATTAGGGGATAAATAGAAAAGGTTGAAAGGTTAAATACTATCTTGCAATTTCAGTCTCCAAGCAAGCATTTGGGTTGTTATTTTCTAGTGTTTACAGATTTCATAGGGTTCTATGTGAAATCAAATATAATATAAATAAAAAAAATTTGTTTCATCTAGTTGCCAAACAAAACATTTCTCATTTTTGTTTGTTAAACTAAAGTACTAAAATAACAGCTAATAACAACTAAAACTGAAATGAAGTAATACAAACTATATAGACTAATACAAATGACAAAAATGCATAACAAAATTACTAAAAAATGTAATGAAATTATAATAAAAACAGAAAATATAACAAAAACTAATTCAAAATATTAATAAAAACTACACTGCCTGGCCATAAAAAGGTTGCTATTTGGATTTAAATAGGCAAATGCTTAAGAGTCAATGATTGGATCATTATTGCAGTGATTTATAATGTTTCTAGCATGTTATATGTTCGGCGACAGTTCTTCTAACCCTAACTGATGGAGTGTGTAGTTTTTCATTTCTTAAACCTTGTAGGAAGATCATGGCCATATTCCAGGATGACAATGTCAAGATTCATCAGGCTCAAATTGTGAAAGAATGGTTAGGAGGGAGCATGAAGAATCATTTTCACACATGAATTGGCACCTCTGAGTCCAGACCTTAAATTCATTGAAAGTCTTTGGGATGTGCTGGAGGAGACTTTACAGAGTGCTTGACTCTTGCATTGTCAATACAAGATATTCTGCACCTCTTGATGGAAAAACATCACAACATTTATTTCCATCAAAAGGTGCATACATTTTTGGTCAAGATCTTGTATTAACAATGCAAGAGTCAAGCACTCTGTAAAGTCTCCTCCAGCACACCCCAAAGACTTTCAATAAGTTTAAGGTCTGGACTCAAAGGTGCCAATTCCTGTGTGAAAATGATTCTTCATGATCCTTCCCAACCATTCTTTCACAATTTGATGAATCTTGACATTGTCATCCTGGAATATGGCCATGATCTTCCTACAAGGTTTAAGAAATGAAAAACTACACACTCCATCAATTAGGGTTATAACATACAACATACTAGAAACCAAATAATCACTGCAATGATACAATCATAGACTCAATTAGGCTAGGCATTTGCCTATTTAAATCCAAACAGCATTTTTTTTTTTTTTTTGGCCAGGCAGTGTATATAATATATGTATATCATGTATGTATATTATTGATCCTTTCTTTAATTGTCTGATTTAAAAGTGCTCCCATCCTTATGTTTGCTTTGTATCTGCTTTTTTGCTTTCTAAACTGTCTCTGGCGCCCCCTGCAGGTGCGTATGGCCTTGAAGAAGGCTGAGAAGGAGCTGGAGTCTCGCAGCAGCTGGTCTCCTCCTGGAGCCCTGCAGAAATGGCTGCAGCTCACTCATGAGGTGGAGGTGCAGTACTACAACATCAAGAAACAGAATGCAGAGAGACAGCTGCAGGTGGCCAAAGACGGGGTGAGCAGAATTTGTTGCAGTCATTTGTTTAGCTAAGATGGAACAATGGTAAAAACATGACTCCTTGTTGTAGTACAACCCTAGAATGTGGTAACCAAGACTGTAAAATAGTTTTAGAATTTTTAAGGGTAACTGAGTGCTAGTAATAGACAATTATGTATATATTTTAATGTCAGAAAAAATAGATAATTTTTTGTAATATAGTGTAATGTTTGACTAGGATGCTAGACTCTTATTTAAGAGCTAACAAAAAAAATCTAATGATTTGGTCATAAGACAACCTTTGCTAGATTTCTGAGATATCAATAGGTGGGTTTAAAATATAATTTATTATAAAGTATATAATTATAATAATAGTAGTAATAATAATATAGTTTTCTTTAAAAATGTGACATGGTTTCTTAGGCAGAAAAGATTAAGAAGAAGAGAAATACTTTATTTGGGACGTTCCATGTGGCTCACAGTTCTTCACTTGATGATGTCGATCACAAAATACTTGCAGCCAAGTAAGTCACATTGTTTTTCTCTTTCTCATTGACATTTCTCTTGATGTATGCCTAATTAAAAACAAAAATGAAATGATTGTAAGAATAACCCTAACACTTATGTCTTTTAATTTTGTATCTCTTTCTCTCCAGGCAAGCTCTGGGTGAGGTAACAGCAGCTCTGAGAGAGAGACTCCATCGCTGGCAGCAGATTGAGATCTTAACAGGCTTCACGCTGGTAAATAACCCAGGCCTGCCCTCTCTGGCCTCCGCCCTCAACCTGGACCCCAGCTTCATGGGCGGCCGCAGCACACCCCAGCACTTCTTGTCCGACGACATGGATGACATGGACGAGGACATAGTGGCACCTGGAACACTGCAATGTAAGGGCTTGCCGGACAGCGATAGGGATAAGCCACGGTCAGCCAAAGGCCAGCAAAGACCTTGTGACCTTTTGAGCAAATCCAAAAATCTCTAGTTTTGAGCTATTTAGTTTGTCTGTGAGCAAGATCTGTCAGAAACGGTTGTATGCACTGAGTGTGTGTTTGCACATTTCTTATTTACTCTTTCAGTTGGAGTGTTTTTCCCCTCATCTACAGGTCTGTATTACACAGAGGGGAGTACTTCGAGATCTTCACTACGCATTGGTGTCATATGTTTTTGAAATAGCAGCTATGCACTCTTTGTACAGATATTTTTTTTTCTTCAGTTTATTGTATTCAATTTGATCCAGGGAGTAGGCCAGAAGAAGCATGTGTGAGTTAATATTATAGGTCCAGTGGAAGTCTGAGATTGATTGTTGTAATTGTTATGCTTCATCTGAATTTGTGAAATAACGTTATCAAGGAAGCTCAAAGAAGCCACGAAATAGTTGTCTTCCCAGGTGCAAAGCATGAAATAAAATTGGTGTTTATTGGGTAAAGTGTATTAAATTTGATATTTGCATTGCTGATCACTCCTCCCACAATATATCTGAATTGTTTTAATCATTTTCGTAGCAATCAAGAGCTCAAAGTTTTGAAGATCAAGGATTTACATCCTTCTAAATCCTCAGTGTTTTAATTCATTGAGCAAAAGCCAGGAAAAAAATTATTGTAGACGACTGTTCGTTAGCACTGTTCAGTGTTGGTAGTAAAATGATTAACAGTCGCAACCTACCCTTGCCCCTTACCCCCTCCAGATGCAGCGTGGCTAATGGGCCGTCGAGCAAGTGATCTCTGGTCTTTGAATTCGGATTGCCAGTCGTTTTGGAAGTACTCTGGTGGGCTAAACTACCATGTCCTTTACCCCCAACCACTCCTCTTACTTCCTCTTGTTTTCCTGAACCACTCTCTTAAAGCGGTATGCTGCCCATTACCCTAGATACTGCAAAGGGAAACTGGACAGAAAGAAACACTCCCACTCTACACCTCTCAATCTTGTACTTGTCCACAGCTGTGAAATGGCTTACTTTGAAATGGATGATCTTTTAGCCTAAACTATGCATCACACATCACAAAGAAAATTTGTCGATTCATACTGTTTTATGATTTATGCAACTTAATGGAGTCAATATGAAATAAAAAAAAATAGACCCTTTTTACTTCCTTAATACATATTTCTGGTCTTATCATGAACAGTTCGTAAGTAAGCATTATTTATAATAATAAAATGCATCTTTTTAATGTTTCATCAAAATGTAGTAACCGCCTCTGATATGACTTCACCAGGTCCTTTTTATTTTTCACAATCCAATCAAATCCTGATGAATAAATCAATGTCCTATAATGCATTTTCTCACTGAATATCCTGTTTTGCTTTTAAATATGATATTGAAGTAAAATGGGTCATGAACGGCATTTCATGTTGACTCATTTTCAAAAAGCGTATACTATTGTACTAAAGAGTATATTATGTTATTGGATAGTTTTTTTTTTTTTTTTGCAAAGTTTAGTAAACGCCCTTTAGCATAGCTAAAACATTTGGATCTTACAGTAACATTAGGCATTCATCACCTTAAGCAATTTCAACAGAAACAGGAAATGCAACATGAAGAAATGCATGAATGATTGGTTGGTGTCCAAGCTTGTTCACAACTTCCCTTTTGTGTCTACTTCTGAGAAAAGCCATTGAGCCTGTACACACCTGTATGTTTTTCCTTCTTAGCACAGTTTCTTGCTTCACCTTCTCCAGCCTGCCACCCGTCACCCATTATTTTAATGTCTGCATGCTCTGAATCGTTTCTCTGAGTGACCTTATTGTTATGTGCCCCTACAGCTCCCAGTATGATGTCACTCCGGCAACGCCACATTGACCCGCAGCTGGCCCTGGGTTCGCAGAGGTTGGTAGAGAGTTGTCTTGCACTTTGTGGGCAAGAAGGGGAGGGTAGCTCACACTCGTCCAGATCTAGGACGGTGCTACGCCAGTCGCACAGCCAATCTTTTGGGCAGTTTGACTCTATGGGACTGCCTCCGCTTTCCTCAGCTTTGTCTCATCCCTCTATCTACTCCACCGCCTCATCCCACGGTCCCTACTCCTCTTCTGTCTCCACTGCCCCTCATGCATCCCACTATCACTCTTCATATTTCCAGCCCATGGACACCATCCCAGACCTCCCCTATGATGCCAGCCCAGAGCGCCCCCACCGTTGCGGTAGCTATGGGTATCGCTTCATTCTGTTGTGCTTGTTTTGTGCTTTTCAACTGGCATGATCCTGGGACTTCTTCCAAATCACTTAACAGAACTCTTTTACCTCACACTTCACACTTTGTGGTGAATCACTACTCGTGGGGTTTGTTGCTGTAATGGCCTTTACTCACTACAGTTCATGACACTGCAGCTTACAACTTGGTTGTTACTTCCTGACATTCTAGCTGGTTGCTTAATCTGTTCTTACAACATTTGCCCCTTGTTTTGAACCATTCTCACACATGCATGCCCTGGTCTCTTGAACTCCAGTCTTGGAAGGTCGGTGTCCTGCAGACTTTAGTTCCAACTCTAATTAAACACAATTGTCTGTAGATTGCAAGTAAATCTAAACACTGCAATAAGCTTGTGTTTGGTTAGGGTTGGAACTACAGTCCGCAGGACACCGGTCCTCTAGGACTGGAGTTGGTTTAGCTCCAACGTGCCACAACACACCTGCCTGGATGTTTCTAGTAATCCTGAAGACCTTCATTAGCTGGTTCAGGTGTGCTTATTTGGGGGTTGGTGCTAAACTCTGCAGTACACTGGCCCTCCAGGAGCAGAATTGGACACCCTTGATGTTGGGTGTTTCTATAGTTGTTTTGGCGCTTTTCCACTGCATGGTATGGCTCACTTTTTGCTGCTTTTCCACTGCATGATATGGCTCGCTTAAATAGTACCACCCCGGCTGAGGTTCCAAGCATGCCGTACCGATACCGAAAATTGCAGATCACTGGTTGGTCAGAGAGAATCATCACTACCAGCGTCATTGGATTTGCGACACGAGACCCTAAACCCGCTAGAAGCAACAGTCACCGCAGTATCATTTGTTCGCACAACTTTTTAAAATAAATAAATCGTGGCCAGTAGACGAGGTGCAGACGTTCCCCTCGTTGATAGCCAAGGAGCGGATCCAGCGATCATTCTATAATCCCACCCACTTTGAAGCGGTACTAAGTGCAGTGGAAAAGCAAAGCGAGCTGAGTCGTAACTCGCAGTGGAAAAGCAAAACAAGCCAAGCTGTGCCATGCTGTGGAAAAGCACCATATGTCAGGGGTGTCCAATCCTGTTCCTGGAGGACCACCTTCCTGCAGAGTTTAGCTCCAGCATCAACACATCTGGTTGGAAGTTTCTAGTTATCTGGAAGACCATAACTGGCTGGTCCAGGTGTGTCTAATTGGAGTTGCAGCTAAACTCTGGACACCTCTGCTCTATGTATAGCCTGCACTTCTTTAGCTCTTGGTAGTAGAGGCTTAGCATGTTGTGCTTCAGTTTGGACAACTTTTGAGCTTGAAAATGTTGCCTTTGTTGCCTGCTTAACTCTCTGAGGGTTGTACAACTCACTGATGAGTTCAAGTAGCAGTAAATGCAGTGTTACCTTACATATAACCAGCAAGTTGTCTTGGTTATTTTGGACTGGTCTGATATCTCAAATTTCCCAATGCTAATTTCATCGTTTCCTTCACAGGGACTTGAACCGCTCCGACTCCGATTCCTCTTTGTGTATATCCCAGACCGGCGAACAGCTACGCTTGTCCTACAGTTCCAAAAGCTTTCCCGTGAAGCCCACTTCACTCCTGTATGGCCCCCACTCACGCTCTGAAGAGGGAGCCCACTCTCACACCCACAATGGAGGCAACCGAGTTCACGATGGGGGCGCATCTCTCGACGGAGGTTCTGATAGTCCCATATTAATGAAGAAGGTGTATGGCATTGAGAAATCTGCCAGTATGAGTGAGATCCTTGGCTCTCAGGCGGTGATGTCTATGTCAGAATCCTCACGCTCCTTAAGCCCAAACTCCACTGAACCCGACACGCCGTCCCCCACTGGACTGACGGAGGTGAAGGCTGGAAACCGTATACCCCAAATCTCCTCAAAAAAGAGCCCCCCAGAAGAAGACAGCGGCTCTACAGGTGAAGACACTGACTCTGCTGGAAGTCGCAAGAGAAACACCTTCAAGATCTTCAAAAAACAGAAGAAATAAGACAACTGGACAACCGTTTCATTTTTCCCTTATATTTCTTTTTGTCATATTGTTGATATAAATGTTTTGATTTTATTTTTCCCCCTTCTGGTCAGAAGTTACGGCACAACCAAACACCTTTCCAAGGTCTTTATAGTAATGTTTGCTTTTTCAGAGGAACACTTAGGAACAAGCATGATTTTGGGGGTGGGTGGGAATGAAGCACCAGTGGAAATGGGGTGGACAATTTTTTTGGGGGGAATGTAACTATTTATTCAGCAGGAGAAAGTGCCAGACTTTCAAAGGAATCTTCCCTCTGATGGAATTTTCTTTCCTTGTATACTCCATATCAGTTTGCATGTCTTCGCCTTTGTTTGATTGAACTTTGAATGCTCCTAGATGTTTGCTTGGTTCTTGTTCTCCTTTGCTTAAAACGCAAAATAGCCTGATTCTTTCGTTTCGATCCGCACACTTCTTTGTCTTTCAAGTTAAAATGAATTGTCAGCTGAATGTTTAACGGTACTCTTTGGTCAGTGTTTGTCGATGGTCAGAGAAACTGTAAAAGGGCTGAACTATTAGTGTGGAACTCCCCTCAAATATTTTGCACTATTTCTAAATGTTGATCTGTCAGTTTTGTAAAGATTATTTAGAATATGCTGAAACGCACTAAAACGTTTACACAAATCTAGACACTGACCGTATCTCCAGGGCTTCAGGGATTTCTGGGATGTGGAATAATTAAGCAATTCGAATATTTGATCTTTGTGGATCATTCCAAATCATTTTAGCAAATACATGGTGGCTTATGAATATGCACATTCATGTTTTTGAGCTTTTACAATTAACCTTGCCCTTGTCTGCTGACTGTTTCTGGTGACATCGTCCAAGCTCCCAAGAGATCACAAGTTGAATGCACACCTCACTTTGTTAAAATTACACCAAGTTAAGAGATCTTGTCTGGTATTCAAAGTGCCAAACTAAAGCCACCGTCCTGAAGGTCAGATTTCAGTTTTCTTAGGTCCAAGCTTAAATAGGCTTGCAATAAGGTGCATATTATCCAAATCGCGGTGGGATGGTGGGAGTTGCTACTTCTGACATGTTTGAGGTCCTGTTGATAAAGAATCTTTGTATTAGGTCATAAAATTCCTCCAAATCTTTAATTTCAGGTGCTCTTTTGTAACATTTTGAAGCAGGCTGGACCACACGCAGATGCTGTTATAATAGAGTGACTAGCCTTTAATCAGAGATGTTCGGGCAGATGGATTTTTACTACTGTGCATTTTCAGAGGAAGTGGAGACCACTCTCTGTTCTTCTTGTGGTTTACATGATGTTCACTTTAAGATAAACATTCTTGTCCCAGAGCACTGAAAATTACAAGCACACTTTCTGAAAAGACAGGGGTTAAGAGTAAGTAATAAAAAGACTTGGTGAGGGTTGTCACTATGCATTTTATTAGTTTTTACCCACAGGCTTTGAAGGTCCAATGTATCCACTAACCTGGAGGCAAACCAAAGCAGTGCTGCACGAAACATCACCTGTTTCTTCTTCTGAATTTCGTTTGTGAAAGATGGTACAAGACCACATTCTAATGTATATCAACCAATCAATCTTTAACAGGTATAAAACCATGCAGATGTATCTGTTTCGTCTGTGCCTCTTTTGCACGAAGAAGCTCTTTTGTCAGTGAGTATGTCAGTGCGTGCGCGTCAGTCTGGTCCAGTAAACTGCACTTCACTGTGTTGATGCATGTTCTCAACACCAGTTCTCAAACACGGAGAGGGAAGTGATGGGAGCTGTTTTAGACTCTGTTCCCATTTAGATACTCCTGTTCACTTCTCTGTTTGAGCTATTTATGCCTATACTGTACAAAGGGAGGCGGAGAAACAACGTAAAAATGATTATTTTGCATCTTCTGTAATGTTCAAAACTGTAGTCTTCAAATTTTATGGCACTCCTGCATGTAAGCAATAAAAAGTTTTTAAAATGAGTGAGATCTCCATTATTCCTTTTATTGTATTCTATCTATCTGTTTGTCTGTCGAAACTTTGAATAATTTTCTTAATCCAGCCTTGTCTAAAAAATTAACATGTAAAATTAGCTGTTGTCACATGAAATTATGTATTTTATTTATACACTTGTATAAACGGATGGACAAGGGTGGAAAACACTTAAATTCCCGAAGATTATGGCATTTAAGTATACAAAAATAAATACATATACATACATCTCACAACAACAAAAATACAACTAAAAGAAAAAAAAATGCAATCAATAAAAAAAGATGCCTCATCAGTCCTTTTTTATACACAGTATGGTCAACTGTACATTATAAAAATGTGTAACTATACATTGTACACAGTGTGATGGATTTTAAGACTGACATAGCTGGAAGAAATCCAAATAATATTTCAAATCTTTACAAAAAAAAAATATAAAATATATAAATAGGGGCTTTGTAGACACACTGTACATAAAAAAACTTTGCTAGAAAAGTAATTTAAATTATTTTCAAAATTATAAAGGCCAAATAAAACATTATACAACAAATAAAAACTAAGGAGATGTGTACAAACAAACAAAATTTTCTCCAAAATGTAGCTACATGGACACAATCCCCCAAAAGTGGGAGACAGAGTCATCTATCACTCTGAATTGTAATTCAGTAAATTCCACTTCCTGTTATTCTTATTCAACTTCCTGTAGGGTGTGGTCAGTTTCATTAAAATAACTCTTTAATTAAACTGAGACAATTCTGAAATTCGCATGTCTGCATACACAGTCATAGCATATTTTTAAGATTGCATTGGAAGTTTATTCTCGGTTTACACTGCACATAGGAAAGCTGCACGTATACATTCCCTTATGCGAATTACAGGCAGGCCAGAATCACAGCGCGTATCATGAGACTAATTATTCATGAGTGAGTTAGATTTGCATTAGAGGGTGTTCTGTTTGCTTAAACTCTTACACCTGCTGCTCAAACAGGATGTTATCCCGGGCTCGGGTACCTGCTTCGGCATTTGATCACATGAAATCCTGCACTGCAACGGTCATTGATGCGGATATGACAACCAGACAAATAAAGCGATAATATGCGCATCTGTGTGTTCGTTTTAATTAGATAGCCTACCAGTTGTTTCGTTTAATCCAAATCTCCTGGTAGTTGCTGGTTTTTGAAGAGGAATGATGGGATATTTGAGTTTTTATTGGTTGTGTTTACATGTCATTGTTTCTGTAAGTGCATTACTACAATTCAGATGGAAATTGGAGGTAGACCTATAGTTTACATCCACATTTAAATGTGTCTTTTGTTTATTTGTTTATAACCAGATGCCTTTAACTGTCTGTCTGAGCCGATCCAGCACAGGTAATGTGGCTTTCCTCGACGCACCTGACGCGCCAGTCTCCAATTGTACTTTACGCGTTCAGTACACCTGTTATGAGTCGTCCGAAGTACACGTTCAGGTTCTGGTTTCTTTCGATTCTGGATCTACCTCAGTTGTTTTTCACAAATACTGGACCTGCGAGCCCGGACGTGACAGAACCCGAGTGGTGGTCGTGAGTTTTCCTGACTGGCTTGTGTACCGGCCCGATTGGATAATACACAGTTCTGACTGGGTTCTCAGCTGTTTGTTGCGAGGTTGGATCGGCCCTGATGAATCCACCGGACCGGGCAGGCTTTTTAGAGCCAGTGTCACGGTTCCGCTCGAAATTCACTCACCACTGAGTCGACCCTTTAAACAACACCTGCTTTGTGCCAACTGGGACACCGATGTGCTCTGGAGAATCAGGAGAGATGGCATGCCACAGTGCGCGGAAGAAAATGGTTATATTATATTATATTATATTACATTACGTTACATTATAATAATGTACGTGCACCTTCAATGTACTAAAGTGTACCTACCCATAAAAGTACTGGGTAATACAAGGTAAGTGCATGGGTTACGTTAAAGGCACAATATGTAAGATTTTTGGATTAAAATATCCAAAAACCACTAGAAACAATGTTATATATTTTGTTGACTTGTGTACTTACATTATCCCAAATGTTTCCAGGAATGTTTAAATCCAGAGAAATAAGCAATTTTAACCAGGACACAGACCGTTTCCATGCGTCGTCTACCAATAACATCATACCCGCATTACCCTCGATTTTTTATTTTTTTATTTTGTAGAAACCATGGAAACACCAAAGACGCTTTAATATCATATAGAATGTAACTATGGACGTAGTTTCCATGATGTCACCCATAGGTTTTTGAAGCCTAAAGCCGACCGTCGTCATCTTGGCAGCGCGTCACCGCGTGTCATTCCCGGATAACTAAAAATGGGCAAAGAGGTGGGACGTGAGTGGAGCTGAGGTGACGTGATGGCTAACAGAGAGCAGACAAACGGCAATCCACCTGTCACTCAAGTGGCCATGCCCTTAATTATACAGAACTTTCAGGCTTAATATAATTTTAACGGATGAGTTATAAAAAAAATTCACCCCCTCACAGTTGTCATGAAGGCCAAAATTAGCTGTATAGACCAAAACCACTTTTTGTACCAGGCTGTAAACATATTTTTTTTCTGCTGTAAAGTTGGGCATTTTAACATGGGGGAGATACAGATTTGACACCCATTTGGAGCCTGTCTCTAGCGGCCAATCGATGAATTACAGTTTAAGTCACTTTCGTGTTGGTTTCAAAAGAGACCGTGGGAGGTTGCTGCTTGTTTAATATATTATGTTTTATTAGACAGCTGAGCAACTGGATACATTCATCGACAGATAACTAATCATTGTTATATAGCTCAACACAGTTAGTCTTATTGTTTAAATCTCGTTTTCTTGATTTACAAGAAAGAAAGAGTATTATAACATAACTTTCAACACACTCAAATGCATCTAATATGATAAAACAGCACTGCATTACCCCACATACACATGGCCGGAAGCTGCTCTCGAGCCGTGTCGTGCTTCTCTCTCATTAGCCACCGCTCCAGCGGCCTCGTTCCGCTCCAATGGCTTTCAGCCTTCATACTACAGTAAAGTTAATACATCTTTAATATATTCGCTCATCCATGAATATGATTTCTGCCCGTGTCCAGTTGGATTCTTTTCCACCAGCTGTAGAGGTGAAGACAACTCCCATGATTCCGCGGAATCAAGGCGTCATCAAGCTACACCTTTGTTTTGAATAAGCGACCTCTAGTGGTAGACATTACATATTGTGCCTTTAAGGTTTAGGTGTAAGTTCAGGGTTAGTACCTAGTTAGTGTCATTACTACAATAAGCACATAGTATGTTAATGTGAAACAGGACTGTAAAATAAAGTACTACCATGGTTTTTGTGCATGTACCAGTAAATTGTAGGAATAGTATTATGGGGCTAGTTGTTCAAAAGTAATCTGATCGGACTTCAGCTATCGGATTGGATCAAATCTTGAAAATGGATTGTTCAAAAGAAAAAAAGGATTCTGAAATCAGATTAGATCACAGAATCCAATCTTGGTTTTGATCTGGATCAAATCATCAGTTTGTGTTGTTCAAAACTTTTTTGTAAGATTGGGATACCTTTGATCCAAAAAAATCAGGATTATACTGATCCCAGCAGTAGGGTGGATTTCAGGAACAAAAATGTAAAAGCCGGAATCCGATCAGATTACTTTTGAACAACTGGCCCTAAAAGTTCATGTTAATGTATCTTATTATGTTTTCACACTCTTTTCTTTTCCTTTAAGAGGTGATGTCTCTTCTTTCCACATTGTATGCCTCTACTGGTGAGCGTTATGGCATCATCAAAACCCTCCAGCCATTCAGAAATGAAGTTTTGGAAGGCCTGAGAATCAAATCCATCTATTACCCCTGGTGAGAGCTTGTGCAGTTTTATTTATTTGGTAACCAGGCTTAAATTTAATCATTGAATTCACAGAATAACTGAGTTATTGATGATTCTGACTCTTTAGGTGTGCCGTTTCTCTCTGGGTTTTGTTGACAAAACATTGCGGTAACCGTTTATGTGGACTTCTGCATCACATTGATGTGAAAAATAATTATGCCACCCCTACCTTGTTCCTCACTGACACTGGTAAGGCTGTGACAATCTCGGACCACTCGCTCATTCCTGGTTTTGAGCAATTACAGAATTTACTTTTGTCCGATTTGTTCAGGTAAGATCCATGTCCAGGTGCATGGAGAGGCAGGGCTCTCATCAGCGTTCCTTTCATCGTTTAAGGTTCCTCTTCATCAGTGGTGTCATATCAACCTGGAGATTCTGGGACGAATGGTGAGATTGTGATTGGATACATACATGTGTGATGATCACATAGTACTGAATGATCTTAGTTGGTGACACAAAAGGGGCAGGTTTGGTTTTTTAAATTGGGGAGATTCAGAAATAGTTTATCATAAAAATACCTTGGTCAGCAAATGAATAACAGTGCATACACAACCTCAGTGTGGAAAGCAGCAAATTAAAGTTGAGCCCAAATGTTGAGAAACATCCCCCCCACACACACAAACACACTCTTTATTTATTTAATTGTTATATAATGGTCAATTACAATTACATTTGTACACCTCTCTACTGTAGTTTGGCTCTATTCTAGTGCAAACTGCTCCTGTTCTTTCATATTTGAAACTCATATTCTCATATTTTCCTCTCCTGTAGGCAAAAGTTTCTATTGCATGTACTGATGGACAGCAAAAATTTGTTAAGAAAGCTGATGAGCACATGTAAGAGTCTTTATTTAAAGCAGTAATATTTAAGTTTCACAGTCATTGCTATAAGATCTGGTGTTATGTGCAGATTTGGCGTGAACGTCATGTTGGATGACACGCATGGCTACTTTGTGATTGGTGGAGGTAAATTCATACAGGGGATTGAAGGGTATTTCGGACCGACTACATTCTATCGCACACAGGGGCTCCCAGCTGACCAGGTAGAATATGATCATTTTTATGTTTTTATATTATATAAAGATGCTTACAGTGCATTCAAAGTATACAATTTTAACAGTTGATGCATTCCCTGAAAATTTAACCCAGGATTTTGGCATTGCTCTAGTAACATTTTGAGTATATACTGTATTCTGTTCCCCTGGACTAAGCATGATATTTTACATCTTCACAGGATGAGATTCACCTTCCTCATGTAATATCAAAGGTTAATATAACTGGATGGTTCCAGTCTTGTCAAAATTTCAAATCAGAGATTTTCCTCTCAGTGCTAAGTCACTCTCTCACTTTAAAGAGACTGTCAGGTAAGTACCACAGATGTCCACTAGCTGGCGCTAAAGATCAAAATATGTATTTTTGTCATCGTCTACAGTTATGTATGTATGTTCACATCCAGACAGCTGTTTGGATGCATACACAGAGCTGCTACTGAATCACAGTTCAGTGAACTCAACAGAGCAATATATGTTCTTCGAATCTCAGACAAATCCTTACAGACGGCAAGTTGCACAGTTGACCAAACTACTGTCACAGAAATATGGTAAGATTATATTTAAACAGTTTATTGGTGGAAGATCAAGTGTTCATATTATCAAAATTTTGGGGTCGGTAAGACTTTTTTTGTTTTGTTTTTTGTAGTAGTAGTAATAACTACTTTTATTCAGCAAGAATGCATTAAATCAACCAAAACTGAAGATTTATAATACAAACCCGATTCCAAAAAAGTTGGGACACTGTACAAATTGTGAATAAAAAAGGAATGCAATAATTTACAAATCTCATAAACTTATATTTTATTCACAATAGAATATAGATAACATATCAAATGTTGAAAGTGAGACATTTTGAAATGTCATGTCAAATATTGGCTCATTTTGGATTTCATGAGAGCTACACATTCCAAAAAAGTTGGGACAGGTAGCAATAAGAGGCCGGAAAAGTTAAATGTACATATAAGGAACAGCTGGAGGACCAATTTGCAACTTCTTAGGTCAATTGGCAACATGATTGGGTATAAAAAGAGCCTCTCAGAGTGGCAGTGTCTCTCAGAAGTCAAGATGGGCAGAGGATCACCAATTCCCCCAATGCTGCAGCGAAAAATAGTGGAGCAATATCAGAAAGGAGTTTCTCAGAGAAAAATTGCAAAGAGTTTGAAGTTATCATCATCTACAGTGCATAATATCATCCAAAGATTCAGAGAATCTGGAACAATCTCTGTGCGTAAGGGTCAAGGCCGGAAAACCATACTGGATGCCCGTGATCTTCGGGCCCTTAGACGGCACTGCATCACATACAGGAATGCTACTGTAATGGAAATCACAACATGGGCTCAGGAATACTTCTAGAAAACATTGCCGGTGAACACAATCCACCGTGCCATTCGCCGTTGCCGGCTAAAACTCTATAGGTCAAAAAAGAAGCCATATCTAAACATGATCCAGAAGCGCAGGCGTTTTCTTTGGGCCAAGGCTCATTTAAAATGGACTGTGGCAAAGTGGAAAACTGTTCTGTGGTCAGACGAATCAAAATTTGAAGTTCTTTTTGGAAAACTGGGACGCCATGTCATCCGGACTAAAGAGGACAAGGACAACCCAAGTTGTTATCAGCGCTCAGTTCAGAAGCCTGCATCTCTGATGGTATGGGGTTGCATGAGTGCGTGTGGCATGGGCAGCTTACACATCTGGAAAGGCACCATCAATGCTGAAAGGTATATCCAAGTTCTAGAACAACATATGCTCCCATCCAGACGTCGTCTCTTTCAGGGAAGACCTTGCATTTTCCAACATGACAATGCCAGACCACATACTGCATCAATTACAACATTATGGCTGCGTAGAAGAAGGATCCGGGTACTGAAATGGCCAGCCTGCAGTCCAGATCTTTCACCCATAGAAAACATTTGGCGCATCATAAAGAGGAAGATGCGACAAAGAAGACCTAAGACAGTTGAGCAACTAGAAGCCTGTATTAGACAAGAATGGGACAACATTCCTATTCCTAAACTTGAGCAACTTGTCTCCTCAGTCCCCAGACGTTTGCAGACTGTTATAAAAAGAAGAGGGGATGCCACACAGTGGTAAACATGGCCTTGTCCCAACTTTTTTGAGATGTGTTGATGCCATGAAATTTAAAATCAACTTATTTTTCCCTTAAAATGATACATTTTCTCAGTTTAAACATTTGATATGTCATCTATGTTGTATTCTGAATAAAATATTGAATTTTGAAACTTCCACATCATTGCATTCTGTTTTTATTCACAATTTGTACAGTGTCCCAACTTTTTTGGAATCGGGTTTGTACTAAAAAATATTTTTATTTCAAATAAATGTTATTTTGAACTTCTCTATTCATCAAAGAATTAAAGTGTAATAATATTTTACAACTTACAATGGAGGAACCCAAGCAATATCTAGAAACCAGAATATCATGGAAAATGGTCTAGGTCTAGGATGGTTTAAAATGGATTTAGTTGTTTTTTTTTTTTCCTAGCCCAAATCTCCTCTAAAACCAGTCTACAGACCAGCTGGACCAAACTGGGAGACCAGCAAACCACCTTAGACTGATCTAAGATGTTTTTTCAGCAGGCACAGACTAGACTATCCCCCTAGAAACTTCATAGCACTGTGATACATACACAGAACACCTTAGCAACTTTATAGCAATTTTCTGGCAACCACCAGAACATCAGCTGCACTGATTGGAGTGTTTTTGAAGATGGAGCCACTGATTTCAGATGAGCTTACTGATACTGTGATATCACTTCATGGTTCACTCACTTCACTGCAAAAATCAAACTTCTTCTCCAATTCAAAGAAGATGCCTATATAAGTGGGGGCAAAGTATTGTATAAACAGGCCAAAAACACACTGACAAAGGAGATACAAGTAGCTATGGGAAGATACTCTGAGCAAACTATTCTGCATCAGTGTGGAAAGGCCTGAAATACATCACAAGACCACCTCAATCTGCTGGGAATCAACAACTGGCCGATGATCTGAATGTGTTCTATTTTCATTTGAATATAGGCTGTGCCACACCCCACACCCACTCTGACCTATTCTCTGCACAACCATCAACACCTCCTGTTAACCTAATCCTGTCACCATTCTTCAACCAGATCTTCAAAGATCACAGGAGCTATGCAAAGTCCCTTACTGCTTCAAATGTTCCACTATCATCCCCATTCCAAAGAAACCCAAGATCGCAGGACTGAATGACTACAGACCTGTTGCTTTAACGTCTGTGGTCATTAAATAATTTGAGATACTGGTGTTGGCCCACCTGAAGGACATCACTAGACCCTTGCTAGACCCTTTTCAGTTTGTTTATCGGACAAACAGGTCCGTGGATGACACAGTCTACATGGGATTGCACTGCAACTTCTAGACAAACTTGATAAGAAACGGTTAAGTCATCGTCCACACATTCGTTTATCTGTTAATGGATCTGTCCCGTGGACTGTTGTGTTTACAGTCAATAACCATTAACATAAACTGTGCTTTGTGTGAAGATGAAGTGGGTGAGTTGCAGTTTATATAAATTTAAGGCCTCCAAACATGTGTATGAATGGATTTAGATAGATCTCTGTGGCCTCTCTTTTGCTGCTGCATCCAGGAGGTCCTGAAGGAATTTTTATGGCAGCTCTTGCCTAAACCTTAGGAATGAGTTTGGTGGTTAAAGTCAACTTGTAAACCAATGAGAAGTCCTCTCCTTGGTGGTGGTGGGTGCAGAAGGTCCCCCTTCCTGCCCTGTAAGAGGTGTCTGGCAGTTGTCTTGGCATCTGATGTTGCTGAACATTTGTTTATGTTCATTCACCAAGGGTCCAATCACAGCGTAGCACATCTTCTTCCACACCGGTAGTTAGAGAGGGGCCTTGCCATAAACTGGTCTCTGGAATGCCATCCTAACTGATGTTCACCACAACTCTGCTCTCTCTGCCCACCTCCATCTGTCAATGGATCACCAACTTCCTGATAGCCAGGCAGCATCCCTAGAGGATGGGAAAATTCACATCCAACACCCGCACAATCAGCACTGGTGCATCACAATTATGTGTTCTCTCCCCACTGCTCTTCTCCCTCCACACAAATGACTGCACTGCCAAAAAAACCCTCTCCTAAAGTTTGCAGATGACACCACAGTCATCTGTCTCATCCAAGATGGCCATGAGTCTGCATATAGAAGAGAGGTTGAACAGCTGGCTGTCTGGGGTGGTCACAACAACCTGGAGTTGAACACGCTCAAAACAGTGGCCCTGTCCCAAATGGAACCCTAAGCCCTCGCAATCTTCCTCCGAGTCCACACTTTCGTGACAAAATGCCGCTTTTACTCTTGGGTAGATGTATGTTTCGGAGCTTGTGGGATCGAAAGTGTGCATCAAATGGGAGTATATTGGCCGCAAAGGGGGTGCTCACGAGCACCCTTCAGAAACCTAAAATGACAAATGGGACAGCCTACTGTCTTGTGGACTTTGGACTTACCATTGTAAGTCCACAAGTCTGCAAGTGCACGTAAAGTGTGCCATTTGGGACAGGGCCAGTGATGGTAAGGGGAGGAGTGCTGGGGTGTTCCCCCTGAAGTCATCTATCATCATGAACCTTTCACAGTCTTTCAGGTTCTTGGGCTCTACCATCTCTCAGGACTTGAAGTGGGACACTCATATAGACTCTATTGTGGAAAAAGTTCCAGAAGATGTTGTATGTCCTTCGCCAACTGAG
The DNA here is from genome assembly GCA_039654105.1 of Coreius guichenoti. Taxonomy (NCBI): domain Eukaryota; kingdom Metazoa; phylum Chordata; class Actinopteri; order Cypriniformes; family Gobionidae; genus Coreius; species Coreius guichenoti. The sequence goes on along the minus strand of CM077174.1, from coordinate 14,836,267 downwards.
GAAGTTCAACCTGCCACAGGAGCTGCTGACACATTTCTACTCGGCTGTCCTCTGCACTTCAATAGCTGTCTGGTTTGGTTCAGCTACTAAATCAGACCTCAGAAGACTACAACGGGCAGTCCAAACTGCTGAGAGAATCACTGGTACACCCCTTCCCACTCTCATAGAACTGTATTCACCCAGAGTGCGGAAAAGGGCTCAGGCAATCACTCTGGACCCTTCACACCCAGGCCACTTCCTCTTTGAACAGAGCACTAAGCATCCAAACAGCAAGGCACAAAAAAAACTTTTTTTTACCAGGCAATTTTTTGTTCACTTATTTTATTGTCTTATCAAGACAAATTCCTTGTGTGTAAGCAATCTTGGCAATATATCTCAGTCTGATTCTGATCTTAGAAACGTGCCTGTCTTTGCAAAAACCACTGACACAATGCTATGTACTTTTGTGCTTTTATTGCTTCCTCTATTGTAGGCAGGGTGAATGCTACAGCAACGGGCAGGGTGCTGTATGCTCTAGTCCTCCGTAAAATCAGTACAGCTCACAGTGTGGAGGTTATAACCAGGATGATGCCTTTCCTGCTGCAGTCTGGCTGCTTGGGAGAATGTAGAGCACTACACCTGTCCTCTGTGCTCTACAGCAGTGGAATCGGAGTCAAGAGACAGCCGTACAAGGTGTGTGTTTTGGGGTAATGTGGTGATCAGTTCACTCCAGCATTAATCTTACGCGTGTAATTGTAATATGATCTCTGTGAACAATAAGCATTCTTGCATAATAAATACAGAGTTTAAGATGTAACCTGATCTGTGGCACTGCAGGCTTGGCTGTTGTCCCTGTTGGCAGCTCAGAAGGACTGGAGATTGGCGTTACTGCGTTTAGGGCACATGCACCATGTTGGTGACCTGGAGGTGACCCCTGACCGTGACCTTTCCTATGCTTATTACATTAATATTGCGAGACAAACCAGCATGGATCAGAAGAAACCCTCCCCACAGCAAGTAAGAGGCTTTTTGTTTTTTTGCTTTTGTAAAGCCCAGTTACAAACTTTTATTTATGAGAAGAAGTTATTCATTTATATTAATTTATAACAAGTCCCAAATTTCTATAGAGCCCCTAGGGATATGATGGTAAAAAAAAAGAGAAAGAGAAAGAGAAAGAGAAAGAGAGAGAGAGAGAGAGAGAGAGAGAGAGAGAGAGAGAGAGAGAGAGAGAGAGAGAGAGAGATGGGATTAAAATATGCTTTGTGAGAGAAAATATGCTCGGGAATATGTCGGGCAAATGATTTGCTAGAGAATGCACAGTTTCATGATGGAATCCAATACTGTTGCGAGAGAACTCAAACGTCTTGCGAGAGGACGCAATATCTCTCGGTGGAACGCAATGCTTTTACGAGAGAAATAGTCTCATATATTTTTCAAGCACCATGTTCCTTTAAGGGCTCCATAAATTTCATCCAGTATTTGGGGGATGAATTAATTTGTCTCCTGTATTAAAATTGAATTTACGTATCAGATAAAAATGATGCTGTGAGGCACAACAAAACATTGAAAATGTATTATGTTTGTAATTGTAATGTCTTCAATTTGTATAAAGACATTAGACTGAATGGACAAAGATAAAACCTTTTTAAAGGCATAGTTCACCCAAAAATGAAAATTCTGTCGTTAATTACTCACCCTCATGTTGCTCCAAACCCGTAAGACTTTCGTTCATCTTTGGAACACAGATGAAGATCTTTTTGATGAAATCTGAGAGCTTTCTGACCCCTACATAGACAGCCTACGCAACTGACACTTTCAAGGCCCAGAAAGGTAGGAAAGACATTATAAAAGTACTTTTACTTTTTTGACTCCAGTGGTTTAACCTCAATTTTATGAAGCAACGCGAGTGCTTTGTTTGCGCAAAAAAAAAAAACAAAGCATAAAATATTATAATCTCCATCGCGCGTTCATGTAACGTCTGAATGTGTGAATGCAACGCATGTGTTGTAGATTATGTTTTTACTACCTCTCTGGGGCTTGAAAGTGTCAGTTGCGTAGCTGTCAATGGAAGGACAGAAAGCTCTAAGATTTCATCAAAAAACATCTTCATTAGTGTTCCGAAGAATAATGAAAGTCTTACAAAATTGGAACGACATGGGGGTGAGTAATTAATGACAGAATTAAAATTTTTTGGGTGAACTAACCCTTTAGGGTCATTATGAAATTAGATTATAAAATCCTGGTTAAACTTTAAAGTGTTACCAAAAATCCTTACATGTTTGCTATAAAGCCAGTAGTAGTCAGAACGCTCCTTTACACTTGATGTGTTGTGCAAGGCAATTTCGATGGCTTTTTAAATAACATTTCATGTTCTCTGTAGACTTTTGTTGAGTTAATACATTTAAATGATGAAGAGACCCTGAAGGCCCAAACCAATGAAAACGACGATCTATTTCACTGGCTAAAGCTGCAGGCACGAAGTGGAGTGGCTGAAGCTGAGGTACTACATTTCACATCCAACAAAAAAATAAAATGCACTGAATCTTCTATTTTGATGATATTCCACTGTACTGTGAGCATGTGTGGACATAAAAATGACAACACTCACTCTTACAGTCCTTAAAGTTTGAATTCCATTGTTTGTCTTTGTGTTTGAGTTTTTTTTTTTTAAGTTTTTGTAAGATAAGTAATATCGTCAAATATTATTACAATTTAAAAGAACTGATTTCTACATGAATATATTGAAAAAATGATTCCTGTGATGCAAAGCTGAATTTGCATCCTTCTAATATGCTGATTTGCTGCTCAAGAAACATTTCTTATTATTATCAATGTTGAAAACAGCTGTGCTGCGTAATATTTTTGTGGAAAAAGTGATGAGGATTCTTTGATTTAATAGAAAGAACAGCTTGTATTTAAAATATAAATCTTTTGTAACATTATAATTTTAATTATAACTTTTAATACATCCTTAATACATTTTGCCAATTTAATACATCCTCGCTGAAAAAGGTTTTATTTATTTATTTATTTATTTATTTTCTTCTTCAGCAAGCAATGGGTCGTATGTTGTTCTGGGGTCAGCAAGGTGTGTCTCCAGACATTCAGACAGCAGTGAAGCACTATGAAAGAGGAGCCCTCAAACTCAATGACCCCGTGTCCATGTACGACTACGCCATTGTGCTCCTAACGGTCAGTGACCTTTATATCTTTGCTATTTCTGATCTTGTATGCAGACTTACACTTCAGAATCTGATACGTTTCAGAATGTGATGGTTCATAAAGAATATCTGATTTGGCCAGCAGAGGGCAGTCTTGCAAAGCATTTGAAGTGAATACTGCTGGAGACCAAGCGTACTAAATATCATATTTTCTTGTATTAATAGGGTCAAGGAGTTCCAAAAGATGTTCAGAAAGCTGTTACATTCCTGAAGAAAGCAATAGAACAGGTATGTCTTGTCAGTGTCGTGTCACTACGTTCCAGCTAGTAGTTAGTTAAGAGGTAATCAGTCTTACTTTTTCGATTCAAATGTACCTTTTTATTTAATAAAAGGTGTTCACCAATTTACCTTTTTATGTAACTGACTTTAAAAGGTTAGTTCTTGAAGAAAAAAAATGAATGACTAACTTTTAAGGCTAGTCTAAACACTTTATGCAACCGATCACAGGGGTTTTTAAATTGGGGTCAGAGGCCGCAAGGGAGTACTGAGGGTAAAGATGAAAAAATGATAAATGAATGACTACTGTACTATAGTGAGAAGGGAAAAAAACATACACTGCTGTTCAAAAGTTTTTGATCCGTAAGATTTTTTATGTTTTTAGAAGAAGTCTCTTATGCTCACCAAGGCTGCATTTATTTTATTAAAAAAAAAAAAAAAAAACAGTAATATTGTGAAATATTATTAAAATGTAAAGTAACTGTTTTCTATTTGAATATATTTTAAAATGTAATTTATTTCTGTGATGCAAAGCTGAATTTTCAGCATCATTCCTCCAGTCTTCAGTGTCACATGATCCTTCAGAAATCATTCTTATATGCTGATTTGCTGCTCAAGAAACATTTATGATTATTATCAATGTTGAAAACAGTTGTGTAAAACATTTTTTTAGGATTCTTTGATGAATAGAAAGTTCAAAAGAACAGTATTTATCTGAAATAGAAAGCTTTTACAACACTGTACTACCGTTCAAAAAGTTTTGGGTCAGTACGATTTTTTTTTTTTTTTTTTTTTTTGGGAAAGAACTTAAAGAAATTAATACATTTATTCAGCAAGGATGCATTAAACTGATCAAAAGTGACAGTAAAGACATTTATAATGTTACAAAAGCTTTCTATTTCAGATAAATGCTGTTCTTTTGAACTTTCTATTCATCAAAGAATCCTGAAAAAACTGTTTTCAACATTGATAATAATCATAAATGTTTCTTGAGCAGCAAATCATCATATTAGAATGATTTCTGAAGGATCATGTGACACTGAAGACTGGAGGAATGATGCTGAAAATTCAGCTTTGCATCACAGAAATAAATTACATTTTAAAATATATTCAAATAGAAAACAGTTATTTTACATTTTAATAATATTTCACAATATTACTGTTTTTTTTGTTGTTGTATTTTTAATAAAATAAATGCAGCCTTGGTGAGCATAAGACTTCTTCTAAAAACATTACAAATCTTACCAATCAAAAACTTTTGAACGGCAGTGTATTACTGTAAAATAAGAGAAACTAAATATGTTCCCAATAATATTTTACACATTTATGACATTTTTTTTTCTTTTTTTTTCTTTTTTGTAATTTTTGTCTCTCTTAAAAGAATAAACAGTTTGATTAGTTGCCGCACACTGTTTATTTATGTTGCTGAATGTAATGGATGCTCATATATTTCTTTGTTTTTACTGACATATTGACTGTATGTCACTCAGTAGACAACTTATAAGTGCTTTTACATCCCGCAGGGGTCTGTTCCCGCTCTCACAGCTCTGGGCTGGTACTTTGAGCAGTATGAGAAGGATTACGAGAAGGCAGTACATCTGTGGGAAGAGGCTGATGCCAAAGGTCACTCTGATGCCTCCATGAATCTGGGAGTTTTCTACTCTCAGGGCCTTTATCCTGGAGAGCCTGCCGACCAGGTAAATACTCACATGCTGATGTGCTTTTAAACCGATTACATTAATCAGATAAAGACTTGTGATATTGTTTTTCTTTAACAATCAGTTTAAGGCATACAAGTACTACTTGAAGTCAGCCCAGAGAGGACTCTTAAACGGTGGCATTGAATTGGCTGATATTTGGATTCATGGGATCCCCGGCCAAGTTGCTCGACGCCCTTCAGATGCTGTTCTGTATGTAACTCAAAATAATATTATATGTCATTTGTATTGTAGATATAGACCCAAGCTTTAGCAACCCTTCATGCAACTTAACAAGATTGGCTGAGTGTGCACGTGTTCGCTCAGTGTGAATGGGCATGATGCCTCTGCTACCCATAATCCCCTAGTGATTAAAGAGATTAATTCTTTCTTATGTGGCATGTACCACTAAACTATTTCTATTTGACATTTTGCCTTTGCGTTTGAATTGAACTCTGTTTTGAATCATTGAATCAATATTTTCCTGTTGATCACTGTAAAGCTGCTTTGAAACGATCTGTAGCCTATTGTATAAAGCGCTATAAAAATAAAGTTGACTTGACAGGATTTTTTTTTCTCTTTGGTCTTTAGTTGGGTGAAATGGGCATCTGAACAGAATGGATATCTGGGAACAGTCTTGAGGAACGGGCTGAATGCCTATTTCAGAGGAGACTGGTAAACCTTTTTGTTTGAATGCAGATATTTATGTATAATTATCATAATATTAAATTACAATATGAGCATCCTTTTAGATTATTTACATTAGAAAAGGATGTTGCAAAGACCCCTTTCTGTTGTTTACCTCTCTCTCTCTCTCTCTCGTATTGTTGCAGGATCATGTCTTTGATTTATTATCTCAGTGCGGCAGAGAGTGGATTTGAAGCTGCTCAGTTTAATGTGGCGTACCTTTGTGAACTCAACTCAGTGAGTCTGTTCTAAACACTTGCTTTAGATTCAGATATTAACATATAACATATTCACTCGATTGGCTTTGATAGATGTTTCATATCTTTTATAGGGCTCTTTGGATCCAGCACTGGTGACTCACTGCATGTTAAGATATTATAACATGTCGATACAGGCTCAAGTTCCTGCCCCCTATGGTAATTTTAACTAATTTAAGATTATACACTAATGAATTTCTTCATTACACGCACACACAAAAACACATATACTGTATATATATATATACACACACACATATCTGCAGTATAATATAAAAAGAATGTCATTTAGTGTGGGGCAATTCAGGGCGCCATACTGTGGAAGTAAAATAATGCCAAATGTTTTTGAAACAAAAAAGCTTGTTGAATTGCACTACTTGAAAAAATATGCATTACGTTAACCATGCTTACATTTTAATGCATTGTATTTTTAGGGCTTGCATTTTTATGGGTTGAAATTCAACATGGTTGTATATTTAAGATGTGAATATTTCAATTCAAAAGATTTCACACACATTTTCATTATTAAAAATTCAATAATACATATTCACCTCTCAGATTTCACTTCAAAAATATTCATTCTGTTTAAAAATACAACCTATAATATTCGACAGGCAATTTACGGTCCATTTTACTTCGCTTTACAAATTCGCTTCCACAAATTCAGTAGTTCAAATTCGACAGAAAAATTCAACAGTTCACATCCGGGAAGTGCAGGAATAGCAGTAGATTGCCGAGCATAATCTCCATCTGCTGTTGACCAAGACCAGAGCAACGGGTAGAGAGAGTCATTCATTCATTAAATGGATTTACAGAAATGGAGCAAGCGATACGTATTTGTGATGATTATCAGGGCCAATATATGGAAATCTGATAAAGACACAAAAGAAGTGTTTACATTTAAGTCTTCACAGTTACTTTTGTACATGTAAGCAGCTTTCTCTACCGCACATAGATAGTCGCACATTTAGGGACCATCTCTAACATATGACGTGAATACACGTTTCTAACTTCACTAGCATTTGAAGAGAATGACTTAGTCATAAAACCAACTGTAAAGTGTTCATGTAGGTGTCAGTCATGATGCACACCTTTTACATTTTTGAAATGAAAGAAATTAGAAACGTGTATACACATGTCGTATGTAACTTTAGAGACGGTCCCTAAATGTGCGACTATCGTCCAATGTCATTGTCAAGCCAACTTCATGCCAGTATATCACTGGGAAACGCTTAGCGTGAAACTTGACCACCTGCTTGACTGTAGCCTATATAGTAGCCCACATCCCCAGTAAGGTGCAAGTTTGGTCTTTTATATCAGTGTATTAAGCTACGTTAAGCATCCCGACGGCAGGGGAATCCTGGAGTATGACGTATTGAGGGAACCCCTAGTACTGCAGCACAGGGCTGCCATATAAAGTTAAGGAAACTAAACAACCGAGATAAATATATGTCTACCTCAGATGTAACGTTTGATCAGCATCGGGGGATAATTATAATCTCGTTCACGGTAGAGAAAGCTGCTTACATACAAAAGTAACCGTGAAGACTTAAATGTAAACTGCTTTTGTGTCTTTATCAGCTTTTCCATATATATATATATATTGCCCCTGATAATCATCACAAATACGTATCGCTTGCTTCATTTCTGTAAATCCATTTAATGAATGAATGACTCTCTCTACTCGTTGCTCTGGTCTTCAACAGCCGCTTGCACCACCTGCTGGTGAGGGCGACTAACAGCAGATGGAGATTATGCTCGGTAATCTACTGCTATTCCTGCACTTCCCGGATGTGAACTGTTGAATTTTCTGTCGAATTTGAACCACTGAATTTGTGGAAGCAAATTTGTAAAGCGAAATAAAATGGACTGTCGAATATTAGGTTGTATTTTTAAACAAAATGAATATTTTGGAAGTGAAATCTGAGAGGTGAATATGGATTATTGAATTTTTAATAATGCAAATGTGTGTGAAATCTTTTGAATTGAAATATTCATATCTTAAATATACAACCATGTTGAATTTCAGCCCATAAAAATGCAAGCCCTAAAAATACAATGCATTAAAATGCAAGCATGGTTAATGCAATGCATATTTTTTCAAGTAGTGTAATTCAACAAGCTTTTTTGTTTCAAAAACATTTGGCATTACTTTACTTCCATAGTAGTCATGTGTCTTTACAGTGAACTGAACTGCTCCTCTTGAAGGGCAGCTGAGGTTTGACTCGATGTCCTGCGTCAGTGCATCAGTACATGTACTCTTTCTCATGCTCCCTGTAGCTTAAGCTTCAGTGTCTGCATGTGGTGATGAATGTCTGTTTCCCTCTCAGCTTTGATCAGAATGGGAGATCTGTTCTATGGTGAACAGGCTTTGGGCAGAAAAGAGGTTTCTGATGCCGCAGAGATGTACAAGCAAGCAGCTCTCAAAAACGAACCACAGGTACCTGTGTCAGCAAATGCTCTAACCTTGAATGATCAGGGAATGTAATTATTTAATAATTTAATTATCTGAAGTCATTATTTGGGGAAAATATAAGCAAGCTCACTCACTATTTATTTATTGGTTTGTTTGTACTACCAAATGCTGTTTGTTTGTTCTAACATTTTTTTTATTGATTCCAAACTGCTTTATATTTAAAAAAAAAAAAAAAAAAAAAAAGCATTTATTTATTTATTTATTACAAAAAAAAAACTATTTATTCTAACATAAATATTTAATTTTATTCTAACAAATTATATTTGTTTGTTTGTTCCAACAAGCTATATTTATTTATTCTAACAGAAATTTGTATTTGATGTATTCTAACTGCTATGTTTGTTTTAATAAGCTATATTTATTCTAACAAAAGTATTTATTTTTTATTCTAACAAGCTGTAAACAAAAAAGTTTGTTTTAATAAGCTATATTTACACCAACATGTGCTGTGGTATCTGGCACCAAGATGTTAGCAGCAGATCCTTTAAGTCCTGTAAGTTGCGAGGTGGGGCCTCCATGGATTGGACTTGTTTGTTCAGCACATCCCACAGATGCTCGACTGGATTGAGATCTGGGGAATTTGGAGGCCAAGTCAACACCTCAAACTCGTTGTTGTGCTCCTCAAACCATTCCTGAACCATTTTTGCTTTGTGGCAGGGTGCATTATCCTGTATTCTGACACCTTTATATCAGAACCAGCATTAACTTTAATGCTACAGCATTACTGTAGCTCAACAATTTGAGCTACAGTAGCTCGTCTGTTTGATCGGACCACGTGGGCCAGCCTTCGCTCCCCACGTGCATCAATGAGCCTTAGCCACCCATGACCCTGTCGGCGGTTCACCACTTTGTGAATTTTGATAGATACTGACCACTGCAGAACGGGAACACCCCACAAGAGCTGCAGTTTTGGAGATGCTCTGACCCAGTCGTCTAGCCATCACAATTTGGCCCTTGTCAAACTCGCTCAAATCCTTACGCTTGCCCATTTTTCCTGCTTCTATCGGTGTATATGTTTGGTCTAACAAGCTATATTTATTACTCTATTTATTCTAACAAGCTGTATTTGTTTTATTTGTTTGTTCCAACAAGCTAGTTTGTTGCTAGCTATATTATTTAGTTATTTGTTCTAACAGGATTTTTATTTATTTCATTATTATTATTATTATTATTATTATTATTATTATTATTTTTTTTTTTTTTTTTTATGTGGTGGTTTTTGTTTAGGGTCGTTTTCTCTGTTTTTTTTTTTTCAATTTCAATTCATTAATTTCAAATTTTAAATATTTTCATTTTGACATTTCTGTGTCCTCAGGGTTGGTATAATCTTGGTCTGCTTGTCCAAAACGGAGAGTCTCTGCCGTTCAGTGTTCTTTCTGAGCTTAATTTGCTACACCTTCACATAACAGACAGACAGAAGCTTCTCATCACCCTGTACCAAAGGTAAGACAACATCACAATCACCATAAAACATTCAGACTGTCAGTATCCACTTCAAAGGACTCAATTGTAGCAAGGTATGACGTCAGAACCCGGAAGTCTAATTCACTGCTGGTTCCTTTGAGATTTTCCTATTGGGTTTCATATGAGTAAAGTAAAGCCTGTGGTAAACATAACTTGACTATACTTTTTACAACGTACACTGCACACACTCACACCTCAAGCTGTCTTATCTAGTTACTTATTAAAAATGTACGTTTTGTAAAATGAACTTAACTGCTTCAAAATGCACGTTTTTGCTATGGGTGTGTGTAATTTATGTTGTAGAACAAAACGTCAAAGTTTAGTCAAGTTATGTGTACCACAGGCTTTATTTTACACACAAATCATGAAACCCCATAGGAAAATCTCAAAGGAAACAGTGGCGAATTAGACTTCCTGTAATAGACACTCTATTACAGTATGTCTTATTCTCCATGTCTTTTTTGTAGATGCAGAGAGACCAATATCACCGATGCATACCTGCCATGCACACTGGCGCTGTTCAGCACACACCTACGATTTTTCCAAGTACATCAGGATACTGCTATAAAGGTCTGTGTAATTTTTTTGTTGTTAAAGTACAAATGTTGACTTACTGTGTGACTGCTCCAAAAGCATACTGTAGCATGGACAATTTAGTGTAATTATAACGCAAATCAGTCAGTCAACAACAAAAAAGAAAAAGAAAGAAACAGCCTGGATGAACTCCTTGTTGTTTAATTTGTTTAATAGTGTATAATTGCATGATCGCCTCATGGGGACGTTACCGCGTTAACATCATAATGATTCATCTTCTTAGATTGTCTAATGATAAGGGACTCATTTTCATAAGTAGATGTTTACACTAGTCGTCTCTGTTCCTGTAGCTCATTGCCACAGTTTCAGCAGCAGCAATCGGAACTCTGTCTTTTGCATTCGGACTCTTTAAATGGAGGACAACACCACTCCACCAAACATCCCAAACATCTGTTTCCAGCCAAACCCAAGGGGAGGAAGAGGAGGAATCCTAATGGAAACTACTAGATAACTTTTTATTATTGTTCTATTATTCTCAATGGATTTCCTCCATACAAAGCACTTGTTAACCTTTGTTTTTTTTTGTTTTTTTTAAATAAGACTAATTGGTAACACTGTACTTAAAGCCTTTATATTTAATGCATTAATTATGCCTTGTAATACATTGTATGATGTATGATCATAAAGGCATCAAGTAAAGTGTTACCAATTTTTTTTAAATCCTTGTTTTTGTCATTGAGAGAAAAAAAAATAATTCTGTCAAATCAATTAATCGCATATAACATAAAAGTTTATATATATATATATATATATATATATAGTCTTGCTCAAAAGTTTACACCCCCCTTGCAGAATCTGTGGAAATGTGAATAATTTTAACAAAAATGCAGGTTATTTTTTTTATTTAGTACTGTCCTGAATAAGATATTTTACATAAAAGATGTTTACATATAGTCCACAAGGCAAAACATAGATGAATTTATAAAAATGACCCCGTTCAAAAGTTTATGTACCCTTGATTCTTAATACTGTGTGTCGTTACCTGGATGATGGCTGTTTTTTTGTTTTGTGATGGTTGTTCATGAGTCCCTTGTTTGTCCTGAGCAGTTAAACTGCCCAATGTTCTTCAGAAAAATCCTCCAGGTCCTGCATATTCTTCAGTTTTCCAGCATCTTTTGAATATTTGAACCTCTCTAGCAGTGACTATGATTTTGAGATCCATCTTTTCACACTGAGGACAATTTAGGGATTCAAACACAACTATTAAAAAAGGTTGAAACATTCACTGATGCACCAGAAGGAAACACGATGCGTTAAGAGCCAGGGGGTGAAAACTTTTGAACAGGATGAAGATTTTTCTCCAAATTTTTCTTATTTTGTTTACATTTTTTTCATTTATTTTTTTCTCATTTAGTACTGCCCTTCGGAAGCAACAGAAGATACTTGCATGTTTCCCGGAAGACAAATTAAGTACAATTTACCTTGATCTTCAAATTCAAAAAGTTTTCACCCCCTGGCTCTTAATGCATCATGTTTCATTCCTTTCCTTGTCCTCAGTGTGAAAAGATGGATCTCAAAATCATACAGTCACTGCTGGAGAGGGTTCAAATATGCAAAAGATGCTGGAAAACTGAAGAATGTGCAGGACCTGAAGGATTTTTCTGAAGAATGTTGGTCAGTTACCTGCTCAGGACAAACAAGGGACTCAAGAACAACCATCACAAAACAAGCAAAAAAAAACAGACGTAGATCATCCAGTGACACACAGTATTAAGAATCGATGGTTCATAAACTTTTGAACGGGGTAATTTTTTATAAATTCAGCTATTTTTTTTTTGTCTTGTGGACTATGTAAACATCTTTTATGTAAAATATCTTATTCAGGACAGTACTAAATTAAAAATAACATGCATTTTGTGCATCCCTCTTATTTTGTTAAAATTATTCACATTTCCACAGATTCTGCAAGGGGTGTGTAAACTTTTGAGCAAGAATGTGTATATATATATATATATATATATATATATACACACATATATATAAAATGTGTGTTTGTGTGTATATATGTATGCATGTTTGTGGGGCCCACAAACTTTTATGTCATATGTAATCGTGATGAATCGATTTGAGAGCACTAAAAAATGTAGGATAACATCATTTTTTTAATAAAAAATAGAATGTTTTCTATGCTGATACACATTCAGTCTCTTTTACGGCAGATTTTTTAGCGCAAACAACAGACTTATTTGTAAACTAGTTAATACAATGTGAATAAGTTTTGTTGAACAAGTACTTTTTTTAAAAGAAATTAAATTGTCTGCCTCATTTTAGTCACTTAAATCATCAGTTTAAAAAAAAAACATGACAAGTAAAATAATTCTTCTCAATAAAGTATTTTTAAGTTTAATTCCCGTTTAACTTGTTGGCTTCTTGTTTCTGACACGTAATTTCTTCTGACTGTACCACTTTGGTGTCTCAACTCTCAAGGCAAACTCATTTTTCCCACTCTTGGAGGTACGGTGTCCCAGCGGGGCCACTCTGCCTGTGTGCGAGGACTCCCCAGGCTTCTGATGCAAACAGCAGGTGTGAAGCAAGCTGTGATGTGCCCACAGCCACACCAGGGCCCCGGGAACACACACCGCAGCTCACGGTTAATTAAAAACAACACCAAAAAGCTGACTGATCCCCAGTGAGAGGGAGTGCACCGCACTGTGTCAAGTGCTGAATCATCAGGGGACCATAATCTTACTGCGTTTACTTGAAAATAATGTCATGCTTTCTGTGGGACGGAGACAGACCCTCATTCTGCAAGCATGTGTCTCGTCATAATTTATGCATTTTGTGTGCTAATTCACAATATACATAATGTAAAGATATTTTATTAAATGGGTTTTTATAAACTGTTCAGGGAATGTTGGACTCGGCACACGATTCAATTAATATAATAGCTAAAGAAACAAGTTTTAAAGCCCTCAATCATTGTAAAAAATTGCCTCTGGGCTGTCTTTCTCCCTGGCTGGCTTTTATATATAATTGCTGAACTTTAGATGATGTGTTTTGACTTTAAAAGGCACCAAAGGAGCATGTGATATTTGGCACTTTCCACAAATAGGGTACAAAATGGTGCTTGCAAAACTTAAATGTAAGTGAAAGGAGGTGGTTATAGTCTTTCAAAAATGTTTTTCATCCATCTCAAGAATTGAAACTAAATATTACCCTTTTTTGGGTAACACTTTACAATAAAGTTTCATTTGTTAACATTAGTTAAGTACTTTAGTTAACATGAACTAAGAAAGAACAATACTTCTACAGCATTTATTAATCTTAGTTAATTTCACATTTGCTAATACGTAAAATCAAAAGTTGTATTTGTTGACATTAATGTACTGTCAACTAATGAGCAATACATTTGCTACAGTATTTATTAATCTTTGTTTGTTCATGTTAGTTAATACATTAACAAATGAGACCTTAGAACAGATGAGACATATTGTAAAGTTTTACCGTTTTTTTTTATTATTATTATATTATTTTGTATTACCAACTGTTGCTTTGCACAGTGTTTATTAATACATTTCGTTTTTTAAACATGGTAACACTTTACAGTAAGGTTCCATTAACTACACTAGTAAACCTGAACTAACAATGACCAATACTTCTGAAGCATTTGTTAATCTTAGTAAATGTAAATTTCAACATTTTTAAAATCAAAAGTTGTATCTGTTAACATTAGTTAATGCACAATGAACTTGAACATAAGTTAACATAAAAACTGAAATAGTTAACATAAACAATGAAAAATGTTAATTTTTTTTTTTAACTAACATTAACAAAGGTTAATAAATGCTGCAAGAATATCGCTCACTGTTAGTTTATGTTAGTTAATGCATTAATATTTACAAATGGGACCTTATTGTAAAGAGTTAGCAACATTTTTCATCACTTTTTTTTTTTTTTTTTTTAAAACCATTAACTTTGAATTGAAACAAAATAACAATTTAAGAAGAGAGGAACAGACATTTTATGTAAGATACTAGTTTATTTAATGTTTCTAGTAGGGGTTGAACGACTTCACATTCGTGTGATGAAAGTCGAGTCGACGTCAACTAGTCACTGATAACATCATTACTGAACAAATAAGCCTGAACCTCGAGCTGAGACTCGACCGCGGGTCGCCTTGTGCACAGCTATGGCATACGACACAGAGCTGCCCACAAGGCTATTGCTCCAACATAACCGCTTATTTTTATCAGTTCTTTGGTCTTTGGGTCGTTATATTTCTCACAGATTTCTGCTCGTTCTAAATCAGATACAGATAAAGTTACAGTAAAGAATACATGTATATGAATGCATTAGTGAGAGAGCGATTGCATATGAACTAATTCTACCTGGCGGCGTCTCTCTACTAATAGTGAAGCTGTGGGTTTTAGTTACTAAGAAATATATGCTAGAACTTTTCAGTTTCTACGCCATTTTGTTTATAAATCACAGAACAGTGTTACAATACATTTCTGCGCTACTGAACGATTCTGTGCGCGCGCGATCTGCGCGTGATGTGCGAGCTATACTATGTTTATGTGTGTGCGTTACAATGCAGCACACATTAGTTTCGAACGGCGATTAACTTGTTTACAATAAGCTGTTTAAAACGTGAATTCACCCGATCAATATTGAGCATCCAGATGGTATAATCAAACATACCTTGTGGAGCGCTCTCGGGGTATGCATTTATTTGTCATTTTAACTGTTTGGAAACGGAGTGTAAAAGTGGACTTATCCTGTTGCGCCCTCTAGAGGCCATGACCAGCAACTAGTCGATGTCAAGCTTAAAGCGTCATGGCAGAGCATTAAAGTCGATTAGTCGACTAGTCTGTGCAACCCCTAGTTTCTAGTTGTTCTGAAGTACACTATTGTTAAAAAAATTGAGGCCAAGCTATGGCCCTCCTGCAGGTTTATCAGGCCAAAGCACTAAAAGAGCTGCACGAGGGTAGTTCTGACCCAGGGTTGATGCAGGAGCTGCGTACAGCGACGGACCTCACCATCAGGGCTCACTGCGCAGTCCCTTAGGCAGATGATGTCCACGCTAGTGGAGATGAAGAAGGTCAACAAAGTTCAGTTTCTCGACTCCCCCATCTCCCAGGCCGGCCTCTTCGGTGACGCTGTCGAGAACTTCGTCCAGCAGTTCTTGGCAGTACAGAAGCAGACGGAGGCGATCAAACACATCCTTCCCCAGCGGTATACTGCTGCCAACACAATGCCCCTCTCATGCCCCTCTTTCGTCATCAACAGGCAGGAGTCTGCGGTTCGAGGACTCTACACCTGCACAGGGCAGGATCTACCACATAGATCTTCCATATGTAGCACTGCCCTAATGGTCAGTCCATATGCATAACTCCACAAGTTACCTCCCTACTGGCAGGATGTGGCCTCCGTAGCGGCTTTTTCCATCTGGAATAGTCATGCTTCCCCAGAGTTATCCAATTAGTCGTGGCTGTATTGGATGTAAAGAAAGGAACAACAACAATCGACATCCTCTGGACAGTCCGGTCCTTTTTCCGCCCCACCAGGTGCGGAGGACTAAGTGACTTACATGGGGCGCTGGGAAGGGGCAGCAGTTGTGGCACTTTCCATAGGGATTACAATTCGTCAGTTCAGTCCGACATAAGGTCGAACGTTACTGACTGATAGGGAACGTCTAGGTTACTAATGTAACCGTTCCCTGAAGGAGGGATCGGAGACGTTACGTTACATCTCGGTTCCTCAGCTGAAAACTTAATGAGTTTGCACACTGCCTTGTATATCCGGCTGATGGGGAGTGGCTTGCGATGCAAATCTCACTCGCCAATGTGCATTGGCTTGTTCTGTTCTGCTCTCAGGCCAGATCCCAATTCGTCAGTTCAGTCTGACGTAACGACTCCGTTCCCTCCTTTAGGGAACGGGGGTTACATTAGTAACCTAGACGTATTAAATTGTAATATTTCACAATGTTGCTGTTTTTACAGTATTTTGATCAAATAAATGCAGCATTGGTAAGAATAAGGGACTTATTTCAAAAACATTTAAAAATATTTTTGAATTTTATCCTGTTCGTGGAAAGTGCTTTTTTTTTGTCATTGATAATCATAATATAACACAGTGAGGTCATCTATCAAAGTGAAAATAGTCTATGCTTTATTAATTTCTTTTTATTTTGTGAAAATACATTGTATTAAATTTTTGGGGGGAGATTTTCATTTAAGGTTATTAAGGTTCTTATGGACATTTTCACAATGAATATGAAATATCACAAGCAAGCAGCACTCTGCAAATGTTCGGCAAAATCTATCATATATTTTTGGCATCATCTAAACCTCATTAATCTCATAAAAAAGATTTATATGTCTAGGCATTGTGATTTAAATATCAATTATGATACAAATTACATATTAAACTTGACTACAGTCAAATTTTATCAGTAATTCAAAGTGTTATGAATGTATCTAGAAACTTCTTACTAGATATTTTGTCAGGGAATGGTTATGCACTGCGACACTGCAGTGTTTGTTTCTCATACATCAGGAGTGCTAGCAGTCTCAAAAGTAGTTTCTTCTCCTGGGACGGGCTCCACGGGGCCCTCGGACTCGGGCTCCTCCCTCTCCTCCCTCTCCTCTGAGACAATCCCTCCTGCTTTGATCTCTCCTTCCTTCACCTCGTCGTCCTCTTCCTCTGTGAGCTGCTTATTGATGTGCAGACCTGTATTTTCATACCCCATGGCATCATTCTTATCAAAGTCACGGAAATTGTTTCTTGCCCCCATGATGTATTTGCCCAGAATGTTGGCCTGGTCTGGCTCGCTTTTGCGCCGCCACTGCAGCTTCTGGTGGAAGTCCTTCATCTCTGTGTGCAGCCGGCCGACAACTTTATTCAGCTCGGTTATTCTGTTCCCGACATCTGAGCATCAAAACAACAGCAATTAGTAGCAAAGACAATGTTCAGAATAGCATAGGCTACTACTCGCAGTATTACAGCATGAATAGTACGCATTTTCTACATATGTTGTACAAAGTGTTTTTTTTTTTTCATCTACTCTTTCTTGACTCATTTTATTAGACTGGAAGTTTTGAGAAATGCAAAATTGCTAAATTTTACACAAAATTGGATTAAAAATATGAAATAACCACTTTTAACATTTCTGATACACTAGCATTTTTTAAACAAATCTCCTATGCAAGGCTGCATTTACTTGATCAAAAATACAGTAAAATAGTAATATTGTAAAATATTTTTACAAATTAAAATAACTTGTTTCTGCCAAAGAATTAAAAAAGCAACTAGCGCACAATTCACAAGCCTTTTTCTTCTTGCAATTGCGAGTTTTGTATTTGTATGCAAGCTTTTTTCTCAGAATTGTGAGATAAAAAACTTGCAATTGTGAGAAAAAAAGTCAGAATTCTGAGATAAACAGTTTTTTAGTTCCATGGTGGAAACAAGCTTCCATAATTTCAATATATTTTAAAATGTAATTTATACCAAAGCAACCATTTTTTCAGGATTCTTTGAATAGAATTTTCATTTATTTCAAATATAAATCTTTTGTAACATTATAGATGTGTTTATGGTTACTTTTAATCAATTTAATGCATCCTTGCTTAAAAAAAAAAAGTAATCATACTGACCACAAACTTCTGAATTGTAGTATAACTGAATATCATTCACTGAACTGCACATCGAGGTCATGTGACAAATGTAGCATACTATTATTTGAAGTGTTTATCCTTGCATAATCTTTACTGTATCATGTACAAAAAAGTATGCAGTAGAGCTTTTTTGTTTAAAATAGAGATCACAGTTTCCCACGATTCTGAATAGACAACTAAACAAAATAACATGTAATTTACTAGAGATTCTAAGATATCTCTTGAATGAATGATTCATGATTCAATGGCAAATACATTTTTAACAACCAATTGTTGCCACCTACTGGTGTAACAATGTAACTGATACAATTTTTATTTGACAAAGTTAATTTCAAAAGGTGATTTACTCCATTTTGATCGCTTTAACTTTTATAGCTATAAACTTTTATCCCAGTACTTCTGTGATAATTTGAATTATTGTAATGCAGAAATAATGATACCATGTGGTTGAAAAGACTTGAAGCTGTTTTATACCTACATGACAACTGCTCTCTCTAAGAGAGATCGCAAATTAAAGGGTTAGTTCACCCAAAAATGAAAATTGTCATCATTTACTCACCCTCATGTCGTTCCAAACCAGTAAGACTTTCGTTCATCTTCAGAACACAAATGAAGATCTTTGAATGAAATCAGAGCGATTTCTGTCCCTCCATTGACAGCTACACAACTGACACTTTGACACTTCAAAAAGTTCATGAAGAGATCGTAAAACTAATCCATATGAATTTTATTCACCTATAAACACTCATTAATGCACACATCAGTTATGCAAAAACCAATGAGGTTCATTCTCGTGTTACGCAGCACGTTTGAGCTTCAGCAAGAACCAGTGAGGTTCATTCTCGTTTTACACAGCACGTTTGAGCTTCAGCAAGAACCAATGAGGTTCATTCTCGTGTTACGCAGCACGTTTGAGCTTCCACAAGAACCAATGAGGTTCATTCTCATGTGTTACACAGCACGTTTGAGCTTCTGCAAGAACCAGTGAGGTTCATTTTTGTGTTACATAGCACGTTTGAGCTTCTGCAAGAACCAGTGAGGTTCATTCTCGTGTTACGCAGCAAGTTTGAGCTTCAGCAAGAACCAGTGAGGTTCATTCACGTTTTACACAGCACGTTTGAGCTTCTGCAAGAACCAGTGAGGTTCATTTTTGTGTTACATAGCACGTTTGAGCTTCTGCAAGAACCAATGAGCTTCATTCTCGTGTTACGCAGCAAGTTTGAGCTTCAGCAAGAACCAGTGAGGTTCATTCACGTTTTACACAGCACGTTTGAGCTTCTGCAAGAACCAGTGAGGTTCATTTTTGTGTTACATAGCACGTTTGAGCTTCTGCAAGAACCAATGAGGTTCATTCTTGTGTTACACAGCACGTTTGAGCTTCTGCAAGAACCAATGAGGTTCATTCTCATTTTACACAGCACGTTTGAGCTTCCACAAGAACCAATGAGGTTCATTCTCGTGTTACACAGCACGTTTGAGCTTCTGCAAGGACCAATGAGGTTCATTCTTGTGTTACACAGCACGTTTGAGCTTCTGCAAGAATCAATGAGGTTCATTCTCGTGTTACGCAGCACGTTTGAGCTTCAGCAAGAACCAATGAGGTTCATTCTTGTATTACGCAGCACGTTTGAGCTTCAGCAAGAACCAATGAGGTTCATTCTCGTGTTACACAGCACGTTTGAGCTTCAGCAAGAACCAATGAGGTTCATTCTCGTGTTACACAGCACGTTTGAGCTTCAGCAAGAACCAATGAGGTTCATTCTCGTGTTACGCAGCACGTTTGAGCTTCAGCAAGAACCAATGAGCTTCATTCTCGTGTTACGCAGCAAGTTTGAGCTTCAGCAAGAACCAATGAGGTTGATTCTCGTTTTACACAGCACGTTTGAGCTTCTGCAAGAACCAATGAGGTTCATTTTTGTGTTACGTAGCATGTTTGATCTTCAGCAAGAACCAATGAGGTTCATTCTCATTTTACACAGCACGTTTGAGCTTCTGCAAGAACCAATGAGGTTCATTCGTGTGTTACGTAGCACGTTTGAGCTTCTGCAAGAACCAATGAGGTTCATTCTCGTTTTACACAGCACATTTGAGCTTCCACAAGAACCAATGAGGTTCATTCTCGTGTTACACAGCACGTTTGAGCTTCTGCAAGAACCAATGAGGCTCATTCTTGTTACACAGCACGTTTGAGCTTCTCCAAGAACCAATGAGGTTCATTCTCGTGTTACGCAGCACGTTTGAGCTTCAGCAAGAACCAATGAGGTTCATTCTCGTGTTACGCAGCACGTTTGAGCTTCTGCAAGAACCAATGATGTTCATTTTTGTGTTACGTAGCATGTTTGATTTTCAACAAGAACCAATGAGGTTCATTCTCGTTTTACACAGCACGTTTGAGATTCTGCAAGAACCAATGAGGTTCATTCTTGTGTTATGTAGCACATTTGAGCTTCTGCAAGAACCAATGAGGTTCATTCTCGTGTTACGCAGCACGTTTAATTTTCAACAAGAACCAATGAGGTTCATTCTCATGTTACACAGCACGTTTGAGCTTCAGCAAGAACCAATGAGGTTCATTCTTGTATTACGTAGCATGTTTGAGCTTCAGCAAGAACCAATGAGGTTCATTCTCGTGTTACGTAGCACGTTTGTGCTCCAGCAAGAACCAATGAGTTTCATTCTCGTGTTACGTAGCACGTTTGTGCTCCAGCAAGAACCAATAAGGTTCATTCTTGTGTTACGCAGCACGTTTGAGCTTCCACAAGAACCAATGAGGTTCATTCTTGTGTTACACAGCACGTTTGAGCTTCAGCAAGAACCAATGAGGTTCATTCTCGTGTGTTACACAGCACGTTTGAGCTTCAGCAAGAACCAATGAGGTTCATTCTTGTGTTACACAGCACGTTTGAGCTTCCACAAGAACCAATGAGGTTCGTTCTTGTGTTACACAGCACGTTTGAGCTTCTGCAAGAACCAATGAGGTTCATTCTCGTGTGTTATGTAGCACGTTTGAGCTTCAGCAAGAACCAATGAGGTTCATACCCGTGTTACGCAACACGTTTGAGCTTTAGCAAGAACCAATGAGGTTCATTCTTGTGTTACACAGCACGTTTGAGCTTCCACAAGAACCAATGAGGTTCGTTCTTGTGTTACACAGCACGTTTGAGCTTCTGCAAGAACCAATGAGGTTCATTCTCGTGTGTTATGTAGCACGTTTGAGCTTCAGCAAGAACCAATGAGGTTCATACCCGTGTTACGCAACACGTTTGAGCTTCAGCAAGAACCAATGAGGTTCATTCTTGTGTTACACAGCACATTTGAGCTTCTGCAAGAACCAATGAGGTTCATTCTCGTGTGTTATGTAGCACGTTTGAGCTTCAGCAAGAACCAATGAGGTTCATACCCGTGTTACGCAACACGTTTGAGCTTCAGCAAGAACCAATGAGGTTCATTCTCGTGTGTTATGTAGCACGTTTGAGCTTCAGCAAGAACCAATGAGGTTCATACCCGTGTTACGCAACACGTTTGAGCTTCAGCAAGAACCAATAAGGTTCATTCTCGTGTTACGCAGCACGTTTGAGCTTCTGCAAGAACCAATGAGGTTCATTCTCGTGTTACGCAGCACGTTTGAGCTTCAGCAAGAACCAATAAGGTCATATATATAATATATGTAATGTAATGTAATATAATATAAAATTAGTATATTATTATTTGGACTAAACCGCTCGATTCATACGGATTAGTTTTACGATCTCTTTATGAACTTTTTGAAGTGTCAAAGTGTCAGTTGCGTAGCTGTCAATGGAGGGACAGAAATCTCTCAGATTTCATTAAAAATATCTTCATTTGTGGTCAGAAGAGGAATGAAAGTCTTATGGGTTTGGAACGACATGAGGGTGAGTAAATGATGACATAATTTTTAATGCCTAATTCTGCTTGACCATATTCTAAATCCCTAATCCTACCCAATACCTAAACTTAACAACCACAAAAACCTAACTATTAATAAGCAGTAAATTAGGAGTTTATTGAGGCAAAAGTCGTAGTTAATAGTGAATATGTGTTCCCCATACTAAAGTGTTACCATATTAACTTCTTGTTTATTGATATGTACTATAAAATCAGTTTCACATTTGCAATATGCTATTCGGGGAAATAGTCTATTAATATTAATAGCCCAATTAATTTCAGACCCTGGTGTGCATCAATGAAGATGAAATAATAGACTATTCCAGTTTCAAGAAAGTAAACGATGTAAAACCTATTTACAATGCTGGTAGCCCACTTATACTTTATAATTAAATTCCTTACTGAAGGTTTACTGATATAAAATGTATTAATTTCTTTATAAAACAAATCAGTGAAAACAGCAGCCCTACTTCCCGCGGCCCTGGCTCTAGTATGCAGTACACAGTGTACGCTGAATTATGATGCTGTATGCATTCCAAGTGTTGATCCCAGATGATAAGAAGTAGCCTAACTGTCTTAAAACAAGTAAGTATTAAATAATCAGACACTTTTATCCATTTTGTATTTTAGTACACTTATTCCATTCTTTAATTACAGAGACAGTTCCTTTGGAGAAACTTGTGGTGAAGTGTCTTGCTAAAGGATCCCTCCTGGGGTTTGAACCTACAACCTTGTGGTTACCAGCACATATTTTAGACCACTAGGCCACAGCACCCTGAGCAGGTGATTTTTAGGTAGTTTAATGCTGTATGTGTCACTCTTATGGCTTCTTTTTCTTTCTTTCTTTACTGAAATACTGCATGCTTTTAGATTATTACCCAGAGATGCCGAAAGTATGACCTACCTTTACGCTTGCTCTCTTCAAACTCTCGGCGTGCGGCTTCGATGTAGCGGTGCACTAGAGCCTTAGTCACCTGCAGGCGGTATGGCACTCTGCCCTCACCTTGACCTCCGCTGTTATTCAGGGTATTGCTAGACTAAAAAAAGTATGAAAAACACCTCATCAGCCAAATTTAATGAAGGATCTAGTGATAGAAACCCCTCAGATACTCACCGCAGATGTGATGGGAGGATATTCTGGGGCTTTCTTGTTACAGCAACAGCAAATCTTGTTGAAAATGCTTCTACACAAAACAGTGAGGAACATGAAGGTTACACATGCTCCTAAATGATCTGAAGAACCTCATAAAAGTTCACATACTCTGCATGGGAAACTATGCAGTCACTATACAAGGTTTGAAAGTTTGTCACTATACAACCTAGCGTTGCTTATGTAGTTTTCTTACCTTAAGACATAAAAGAGAGCCTTTGGAGATGGGATGATATTAAAGGGAACTGGCATAGTGAGGCCCTCCCTGAAATAACTGAGGTAGAGTTTAGAACGAGCAAACTTCCACTCGACATCTGCATCATCCTGTGAGGAGGAGACGTTTTAAACAAAAGATACATAAATATTCTAAAAATATCTTTTGTTTTCAATGGGAATGCAGGTTTGAAACGACATGAACCCTTATGTAAATAATGGCTTTCATTTTTGAGTGCTAAAACTATGTTTCCTACCAAATCTTTCTTCATATTATACATGCTCACCTCAATCCTCTGAAATGAGTTGGAGATCATGGCAATAAGCATGTTCAGGAGCACTATGACGATGAGCAGAGTGAATATCCCGTAGAAGATCCTTCCTACAAACTCAGCCAGAGCATAATCAGGCATGTCTACATATTCTTGGTTTGCCATTCCAAACATGGTCCAGAAGAGGAAGTTAAATGTCTCATTAAGTCTAAAATGAATGAGACAAATACAATTAAAATTAATCTTCAAGCAACCAAACATGTGAAATTACATGCAGACAAGTTATTAATTACCTGCCAAGATGCGGAGAAACAACATATGGGACGTATATATTGTTTATTCCACACAAAAATGCTGTTCCAATAATCATGAGGATAAACATGAACCTGTAGATGAAGAAAACCATTTGATGAAAGCCATTTTAATCGTGATCTCCTCTTGTAAGCATATTGGACGTGCAATCGCAAAGATCAAACCCCGAGATCTGACCTCATCATGTTATCGATCATTCTTCCCATGGATATCTGCAGGGTTCCCAGGGATTCATGGGCCGGCAGAATGTAGGCGAGACGTGTGAAACTCAGCATGCTGGTCACGGCAAAGAGAGTCTCTGCAATCAGCTGAGGATCCTCCTGTTTCCAGTCCTCACGAACTATTCAGAAAAATAATAAAATGTATACATTAATAATAATAATAATAGTTTTAAATTAACTAGTTATTATTATTTTAAATGTATTTTAAATAAACAAATAAATGATACAATTATACTACTATAACTACTACTAATAATACTTGTTATTGTAATAATAATAATAATAATAATAATAATAATAATAATAATAATAGTTATAATTATCATTTAAATTAAATAACAATAATAATAATTATTTTAATATAATTTAACATTATTTTAATTATCTCTTTTAAATAAAATAAAAATAATAAATGTTTTTTAAATGTTTTAAAATGTAAAATAATAATAATAATTAATTTTAATTGACATTCTTTTTAATTGATATATATATATATATATATATATATATATATATATATATATATATATATATATATATATATATAATATTATGGAAACTCGTTTCCGCCACAGAATAAAACATTTTAAAAGATAATTGCGACATTTTATGACTTTTTTTCTCAGAATTGCGAGTTATAAAGTCAGAATTGTGTGATATAAAGTCAGAATTGCAAGTTATGAAGTCCAGTTCTGAGGGAAAATTACTTTTTTCTCAGAATTGTGAGTTTATATCTGTGAATAGTGAAACTTGCGACTTTATATCACATAATTCTGAGAAAAAAAGAGTTGCGAGATGTAAACTTTTTTTTTTATTCTGTGGCGGAAACAAGCTTCCATATTATATATTAGAGCTGGGTAAAAATAAAAATATCGATTTCTTGATTTTAATGAGAAGGTGCTCACTGCAGAGCAAATGGGTGGAGCGTACGTCTAGCTCCTCCTTGCTAGACCTCCAGCGAGGAGGAGCGAATATCACGTCCTAACCCTCATAGATATATATACGTAGATGCCTCATTCGACCGCTCCAGGCACGTCGACACGCCGCCATTTTATAACGGTCAACACACGTCAACACTTCAGATGCTGTCATCGCTCGCATAAAAAAAAACAAAAAAAAAAAACACTGCGCAGCCTCTGTAAAACCCAGCGCGATTTAAATTCCCGAAGAAATGGGATAACCTTTCACAGGTGAGAATGTGTTGGTTTGTGTTACTCAATATTACAGGTTTTTAACTACGGTTACTTTTTAATGTCATGTTAGCTAACGCGTTCTTCGTGTATTGTGTTAGTTTAGCAATTATAATGTTTGGATCTACACAAAAACACATAACATTTGTTAGTTAATAACAGGCTTCACGGTTCTTCAATTTCAGACACAGTATTCAAGGACTGGAAATTATGTGAAAACAAACACTGGCCTTTGAAAGTGCTTAAATTAAACTCAATTTAAGAGTAGTTAAAGAAGAGAAACCGACATATTTCTGCTGTTCCATAAGCGCGCCCTACCGTCAGAGAGTGAAAGTGCATTTTCATTCAGCGAGTCTGCTGCCGTTGCTGTTCAGACGAATGCAAAAGAAAAACCCCTATTTTTACACAGCTTACACGCAGTGTTGTAAATGTTAACTGTTGGATCGATAAGCTATGTGCATTCAAATAATGTAGAAAAATAATGTATCTAGAATATTATATATAATCATATTTTAAATAAATGTACAATAATTTATCATTTTGACTCCTAATTTCCATGTTCCATGTTCTTAAAAATGGTTTAAATTCAGTTATGTGATGTTGATAATTTAAAAAAAAGCTTTTTTTATAAAACGATTGCAAAACTGGATGATTTTTGAGAATTTAAGCTTTCAAATAATGCCTATGATGATTACTTAAAACATGGTTTGAATAAATAGGCTATATTGATGTTTATTAAACACAGTACTAGCTAATTTATTACTATTTTTATTATTTATTTATTTTGATGGCTGACTGGTTGATGGTTTATGATTTCTTTCCAATTAACTTATTTATAATGAGTTCACTGCTTTCATTAAAAGCTGAGCAATGTGTCTGTAGGGTTCTCTGATGATCAATAATATTAATGATGTTAAGATAATGTTAAGATCTTTATCCAATATTTTTTGCATATGCAGAATTATCTACCATTAATGATGAACTAAATCCTGTAAAATCATCTGCTTCAGTCTATTGCAGATATAGATATTCATACATGCATGCGTATAACTACAGTTGCAGACGCACAGGCAACATTTGAATGTTCACAAAGCGCGTTCACGACCGGCTTTGACCGTTCGAAAATGGCGGACAGCTAACGTATAGAAACAGTCGCTAATGAGGCATCTCCGTATATATATCTATGCTAACCCTTCCCACAACTCTATCCCTCCACCCCATTGGACCTCCAGAGAGGAGGAGCTAGACTATTCCCACCCCATTAGACCTCATTTAACTCTGCAGTGAGTACCACTTGATTTTTATGAAGAATCGATTAGTCTACCCATTTTAATTGATGAATTAGCGAGACATTGTAGCGCACCTCCCATCCAATAAATCGCGGTAAGCTTTGTGCTTTGTTGCTTTTTATATGAAACATTAATTCACAAAAATTCTACGTTTTGGCGCTGTTTAATGGTTCGTGACAGATGCAGTAGCTCTCAGTTCAAGAGAAGCGGCAGCGTGAAGCGTACATGAACTGATCATCTCCTCCGCTTTAATACCAGTTACAGCGCGAAATAAACATGAATGATCTGAAGGTATGTTAAAAGATACAGTACAACTTACTGAAATCCGTATCATGTCTCATGTAATCGCTCAATCAGGGTTTCGACCGCGGAAAGACGTCACTAAAACAGCTTGTCACGTAATGTCACATTTAGCCTACCTCAGAAAAAAAAAAAAAAACAACATATTCAGTGACCATAAACTCGTTAATCAGCTGGAAAAATGAGCTCTATAGAGGAGCATTTTTCTAAATATATGCACCATATTACATATTAATTATCATTTTTAATGTTTTTCAATATATAATGCATGTTTGAATAAATCCGTCAAGTTGACACCTACCATTTAAATGTATATATTTCCAAAAACGAATTACTAGAAATCATGTAATTTTAAAGTTAGTAGGCCTATTATAACTATTATTATAAAAACTCTTTGAGTGTGTATACAAATCAGTTCATTTTAATATTAGTATAGTAATGTAGTTCCAACTGACTCCCATGTATAGTTTACAGCATTAGGCCTAGTTGAGAGATTTTTTGCCATGTACTGTAACTGATATATATCCAAAATAATCGATTTCAACTTGTGAAATTGTGAATCGCACGCTTGTGAAATTTGTGTCAATACCCAGCCCTAATATACATTCAGTATTATATATTATTGTATATTATATTCAGTAGTAAGGGTATTATATAGATGGTTTAAGACAAAAAAATGTCACCTGTGTTGGTGAAATAGTCACAGAGCTCTTGTGTGCTGGAGTCCTGACAGAGGAAATGTCCCTTTAGCATGATGAGAATGCGCAGTGTGAAGGATGCCAGATACATGCTCAGCACCATCATATCCAGAATGTTCCATAAATCCAAGAAGTAACTCTTCAAACCCTCAAGCCAAACTTCCTTACACTCAAACCAGAAGAAACCTACCAATATAGAAAATGAAAATCTTTTTAGATAATAATTATCCATCCATCTATCTATTGTATATTAATATACTATATCCATCCATCCATCCATCCATTAGTTACTTATTAGCATGCATAACACTAGCATTTTGGCTGTTTATTAGTACTTATAAAGCACATCTTATAAAGCACATCTTAATGCCTTATTCTGCTTGTATCTCAAAGGCAATTATTGATTAGACTCAGAGATTTAAATTACTTTTAAATGATTTTTCTTTTGATTTTTCTTTGGCAACACAACCTACCTGCAACCCATATCATGTGAAGAGAGTTATGGAGAATGTTCTGCTTTCGGGAGGCGAAATCGCTACGGTAGATCTCCATGAAAATCGACTCCGTCAAAAGGGTGATGAGGAACCACATGTATGATGCAGAGTGTAACAGGAACTTAATCACGGGAACCTTCAGCAATTTACCCAGCTGGTAGAAAAAAAAATATATATTTGAAATGCTTTTAACCTGAATGAATGCTAGTTACATGGGCACATCAGCCTTGGCATTTGATTTCTTGATTATTATGATGATAACTATTATCACCACTGACTCAAATTTACCTTGGACTTAGGGGCGATCCAGTAGACAAGACACAGAAACGGCATGGTAATGAAAATCCCCAAAGACACCAGCAGTTTCCAAGCAGTTCGACTTCCCCTCCAACCAGACAGGCTTCCGCACCAAATGGAGGAGAGCACTTGCTGGCAGATGGGATGAGTCACAAACTAGACGAGGAAAACAAACAGTCAGGCCTCCCAGCCAACTGTCAATCAATCAGGCATCCCATACGGCATCAACGCAGGGGTCAAACAACTGTGCGCTTTTGAAAGATGATGTTCACATGTCCTGTGTTTCTCCTCAAATCCATCAGTCTGTGTGGGGAGTGTAAGTCTACACAGTGTTACCTGAACCAGGGTTATTATAGTTTACTAAAACCAAAAAAAAATCATTTTTTTATTACTTGAAATAAAATAAAATAAATGCTAACTGAAATATATATATATATATGTATATATCCGATCAGGCCTAACATTATGACAGGTGAAGTAAATAACACTGATTATCTCTTCATCACGGCACCTGTTAGTGGGTGGGATATATTAGGCAGCAAGTGAATATTTTGTCCTCAAAGTTGATGTGTTAGAAGCAGAAAAATTGGGCAAGCGTAAGGATTTGAGCGAGTTTGACAAGGGCCAAATTGTGATGGCACTTGTGGGGTGTTCCCGGTCTGCAGTGGTCAAAAGTGGTCCAAGGAAGGAACAGTGGTAAACCGGCAAAAGGGTCATGGGCGGCCAAGGCTCATTGATGCATGTAGGGAACGAAGGCTGGCCCGTGTGGTCCGATCAAACAGACGAGCTACTGTAGCTCAAATTGCTCAAGAAGTTAATGCTGGTTCTGACAGAAAGGTGTTCAAATATGGGGCTGCATAGCCGCAGACCAGTCAGGGTGCCCATGCTGACCCCTGTCCACCACCGAAAGTGCCAACAGTGGGCACGTGAGAATCAGAACTGGACCACGGAGCAATGAAAGAAGGTGGCCTGGTCTGATGAATCACGCTTTCTTTTACATCACGTGGATGGCCGGGTGCGTGTGCGTCACTTAGCCGGGGAACACATGGCACCAGGATGCACTATGGGAAGAAGGCAAGCTGGTGGAGGCAGTGTGATGCTTTGAGCAATGTTCTGCTGGGAAACCTTGGGTCCTGCAATCCATGTGGATGTTACTTTGACACGTACCACCTACCTAAGCATTGTTGCAGACCATGTACACTCTTTCATGGAAACGGTATTCCCTGGTGGATGTGGCCTCTTTCAGCAGGATAATGCGCCCTGCCACAAAGCAAAAATGGTTCAGGAATAGTTTGAGGAGCACAACAACGAGTTTGAGGTGTTGAACTGGCCTCCAAATTCCCCAGATCTCAATCCAATCGAGCATCTGTGGGATGTGCTGAACAAACAAGTCCGATTCATGGAGACCCCACCTTGCAACTTACAGGACTTAAAGGATCTGCTGCTAACATCTTGGTGCCAGATAACACAGCACACCTTCAGGGTTCTAGTGGACTCCATGGCTCGACGGGTCAGGGCTGTTTTGGCAGCAAAAGGGGGACCAACACAATATTAGGAATAATGTTATGCCTGATCGGTGTATATGTTTTATATGTTTATAACTTATTTATCTGTGCACGTCATTATTTTTTAAATTAATGTCTTCGTAAGCTTTAATCAAAATAACTTCTCCCTCTTGCAGCGACATCTCTTCACATGATGACGTGTTCACTGGCAAACCACAACCATCCAATCAATTTCCCATGGACAAAATCAAGTCCCGTCTTACGTTTTTTTCTTGTTCAAGAAGCCATTTCACTTGGATATACTTCGCAACAGGGAAGAAAAGAATCTTCCATTTTATGCCAACTTTAACTTGATGTACTAAAACTAAAACGAAAATAAGAAATTAATAAAAACTAGGTTATTTTTAAACATTAAAAAATAATAATAATACAGCAAAATTACTAAAAGTTTAACTAAAACTAAAATCAAAAAAGAAACTAAAAAAAATAAAAACTTGATAAAAACTCATAATAAAAACTAATTTCAATAATATTAAAATAACACTGACATGAACTCCACTGACTATCAGATTTAGCTTTTAGCGATTTCTGAGAAACACTGTTGAAAGTGGTTCGGACCGAGCAGCACAACACACTTGTAGCCAATCAGCAGTAGGAGGCATGTCCCTAAAAAAGTAGAGGGCGTGCAACATTGTTTTTGTATGTTTTTTCATAACCAAGATATGCTGTTGTTGTAGTAATGCTAGCCGTAGTTACAGCACAGTTTTAAGTGTCATTGTTTGTCTGGAGCTGGTGTGCTGATGGCGACTAACAACTAACTCTTGCTTGTATATACTCATGTGTACTGTATGTAACGGAGGCCAGCTAGTAAGAGCTGTGCAAGTAAACCTCACTCCCCTGGCCTCAAGACTTTAGCGTTTGGTCTTTAGCGTCCTTGTTAGCGAGCGGGTTAGAATCCCGCTCGGAGTGTGTCGAGTAGGACTGGTTACATGTATGTTCATTTTTTGTTCTTCCTTGTCGTTAATTCATCATCGTCGCTTTATTTTTCACTAAGCTTTATTTTGCTCTGCTTCAGTTAGAGACATCCACTCTTGCATTGCGTGTTCATGCATTTTGTGGGCGGAGCAATGAAGGGAGGGGTGTGTATGTTTAGGTTGATTTCAAATATCAACAGTGTTTCTCAGAAAACGCTTACTGCACCTTTAATATAGATTTTTAGATTTTTTTTTAAAATTGTTATTTATATCACATTTATCAGTTGCTGCAATTGAACCAAGAGGATTTACCTGTTTTTGATTGTAGTTTACCGCCAGACGAAGACGAGCGAGGTTGGGGATGCCTTCCTCAAATGTCTGTTCATCTAGTTCTTCATCCTCGCTGTCCTCCTCAGCACTGTTGAGGATGGTGGAGACTTCGCTCTGGTTCCGGCACATTCCCAGAAGCTCCACTGCAAACTCCTGACACAGCGCTTCCAAAGCCAGGTACTGAGGCTAAACATCAATGAAGAGTGTTGAGAAAGAAATGTTAAAAATCAATTAATAAGTGTGTTTACATGTAAAAGCAAATGCTAATAACTATAAAAATTGCTCTTGATAAAATCACTGATGATGCAAAAAAGATTTGAAATGGAGTTTTCTCTGGTATGACGTCAAAGCACAAACAGACGTACACAAAGGCTTATCTGAGGTAACGGTAAAAGTTCAACAGATTTGTTTGCTTAAAATGTTTATGACCGTTTTTACACATTTACATTATACTGTATGTTGACAAGTTATGAAGCATAATCTGTGAAATGACATGCATGTAAAAACAATGAACTTTTGAATTTGTTATTTGTGAAGTTTTCAGTAAATCAATGACCATTTTTCTGAGCTCACCTTGAATTCTGGTTCTTTCTTAGACAGTTTGCGCAGTTCTCGGCTGTGGTGGAAAGCGCTGAGCATGGCGTCTTCCGATGTGATTGACAAATATGCGCGGCTGGCGATGCCTCTGTACGTGTTTATACGGGACAGGGAGAACTTGAGCAAGTCATATTGTCGGCCATTACGGCACTCCAGGCACGCACATGAGATTGAGTGAGGCATAGGAATATCATGGCCTCTCTGGGTCAGCATCATTACGATCTCATACAGGTCCTTCTGGCAGGCCAACGTTAGTGGCGTAACTCCGGGTGCGAACTGAGAATCGTCAATGGAGTGGTCGAAGATGGCCATGCTAAAGGAACGAACGTCCATCTTATTGCCTTTTTCTTGATCCAGGCGGTCCAGAAGGTGTTTGACGAATATGGGCTGGTTGGTGTCAACAGCCACTAGTAGAGCTTCATGGATCTGACGGAAGTCAAACTTGACGCCCAAAAGAAGGGAAGTCATGATGTCTTCACTCCCCAGTCGGATGGAGAGGTTCATCGCTTCCCTCCATAACCGATCCTCAGACTCTTCCAGTTGACGGATGATCCCATCACCAAGGGAGAGGAGACTGTCCACCCAGGCCATGTTGCCTTCTTGGATGGCGGGGATCAGCTCCGGTGGAAAGTGAAGCTTTTTGTTCACAATCTCCCGCCAATTGTCTGTCTGCTCAAAGAGACAGGAGATGTTAAAAACACCCACCAAACCATCATTAGAGGGGGAAATAACCTCAAGAAGCAAACCAAAAAACTTCTAAAACATTCTGATTTATTACTCTCATTTTAATGACACTGGTGACACTTTTTTAGTGTATTTTCACCATGATAAATTATTCTGCTGTTTAAAGGTTTGGGGTCAGATTTTTTCTTAAAGAAATTAATACTTCAGCAAGAATGCATTAAACTGATCTAAAGTGACAGTAAAGACTGTAAAACCGTTTCTATTTGAATATATTTTAAAATGTAATCATTTTTCATAATATTACATTTTTACTGTATTTTTGATAATATGAATACAGCTTTGGTGAGCATAAGAGACTTTTGGATGGTAGTGTATATATACCTAAATTATTTAAATGATGAATTCACCAGTTGGATAATAAAATTTATGAATTCTAATTGGCTAATTCTCATTCTATATTAAAGGGATAGTTCACCCCAAAATGAAAATTTGGTCATAATTTTCTCACCAAGTTGTTCCAAACCTGTTTGAACTTCTTTCATCTGCTGAACACCAAAGAAGATATTTTGAAGAATATGAATAACTAAACAGTTTCTGGTCCTCATTGACTTCCATAGTATTTTTTCCCCATACTATGGAAGTCATAGGGGCCCATCATCTGTTTGCTTAACCATATTCTTCAAAATATCTTCTTTTGTGTTCAGAAAATGGTGACAGAATACGTTTTTGGGTGAATTAGCCCTTTAATATGTCAAGTTGCTATGCGGCTTGGAAACCATAAATGGCCTACGGTTCTTCTAATAAACTACTGCCTAAAAACACCTTTTATTTATGATAAAAATTCACTTTTGGAGCTCATTGCATTCAAATCTAAACATCTGAAACTCACCGTAAGGTTTTCCATATTCTTTATAGGAGCAGCTCAAATCAGTCAACTTCTCTTGAGAAAGACGTCAGACCAAAATAGCAAGCAGCTCTCTCATGTCAGCTTGAGAGATGAATCCAGAAAGGAACAGTGTGGTTGTGTAGACCCGTTTAGTGATTTTGTGCTTCTGTACCAGCCTTGTTTTTGTCTACTGATGTATCATCTTGTTCTGGGAATTAGCCTGTACCACCCACTCAGCACCAATAACAGAGATGCTCCCCAAGGGGAACACTCATTAGCACACAGTACTGTTGCATTTCATTTGGATAATTACAGTTTAAGATCTGCTTTTACAATGCGACTTTTTTGGCTTGATACGCTATTGAGCTCTAATAATGTTTAATGATTCTTGTCATGCTTAAAAAAAACAAGCTGTACCTTGAAATCTTGGGGAAAATTGGGGAAATTTAATTTTAAAAGTGATGTGTTTAGTTTAGTTACTTTTTATGGAAAGTAATGTTCATATTCATATTTCTCACCTGGCTGAAGCTCGCTCTATTCCAGGCCTTGAAGGTTTGTTTTTTTTTAAAAATGCGTTACTTTACTAGTTACTTGAAAAAAGTAATCTGATTACGTAACTCAAGTTACTTGTAATGCGTTACCCCCAACACTGGTTACAACACACAAATGAGTGCTAAATTAGGACTACAGGTGACTACATTATGGAGAAGAGAGGGTATTTTGATTCATTAGTTTAAAAAAAATGCAGATTTAAGCAAATTAATTAAACTGAAAAGTAATGTGAATTAAGCTAAACTTATCTGGACTTGATTAGCATGGGAAGGGTTTCTCTGAAAGCACACAAACAAAAACATTAATCATTAAAGAGCCATGTCGCCTCCATCTCAGTCGTCATGATAATCAATTGATTATGACCCTTTGCCACTTCTTTTACCGGCCTAATTTCGAGAAGTACACCCTACGTCCTTTAGAATGTGGCAAATTAATTACCCCGATGGAGTCTGGTGGCCCTGTCAAACCCCGTCTGGAATCACGCTCCGCTGCGGCAGCTGACAGCGGCGGCCCGCTCCGCCTTTGCAATTCTAATGAGTGGTCATTCATCAGCCTCTGACGGCTGGACAATCCACTTGATGTTTAAATCTGCTGATAATATCAAAAACATGCACTTGCCGTAATCCGCAAATTATTACTTAACTGTCGATCATATTATATTGAATGTAAACAAGATTTATAGGACTACTCTGCACAGTTTTCATGCATTTATAAAAATCTTCCTCAGAGATTTCACAGAGATTCTTTAAGTAGTTAACGGTTCATTTTAGAGTAATTCCAGTGGTTTTCTTTTTAGGACACAATGGTTTAATGCAATTGCTGCTGCTATTAATTGGTTTACATTTACTTGCATTGCACTACTATCAGTCTTGCTTGGAAGGTAATGATGACAAATGCTTGTTCAATATGAGACATGTAAACCATGACTTTGTTTTTTCATGGTCTTATTTCAATCTCTCATGTTGGAGAGATTGATTAAGGAATTTTGTTGCTGTTGTTAAATTGGGGATAATTGCTTTGTTTCTGATTAACATTGCAACTCAAGGAAGGCAAAGTGGAGAATGGAATAATGTGGTGGACTTTTTCTGGTATATTTTAAAGTTTTTGCAGTGTTTTATTTTAATTATAGCGTTTAGAAATACTATATATCAGGTACAAGACGTGTGGTAAAAGTGCTAAATTATATATTGGCAACAAGACTCTTGGCATGAACGACAACATACACAGATCAGGCATAACATTATGACCACTGACAGGTGACGTGAATAACACTGATTATCTCTTCATCACGGCACCTGTTAGTGGCTGGGATATATTAGGCAGCAAGTGAACATTTTGTCCTCAAAGTTGATGTGTTAGAAGCAGGAAAAATGGGCAAGCGTAAGGATTTGAGCGAGTTTGACAGTGGTCAGTATCTATCAAAAGTGGTCCAAGGAAGGAACAGTGGTGAACCGGCGACAGGGTCATGGGCGGCCAAGGCTCATTGATGCACGTGGGGAGCGAAGGCTGACCTGTGTGGTCCGATCAAACAGACAAGCTACTGTAGCTCAAATTGCTCAATAGAAAGGTGTCAGAATACACAGTGCATCGCAGTTTGTTGCGTATGGGGGCTGCATAGCCACAGACCAGTCAGGGTGCCCATGCTGACCCCTGTCCACCACCGAAAGTGCCAACAGTGGGCACGTGAGCATCAGAATTGGACCATGGAGCAATGGAAGAAGGTGGCCTGGTCTGATGAATCACGTTTTCTTTTACATCACGTGGATGGCCAGGTGCGTGTGCGTCGCTTACCTGGGGAACACATGGCACCAGGATGCACTATGGGAAGAAGTAAAGCCGGCGGAGGCAGTGTGATGCTTTGGGCAATGTTCTGCTGGGAAACCTTGGGTCCTGCCATCCATGTGGATGTTACTTTGACACGTACCACCTACCTAAGCATTGTTGCAGACCATGTAGACTCTTTCATGGAAACGGTATTCCCTGGTGGCTGTGGCCTCTTTCAGCAGGATAATGCACCCTGCCACAAAGCATAAATGGTTCAGGAATGGTTTGAGGAGCACAACAACGAGTTTGAGGTGTTGACTTGGCCTCCAAATTCCCCAGATCTCAGTCCAATCGAGCATCTGTGGGATGTGCTGAACAAACAAGTCCGATCCATGGAGGCCCCACCTCGCAACTTACAGGACTTAAAGGATCTGCTGCTAACATCTTGGTGCCAGATAACACAGCACACCTTTAGGGGTCTAGTGGAGTCCATGCCTCGACGGGTCAGGGCTGTTTTGGTAGCAAAGGGGGGGCCAACACAATATTAGGAAGGTGGTCATAATGTTATGTCTGATCGGAGTACAATACTGCAGAGAGTAGTTATTCTGCTAAAATCTTTATCTCTAAAATCTCTAGGTCAGCTCTTCCAATGGAAGGATACATTTGTTTAAAATAACATTTAATAAAAAAAAAAAAAATACTGTTACAGTTTTACACTTTTTTTTAAATTTATTTATTTTAGCTTTTTATTTAATATAGGCTCATTTATATAATATTAGCTTGTTTTTGTAATGTAAATGTGGGCTCATTCAGAGTCCCAGATATTAGTGATGATTGCGTTTATGTTATGTACAAATGTATGTAAAAATATGTAGGTTTATTTATATAATAATTACAACTTATTTGTAATGCATATATTTTTAAATTGTGGCCCTAATATGAATGTGGTACTATACACTTTATTTGGCCAGGTTTAAAATGTAACAGTTTTTATTTTAAACAATGTACCAGGTCTCTTCTCCATCTCTTTATCCATCCATAGATTATTTGCCTGAAGAATGTCGAATACCCCTTTTTTAAGATCTTACAAGGTTATTGATGTCATATTTTCTTTGTCAACATTAGGCAAAGCCATATTCTAGGTAAACATTTGATCACTTTTGTTTTCCCAGAGAATCAAACCCATGACCTTAACGTTGCTAGCACCATTCTGTACCAGTTGAGCTTCACTTCACTCAAAGAATAGCTGTTTCAATTGGATGGCTCCCCTCCACCGAGCCGTTCGAAGCAGGAATCGTGTAAGTATTCAAGTCAAACATTAAATACATTTAAAAGCAAGTTAATTTGAGAGTGAGACAGGCCAGCACAAATCCGAAACAATGAGTCTGAAGGAAGCTGTGCAGATGCAGGGCCACCTAATCAAATTGCTTTCATTAAGTCTGTTGAAATGACAGAAGCTTTTACTTCACTTCTATTGGATTACCAGGAATGCAGCTCTCTTATGACAATCTGCATTATCGAAACAATCTCTCTCCTCCTCCTTTACTCTCTTTTGCCTCATCCTTTCCTCTCTCTCCATCTCCCTGGCTGACTTTCTCCCTGGTTCTCTCTCTCTCTCTCTCTCTCTCTCTCGCTCTCTCTCTTGCAAGCTCCATCTCTCCCTCGCTTTGCAGATGGGATGAGCCTGGGAGGAAGGCAGAGTGCTTTGCCAGTTGTGTGTGAGAGAGGGCAGGAATTCCAACCGTGCGCAAACTATTCCGAGAGCAGCTTCCCTCGTGCACAGGAAATACATCGCAAATGTGTTTTCAAGCTATGCTTTGAAGATACCTGCTGATAGAGGTAAGCTAGGCAAGAGGAAGTTCATCTATGTCTGTGCATATGGGTCAATGTGGTTGTCACATGGTGTGTTCATGGAGGTCAGTCACAGTGATCTCACATTAGTCTTACGTTACTGTTGAGTGCACTTTAGAGTGGATATTATGTGCTATTCAATATCATTCATACAGTACGTAATCTGTTTTCTGCTTTGGTACATGTCATCTTTCATTGTTGGACTTCATGCAAATCCACTGTCAGTCTCTGTAAGTATGAGGACGGAGCATCTTGACGGATCTGGTGTGTTAAAGGACCAACTATTTTCTTGAAATTCAGAGTCTTGGCCAGATTCGTTCCACCTCTGTGGTTTGCGTAGTTTTTTTTCTAAAACTCTCACGTAGAGCCAAGTACTGCAAAAGTTCCAGAATTATATGTATGATTCTAGAACAGGTCGTTGCTTGGAGACACGTAAGCCTTGTTGCTTTGGCTTCTTTTGGATCTATTTTTGTTGGTGGAGGAAAAACGTAACTGGACAGATTTCTTTTGAGTTTTTTTTATATAAAACAGAATCACAGTCATGCTGATACTCACTCTCACTGATATTGCATAAAATGGGTAGTCTGGCTTCTGACTGGTCAATATAGCTATGACACAAAACACCTGTTCACCATATGCAGTGATTCATACCGTGTATAGTATCATTTTCTTATGTCAGAGACTTTTCCAGTGGAAGGATACCTCTTGATAAATTTGCTTAAAATTTACATTTAAAATCATTTTAATTCTGTACCAGATTTAAAACCTTATTTAGTTTATGTTTTTATTTTACTAATCATATTTATTTATTTAATTATTTATTTATTTTATATAGGCTGATTTATAAAATATTAGCTTGTCTTTGTAATATATCTATTTTGATGTGGGCTTATTCAGATATTAGTGATTAATGCATTTTAATTTTTTTTATTTATATAATATTAACTTATTTTTTTATGTGTATCCTTTTCATCACAAATATCCCAGATATTATGAATGCATTTTATTTTATTATGTAGGATTATTTATATAATATTATAGGGAATATATTTTAATATTTGAATATATTTTCTTAATATTTTTTTAAATCTCTTTTTAAATGTGGGCTTATTCAACATCCCAGATATTAGTGATGATTGTACTTTATTTTATTTTGTTTTATTTATTTTCTATTTTGTAGGTTCATTTATATAATATTAGCTTTTTTTTTTCTTTTTCTTTTTTTTTTTTAAATATACATTTTTTTAAATGTGGGCTTATTCAATGTCCCAGATATTAGTAATGAATGTATACTGATGCACCTTTTAGAGTTCATTGCTTTTAACTTTTTTAGATGTTTTAATGCCTGACTCACCAATGCAAGGCAAAAAAATTAGGCATTTCCATCAGTGCCTAATGCAAAATAACCCTATAATTATGCTTGGGAAAGATGTTTTAAAAATCATAATAAATGGTCACAGCATGTCAAGCTTACAGCAGAGGAGAATGTAATTGGTTTTTGTCAACATCACCATTGAAGATCTCCTCTCTGCTGAGTGAGGCGCCTAACGGCTTTGTGATTTGGCAGAGGCCTGCCACGCTCAGGAGAGTTTGCTGAAATGTTTGCCGAAATCCACGGTGGCACACTTGCCCTCCAAGACCTCGACTGTGTTGTTTTTTTTCCTCTGTCTTGGCACTCCAAGACACCCACATAATTACATTCTGACAGCACGATGGACAGCACGTCTGCGGCATCCACACCTCCACAGCGTGAACCGATCCAACAGCATTCAGGACCACGGACAGCTCCGCACAGACACCTACTTAAACATATCTTGACGTGACAAGATAAAAGCAATGTAATTGTGGATGCCTGTAAGTCTGTCGTTATGCAAAGCAGCCCATTCAATGGCTAATCTCAAACAGGTTGTTGTGTTTGAGAGCCGTGGTGCATGTTGATCTAGCAGACAGAAGGAGGGGGGAGAGGATGACAGGAATCCAGGCGCCTGGCTGTAGCCGTCCCACTCTTCGCCAATCTGTCTCTCCTGGGCCTGTGTCCAGCACTGCCCCGGACCTCTGAGCAAGAGTCATTGACCACTGCCATCCACGCTGAACTGTAGCCCAACGTGGAAGTAGATATTGATCAGGGGAATTAGTCTTCTCTGTGGCGCCTACTTTTGTCAGATGCAGGTTTGAAACTGAATGGTTTTGTGATATTGACTATACTAGTGTTCACTGAAAGATTTAAATTCTTATATTCAAATCTGCATAACTTTTTTTGGAACACAAAATAATTCCAATCATGTCAAATTTATTTGTAAAGCACTTTTCACAATACACGTTTCATATTGTTAATGTTTGTTATAGCTTAATATCTTATAGATTAGAGCTAAGCAATAGTATAGTTTACATTTTGCAACAATACAAGCAATCAGGTAGTTGCCACGTAGTATATACACCGATCAGGCATAACATTATGACCTCCTTCCTAATATTGTGTTGGTCCCCCTTATACTGCGAAAAAAAGCCCTGACCCGTCGAGGCATGGACTCCACTAGACTCCTGAAGGTGTGCTATGGTATCTGGCACCAAGATGTTAGCAGCAGATCCTTTAAGTCCTGTGAGTTGCGAGGTGGGGCCTCCATGGATTGTTTGTTTAGCACATCACACAGATGCTCGATTGGACTGAGATCTGGGGAATTTGGAGGCCAAGTCAACACCTCAAACTCGTTGTGCTCCTCAAACCATTCCTGAACCGTTTTTGCTTTGTGGTCTGCAACAATGCTTAGGTAGGTGGTACGTGTCAAAGTAACATCCACATGGATGGTAGGACCCAAGGTTTCCCAGCAGAGCATTGCCCAAATCATCACACTGCCTCCGCCGGCTTGCCTTCTTCCCATAGTGCATCCTGGTGCCATGTGTTCCCCAGGTAAGCGACACACACGCACCCGTCATGAGTCATGCATCCACGTTATGTAAAGGAAAACGTGATTCAGACTAGGCCACCTTCTTCCTTTGCTCCGTGGTCCAGTTCTGATGCTCATGTGCCCACTGTTGCCGCTTTTGGTGGTGGACAGGGGTGAGCATGGGCACCCTGACTGGTCTGCGGCTATGCAGCCCCATACGCAACAAACTGCGATGCACTGTGCGTTCTGACACCTTTCTATCAGAACCAGCATTAACTTCTTGAGCAATTTGAGCTACAGTAGCTCGTCTGTTTGATCAGACCACACAGGCCAGTCTTTGCTCCCCATGTGCCTTGGCCGCACATGACCCTGTCGCCGGTTCACCACTGTTCCTTTCTTGGACCACTTTTGATAGATACTGACCACTGCAGACTGGGAACACCCCACAAGAGCTGCAGTTTTGGAGATGCTCTGACCCAGTCGTCTAGCCATCACAATTTGGCCTTTGTCAAACTCGCTCAAATCCTTAACTTAATCAGTGTTATTCACTTCACCTGTCATAATGTAATGCCTGATCGGTGTATTGCCCTATTCAAGTATACTGCATATATGCAGATAAAGTTATACATCCATCTATCTGGACGATAATGTACACTGAACAAAATTATAAATGCAACACTTTTGTTTTTGCCAGCTTTTTTTATGAGCTGAACTCAAAGATCTTAGACTTTTTCTATGTACACAAAAGGCCTATTTCTTTCAAATATTGTTTACAAATCTGTCTAAATCTGTGTTAGTGAGCACTTCTCATTTGCCGAGATAATCCATCCACCTCACAGGTGTGGCATATCAAGATGCTGATTAGACAGCATGATTATTGCACAGGTGTGCCTTAGGCTGGCCACAATAAAAGGCCACTCTAAAATGTGCAGTTTAATCACAGCACAATGCCACAGATGTTGCAAGTTTTGAGGGTGCGTGCAATTGGCATGCTGACTGCAGGAATGTCCACCAGAGCTGTTGCCCATGAATTGAATGTTCATTTCTCTACCATAAGCCGTCTCCAAAGGCATTTCAGAGAATTTGGCAGTACATCCAACCGGCCTCACAACCGCAGACCACGTGTAACCACACCAGCCCAGGACCTCCACATCCAGCATCTTCACCTCCAAGATCGTCTGAGATCAGCCACCCGGACAGCTGCTGCAACAATCGGTTTGCATAACCAAAGAATTTCTGCATAAACTGTCAGAAACTATCTCAGGGAAGCTCATCTGCATGCTCGTCGTCCTCATCGGGGTCTCGACCTGACTGCAGTTCGTCGTCGTAACCAACTTGAGTGGGCAAATGCTCACATTCGATGGCGTCTGGGACTTGGAGAGGTGTTCTCTTCACGGATGAATCCCGGTTTTCACTGTACAGGGCAGATGGTAGACAGCGTGTATGGCGTCGTGTGGGTGAGCGGTTTGCTGATGTCAACGTTGTGGATCGAGTGGCCCATGGTGGTGGTGGGGTTATGGTATGGGCAGGCATATGTTATGGACAACGAACACAGGTGCATTTTATTGATGGCATTTTGAATGCACAGAGATACCGTGACGAGATCCTGAGGCCCATTGTTGTGCCATTCATCCACTACCATCACCTCATGTTGCAGCATGATAATGCACGGCCCCATGTTGCAAGGATCTGTACACAATTCCTGGAAGCTGAAAACATCCCAGTTCTTGCATGGCCAGCATACTCACCGGACATGTCACCCATTAAGCATGTTTGGGATGCTCTGGATCGGCGTATACGACAGCGTGTTTCAGTTCCTGCCAATATCCAGCAACTTCGTCATTGAAGAGGAGTGGACCAACATTCCACAGGCCACAATCATCAACCTGATCAACTCTATGTGAAGGAGATATGTTGCACTGCGTGAGGCAAATGGTGGTCACACCAGATACTGACTGGTTTTCGGACCCCCCCGGACCCCCCCAATACAGTAAAACTGCACATTTTAGAGTGGCCTTTTATTGTGGCCAGCCTAAGGCACACCTGTGCAATAATCATGCTGTCTAATCAGCATCTTGATATGCCACACCTGTGAGGTGGATGGATTATCTAAGCAAAGGAGAAGTGCTCACTAACACAGATTTAGACAGATTTGTGAACAATATTTGAGAGAAATAGGCCTTTTGTGTACATAGAAAAAGTCTTAGATATTTGAGTTCAGCTCATGAAAAATGGGGGCAAAAACAAAAGTGTTGCGTTTATAATTTTGTTCAGTGTAGTTAAATTTTGCTACAAAAAAAAAAGATCAGGCAGTTGAGACTTAATTGCTGTCTAGTATACAGTATATTGCTTTATGTGAGTATATGTATGCAAGTCAAAATAAGGTTATACTCTATATCCAACTTTATATATAGAGCTCAAATGTACTGTAGTTTACATTTTTTTTTTGATCAATTAACAATCAGGCAGTTCAGATGTGCTATAGTACATATGATTAATATGAATTAACTGTACATGTATGAATCTCGGTAAGATTGTTACTTGTAGTTATAAATTTGTTATGAATTATTCATTTAATTAATTTGAGTTATTCATTTGTTATGTGGCGATATTGAGATTTATGAAACTTGTGTGGTTTTGATCATTTTTAACAATTTGGTGTAGTGACAACCTAATTAGTACTATTTGGTAATGTGTAAGAAATGTTTAAGACTGTGCTGGTCTTTATTTCTTTATGCAGTTACAATGAATGAGAATGAAAAGCAAATCATTAATCAGTGTTGGTTAACTTTTTTAATGGTTTGTCTGAATACTTGATTCTGATTGGCTGGAAGGTGTGCAATAAAACCGTTTAATGCGCAAGTAGTTCCAGGTCAGTTCAATCACTGACCTGGAAGGCTATTAATGCGCTGCTTGCTCACACAGAAACAGAGAAACTTGTTGTCAACGCTGCCCCGCGACTTTTATTGGTAAATTAACTTAGCTACTGAATCGCTACATTATATTACTCAGCAAGGAGGTTGTAACATCGCTGTTTTTAAGTAAATAAACTAACAGCTTCATTGCTAGTGGAGAGACGCTGCACAGACACAGGTAGTTAATTCACACGCTCTCTCTCGCTCTCTATAGGCTAATTCATTCAAATAGATGTTATAATTTAATCAAATAAATGTAACATTACCTCACTATTTTATCTTTGTGTCTGATTTAAAGCGGGCAGAATGCTAGTGGTAGCTGACGAGAATAACCGTCATTTTAACATTTCCAGTCAAACATTGTGCAGCAAACAATGACAGCTTCAATTTGTCAATGCTGGCAAATGACAGACCATGGGATAATTGTTAATTCACTTTTATTTATTACCCATAACACTCAGTCAGTGTTAACTGTAAATATGTTCATATAAATATGCCTATTCTGTGTCTTTATACTTTTCGTGTCTGTATTCTTTAATTTTATTATTATCTGTCTTCTTGTTGTATTTATATATGTGCACTGGAAGCTTCATTTACCGAGAAAAATTTGTTGTGTGTGCAAGCACACTTGGCAATAAAGCTCTTTCTGATTCTGTACAAGCGGGATAATCCACGGCTAGCTGTGCATTAAACCATTTAAATGCACTCCGCTTTGCATCAGGTGGTTCTTTGCCTCGTGCATTAAAATAATTTAATGCACAGCTAGCCGTGGATTATTTCTTATTTATTAACAATTTAAGTTTTTCTTAAATTAAAAAAAATCTCTCTCTCTCTCTCTCTCTCTCTCTCTATATATATATATATATATATATATTAAAAATATTTAAATAAACATATTAAAATATTTTGTATTATTTTTAAATACAGTTTAAGAGCAGGAACTTTCAAGCTGCAAAAGGTGAAAGAAACATGCCATAAAAGTATCATAATATCACTTTGGTCTTTGGTTTTATTTCAGTATCCTGACGTCTGCCTTTACATGCACATGAACTTTAATGACATCCCATTCTTAATCCGTAGGGTTTAATATGGAGTTGGCCCACCCTTTGCAGCTATAACAGCTTCAACTCT
This sequence comes from Coreius guichenoti, assembly GCA_039654105.1. NCBI lineage: Eukaryota > Metazoa > Chordata > Actinopteri > Cypriniformes > Gobionidae > Coreius > Coreius guichenoti. The sequence goes on along the minus strand of CM077174.1, from coordinate 14,791,644 downwards.
TCTGGGAAGGCTTTCCACAAGGTTTAGAAATGTGTTTATGGGAATTTTTGACCATTCTTCTAGAAGCGCATTTATGAGGTCAGGCCCTGATGTTGGACAAGAAGGCCTGGCTCGCAGTCTCCGCTCTAATTCATCCCAAAAGTGTTCATCCCAAAAGCTTTGTGCACTGGTGCGCAGTCATGTTGGAACAGGAAGGGGCAATCTCCAAACTGTTCCCACAAAGTTGGGAGCATGAAATGTTGGGAGCAGACTCGTCCATCGGATTGCCAGACAGAGAAGCGTGTTTCTTCACTCCAGAGAACACGTCTCCACTGCTCTAGAGTCCAGTGGCGGCGTGCTTTACACCACTGCATCCGACGCTTTGCATTGCACTTGGTGAGGTAAGGCTTGGATGCAGCTGCTCGGCCATGGAGACCCATTCCATGAAGCTCTCTACGCACTGTTCTTGAGCTAATCTGAAGGCCATATGAAGTTTGGAGGTCTGTAGCTGTTGACTCTGCAGAAAGTTGCCGACTTCTGCGCACTGTGTGCCTCAGCATGTGCTGACCCCGCTCTGTGATTTTACGTGGCCTACCACTTCGTGGCTGAGTTGCTGTTGTTCCCAATTGCTTCCACTTTGTTATAATACAACTAACAGTTGACCGTGGAATATTTAGTAGTAAGGAAATTTCACGAATGGACTTATTGCACAGGTGGCAATCTATCACACTACCACGCTTGAATTCACTGAGCTCCTGAGAGCGACCCATTCTTTCACAAATGTTTGTAGAAGCGTCTGCATGCCTAGGTGCTTGATTTTATACACATGTGGCCATGGAAGTGATTGGAACACCTGAATTCAATGATTTGCAGGGGTGTTCCAATACTTTTGGCAATATAGTGTATCAGGTACTATTATTATTATTTTTTTTATAATATTAATGGTTTTATGATATATTTAATATGCATTCTGTCAATGGCAGCTACGTTCTAACTGTAAAATAGTCACTTTCATTTCTTCATTCTCAGTAATGCTCAGTCTTGACTTGTGTATGCAAATGCCTGTGCTTTTAATTCCAGCCAAGGAGCTATTGATGGAGAAATAAATGGTTGGGATTTGAAATGGAGGCTTATTGATTTTATTTACCCTTTGCTACAAGGCAAGCATGTTGAGAAGTGTAAGGGTGAGTGATGGCAAAGTGAACCAAGTCAGGCATTATACATCACTGGCCACTGGTCTGACTGACCCAGACTGAGTATCCGTGAAAGAGAGAATATCTGATCACTGCGCAGACTGACAGAAATATCAGACAGCTAGTGGAGAGAAATCAACAAAAGGAAAGAATTGCATTTGTTTGGAACATAAATGGATTTAAGGCATTATTTAAGGCTTATTTAAGCATGTTAGGAACTTATTTTATTTATCGCTGCCACAGCTGACAATGAGGAATGTCTCATACATTACGTGTAGTAACCTCCATTTCATATTGTACTGAGTAATAATTGTGAGCTGCAACTTCTGCCAGTTTTTCACTTAAACCGCACTCCATGTCAGCTGGGCATGTTTTAGTTATTGGTATCATAAAGACATAATACTTCATTAAGTGTAATGGTAACTTCATAAATTTAGGCCTGAATGCGCCTCTACAAACTTATCGTTAAAATTTGATGAATTGTTGGTTCATAAAAGCTTTGTGTTTAATGAGTGGGACATTCCAGACCGTGAGTTATATTTCATAGCAGTCGTCTTACTCTCAGTGAATTAAAAAAGAAAGCTTGGCTACGTCTTGCATGGCGGGAATGTCGCCTCTGATAAATTGTGCGCGGCTTTCAGAATAAGTCCTTGGATACTGAAGTAATCACATATTGGATGTGTCTTACTAAATAAATGTTTTGTAATATCAGAACATGTCTTGACTTTCAGATATTCTTTGAGATATTAAGAAAAATGAATGATCTTTTAACGAGTCTCGGTTACATTCATAAACTTGTGGTTTTTACATTTTTAACACAATGTTCCAACAAAAAGGAACTGTAATCTCTTATTTAGTACTTGAAATATGAACTTTATGAATGACAGGGCAGGGTACAGCTGACCAGTGTTGGGGAAAGTTACTTTTAAAAAGTAATGCATTACAATATTGCATTACTCCCTAAAAAAAAGTAACTAATCGCATTACTTAGTTACTTTGTGTTACTTTTTCTCACCTGGGCTAGGCTTTCTTGTTCATTTTTAACAACAACAAGAACAACAAAAAGTTTTTTAAGCTTCTGTTGAGCTGATCTGTCACGGCACATTAAACAGCACCAAACGGTTTATTTGTTGAATTTCTTAATAAAATGGACATAATTTGAATTCTGAGACTTTGTTTCATATAAAAAGTAACAAAGCACAAAGCTTATTGCGATTTATTGGATGGGAGGGGCTCTACAATGCTCCGTTCATTCATCAACTGAAAACAGGATGACTAATTGATTCTTGGGATTTAAGAATCGATATTGGTTCTTAAAAATGAGAATTGATTAAAATTGAGAAATCTATATTTTTTACCCAGCCCTACTATATACCATCTATGTTTTGATCATCATTTTGAATCTGATCTAGACGTAGTCTTTGACAAAAACACGATTTTCTCAGATTTTTGCTTAAAATGTTGCTTTTTAATGAAACTTACAGACATTCAAGTGTTGATAACAAAAGAGAATAATAAAACAGTTTATTTTTGTTCGTTCTTTTAATATATTGCATGTTCAGATATTCATACAACAAAATATTCTGGGGGCCATGAAATTTTTGTGAAAATTATCAAAAACGCTGGCGCTGGCTAGCAACTTTTTTCAACAACGCTGGCGGGAAGAGAGATTAAATACATAAAGTGCATTTGTGCTATTTAACATTTAATTACTGCAAGTTTGCATAATATTCTGAATTTGCATTCCACAATTTTTATTTATTTGGAGGAATACTGAAATATTTTTTTTTTTGTGCAAGTGAGATGAGTAAATGCATGTTCACATTTAGTCTAGAATGAATCATCCTGATTTCTCTCAACATGGGGATAGGAGAGCTGTCAGTCAATACATGGAAAACAAACTAACTTATGTTACTTATTTGAAAAACTCAGATGTTTTTTTTTTTGTACATTTAAAAGTAATGTTACTTTACTAGTTACTTTAAAAGTAATCTGATTACGTTACTTGTTTTACTTGTAATGCATTAACCCTAACACTGCTGCTGACATTAGAATACTATTTATTTTGTATGTGTATTTATTTATTTATCAAATAAAAGACTGCGTTAATTATATTTAACTTACTGTACAAATATGTACTTGACAAAAATCTTTCAATCTTCCCTGTCTGACAGTAACCAATGGTGTCATGGCTGCCAACCCAGACCGAGCGAGGTGTACTGCCGTCTTAGCTGGGCCTCCACTCCTCCTCATTATCTGTGTCCTGTGGATCCTGTGCACAGACTCAGTGGATGCTCAAGGGCAAGGTAAGAATGGATATTTCTTTATCATTCACGGATGCTTGCTCCTCAAATTTTACAAGCACAAATGTCAATGTGAATGTCGCAAGAGTATGCTACTGCTTTTGTGAAAGTTTGGCCAGATTGACTAAATTGACAGGTGCTTTGTGTTGTGGAGTGATGATACGCAAGTGTCTTTAAGGATGATTTTACATTCATTATTCTTAAGCTGAAGGTTGAAGGTCATGTCAAAGACTTCTGTTGTTTTTTTTTTATGAGGAATACATAAAAAAATGCAAAACCTAGATTTTTGCTACCTTAACTATAAAAGGAAAATGTGAATTAGACGTGCACAAAATCTTTAATTTGTATTTTCACACCAGATTTCTTTTTATATGGTCATCAGGATTTTGTTGTATGTCATACCATGTCAATTTGTTTCTTATGATACAGCAGCAGGAAAAAAGTATGTATATGAAACCTTTGGTTTTACCATACTTTCGAATGTCCTGACAAGCATTTATGGTGAACTAAAACATTCTTGAATGTCATTTCTATTGAAACTTGTATTACATGTATTTAACTATTTTTTAAATACACATGCAATGATGAAGTTGCAGATTAGTACGTTTAGGAAAATATTAGTAAAATATATTATCTTTAAATGCAATATCAGATTGTAATCAAGTACTTTAATCATTTAGTCAACACATTAAAATAAGTGTACTTTTAAAGCATGATTATTAAGACAATGATTTCAAATGTACTTTAAAGTAAAACTTTTAATTTGACATTATTACAAAGTACACTTTTTAAGTGTACTTGAGTGTGTTAAGAACATAACCATGAAAGTGTACTCTCTTTAAGTACCCTTCAGTATGTGCCCTTTTATTTAATAAAAAAAAAAAAAATACTTTTAAGATTTGAAGTATATAAATGCAAGTTCAATACATTTAAACAATTCTTTTTCACAAGGGCAGTTTGCTTAAAAAATGAAGACAAACAGTGGTGCGTTTTCATCTCTTTATTTATACACCATGTAAACATTAACAGCGCATGATGAAAAATTATGTTAAACCTTGTGCTGTCAGAAAAACTGTGCAAAAGTGTTGTACCTTAAGAAGTACAACAGCTTGTCACTGAGGCAATACCTTTAAAATAACAACTTTGTACCTTATCAACCCCTAAAAGGTGCATTTTAGAACCTTAGAACAGTAACATGTACCCTACTATAAACTAATATGGGTAAATAGTAGGGATGCACCGATAGAATTTTTTGGGGCCGATACGATACCGATTTTAACAAACAATTTTTGGCCGATTCCGATACCGATACCGATATTTGTCACTTGCCCTCTTATTTGAAATTTTGTCATTAAAATAGATAGTGTTTTTATCATATTTTAAATCAGCAAAGTTAAAAAAACAAAAAAAAACAAAAAAAACATACATTAACTTTTAGCCCACTAGCTAGTTTATTGCTGCATTATCAAATAATTTCTAATGAACATAGACTGGATCCATTTAACATTCAGCATAAATACAACAGAACAAAGATACATTTGAAATTGGCTACACAGTGCTTTTTAGGTAGGTTTAACAGTTTCCAGGTACAGAAATAAAGTAAACAAATGTTAAATAACACTGCATATTCTTCACTGTATAAATTAAATACATATTTTATTACATTGAGACATTAATATATTTCTGTCACAATTACTTTGTTAAACTGAACTTTTATTTTGACGGGAGTTTCTGTGTTTGTTTTTGATATGGCGATAGATTTTGTCGAATGAAACAAAATGCTCATGAAGTGACTGGAGATGAGGTTCATGCATTCATGTCCTCATATATTGAGGCGGCAGAGGCTGAAAAACACAGCGAGTTTCAGTGTGCGTGAGGTAAATAAAACCGCACGTCTGCGCCATTCATTCACACAGAAACATGCAGGGTTCATATTTAAACAGTCTTTTTGCGGCTTAATAGTCACAGACACTAGTATATATATCGCGATTTGATTTAAGTGTACAGACCTACGTTTTATTTATTCATCAAAATTGACAAATTCCATGACATTCCACTATGTGTTACAGTTGTGTGTACAGGAACAGGCAGAAGACTCAGGAGATGCAATCCAAACGTGTTTTAACAGAAATAAACGCAAGGCAGGCAACAACACAACATAGCATAACGGTGACCAGACAAAGAGTGAGGAACAGGGAGGAACTTAAGTAGCAAACTGAAATGAGATAATGAACTTAACACAGCTGAAACGAACATAACTAACGAGGGTAACTATGGTAACAAAGGACTGGCAGGAAAACTAACAAAGGAACATGTGACATGCAAAAACACAACTGAAGCCAGACAAACATGTAACATTACGCCCCCTCCGAGTAGGTGCGTCCTCGTGCCGTAAAAGGAACAACTGAGCAGGGAGGGTGGGGGCTCTGGAGGAAGGCGTGGAAACAAAAGAAAAACACAGTCCAAAGCAAAGAAAAACAGTCCAAGGAGGAGTGGATGGAGGGAGGAGCCAGAGAGAAGCCAGGAGCAGGAGCCAGATGAAGTGCCAGAGACCAGCCAGGAGGAGGCCCCAGGGTGGAGTCGACGGAGGGAGGAACCATGGTGGAGGTAGGGCTGATGACTCCAAGGAGCCGACTGACAGAGGCAGAGCCAGTGGATGCCCTGGTGTAGCCGCTGGGCCAACGCACCACGGCAACGCTGAAGATCCGGCGGGGCCTGGCGATGACCTGGGCTCTGGCGACCGAGGCGACAGCGGGGACACAGCAGGCCACTGTGGAGCCGGACCGACCGAGCCCCGAGATGGAGTAGGAGGGAGCGAGCAGCCCAACTGAGCCTGAGGGACGGAGGGACGAGGCGAAGCCAGAGGAGTGAAGTGGGCGTGGGAGACCGGTGGAACTGGTGGTCCATGGCGGAGCAGAGGGAGGTAAGAGCCAGGGCAGCATCAAAGGCTCGACGGGCTGAGGTGGAGTCCTGGTTGTGGAGGTCGGAGGCGGAAACCATGAATCCACCAGCCCAAATTTAGCTGCAGGCTGGCAGACCCACGGCGACCACCCCACTCCAAAGGTGGATGGAAGGTGAGCGGAGGGGCTGACAGACGGTGGCGGAAGACAGGCTGGAAGGACGGAGATGAGCGGAGGCGGGAGAGGGAGGCTGGGTGGGGTTTCAGGAGACCCCGGCAGTACCGGAGTCCACTCTGGACTGGAGACCAGAGCTGGTTCAGTCCAGAAGTCTATAAGCCAGACATCCCATGCAGGCTCAGGCTTGGGCTCTGGCGTGGCGGCGGCCATCTTGGCCGGAGACTTGGCCTCTGGCATGGCGGCGGCCATCTTGGCCGGAGATGAGGGCTCTGGCGTGGCGGCGGCCATCTCTGCAGTGGGTGTGGGCACTGGGTCGAGCTCTGGGGTGGTGATGGATGGTAAGTGGGGCTGGACCCTGGCGGTGGGATCCTCTTCTACCTCGCCCACTGTGAAAGAAGATCCTTCCACCCATAAGGTAATGTTGATATACTCAGCCAGCGTCCAGCAGGAGTTTCCTCTCAGCATCACCATCCGGCTCTCGTCGTCGAGTCCGACCCAGAACCCCTCCATGAGCGTGATGTTGCTGCAGGTGGCACGATGGCAGACGCCCAGAAACTCCTCCACATACTCCTCCATGTCTCTGCCGCTTTGAAAAATAAAAATTATAGCCCCTGAGGTCCAGAGAAAATTCCCCATAGGGGCTACATTTATGGAGGCAATCTCCATTCTTTGGCTGGGTCTGGTCATCTGTTACAGTTGTGTGTACAGGAACAGGCAGAAGACTCAGGAGATGCAATCTAAACGTTCATTTTAATAGAAATAAACGCACAACATAGCATAACGGTGACCAGACAAAGAGTGAGGAGCAAGGAGGAACTTAAGTAGCAAACTGAAATGAGATAATGAACTTAACATAGCTGAAACGAACATAACTAACGAGGGTAACTATGGTAACAAAGGACTGGCGGGAAAACTAACAAAGGAACATGTGACATGCAAAAACACAACTGAAGCCAGACAAACATGTAACACTATGCAGTAAATTCCGTTTTTATGACTGGATTCCGTCTGCGTTTTCCGCATCGCGGAAATGAATCCTTATAAGAGTTACAAAAGTTGTTTAGTCAAGAGTAGTGAGCGATTTTTTTTTTTTTGTTGGTCTTTTGTTGTTTGATTAACATTAAAACGCAGACAGCAGCGCAGTAGGAATATTACATTATAATCTTGGATTATGCAACAGATATTATACAGCTCAGTGCCTTCATGCAGTTAATTAATAAACCATCGGTTTGTTATATCGGCCTTTTTCATGCTATAGCCGATATGCCGATGGTTGTAAATTGATCAAAAATCGGCCGATAAATATCGGTGGCTGATACATCGGTGCATCTCTAGTAAATAGGGTACAAAGATGTCTCTTTGAGGGCATCCCTTTTAGGTGAAACTGACAGAACAGCAGTTTCTTTCAGTTTTCCCCCTCCGTTTGGCCTAAAACACTGTGTTCGTGGTCATCTAGTTTGAAATGTTGACTACAAACACTGAGGTTTTTTAGATTTTCTGTTGTGTCTCCCCGTATTTACGACTCTTTGCAGCCTTTAGTCACTGCCTACAACACGCTGGATCCTTCACTGGAAACCAAAAGTAACTCACTCCCGCTAAACGTTTACTCTTTGAATTCTTGCACCCAGGAACAATCGACACCATTATGACTAAAAGTTTGCTAAGAAGTATTTCCTACTAAAGCAAGGCTATATTTGACCCTGGTAAGCATATCCATAGCAGACTGGTGGGAGTGGCCTTCGACGGTAACATGCCCAGTGCATTATGGGTGATGAAGTTTTCTTACCTATTTAGCAAAAGGGAAAACAAGCCTTTTTTCACTGTTTTCTCTGGTAAGGTAGCACAGATTTCAAAAATTGTTTGCCTTTCTTCTGTATAGTCAGCCAAGTTTTATTAAAAGCCCATTTTGCCAGCGGTGAAGTTCCCCTTTAAATTTTCTGTAAAGTAATGAAAATTCTGTAATGTAACGGTTAATTCTGATGTAATTGAATTAAATAATGTATAGACTATAGAACAACTCTATATAAAACAATAGTGGATTTAAAGGTGCACTGTGTAAATTTTAGCGGTATCTAGTGGTGAGGTTGTGAATTGCAACCACCCACTGCTCACCCCTCTCTTTCGAAGCACATAGAGAATCTACGGTGGCCGACACAGGACAAAGATGTCGTCTGAGACAGCAGAGAGTAGCTAGCGCTCTGTAGAGCAGTTTGTCCGTTTAGGGCTACTGTAGAAACATGACGGCGCAAAATGGCGACTTCACTGTAAGGGGACCCGTGGTGTATGTAGATAGAAATGGCTCATTCTAAGGTAATAAAAACATAACGGTTCATTATGTAAGGTCTTTATACACCACTGAAAACATAGTTATGTATATTATATTGCATTTCTGTTAATAGATCCTGATAAATACTACACACTGCACCTTTAACACAACAAATTAATTTTAAAATGTATGTTTTTAATGTAACCTTCTCCCTTTAAATACTTTGGCCAGTTCAAGAATAATGCAGTTTTATATTATTTATTTGAAAGAATTAAAAGAGCATTTGCATGTCTATCCTTGTTCAACTGGTCAGGGTTGATATGGGATTTAGAAAGTAATTAATAATAAGTAATGCAATACTTTTTAGAGAAAGCTATTAGTACAGTAATCTAATCACACTGTTGAAGATGTAATTAGTAGCTAGTAATTAATTACTTTTTTAGAGTAACTTACCCAACACTGGGAGCAAGTTATTCTTTATTCTTCAGCAGTGCGTCGGATTTCCTTGTGAACACATCAGCTAGCCTGTATTAACATATACTCAGTGTAATTTGTAGCTGATCATCAGCAATGGGATTGCTGCTATCCCACAAGATTTAAACTCTCCTGTTTGATGGCACACAAGCTGCATGTGAGCGATTTTTCAAAGTGAAAACTCCTTAAATGTCTGGCTGACATTTTGCAGCGCCGTTACTTCGAATCTGCTTCATGCCAAAACTCATTTCTCATTCTCTCAAGTAGTTTGCACACTTTGGATTTGGGTCCAGTTTTAATTGGCGTCTCCCATGGAGACAAGGCCGTGTTGCCCTCTACTGTCAGTTCCTCTGCAGACTACCACCTCTCCAGCAGCCAGGCTTATTTATAGCGGAACCGGGAACCGCCACACATACACGCACAGACCCATTCGCTCATGCAGCTCAGGCTGGAGACAATTTGAGAAGTTCTCCTTTTCTCTTCATTGCCAAGTACTGTGGATGCACAAACTGTCTCCGTCTACAAGGTTAATGCTGGGCCTGCTTTTTTGTAGCTGGGCGGAGAGTTGGAACGGCGCGAGGATTTAACATTCAGCCCTCATACGAGCAGGGACTGATTAATGGAACTCAACTGTGGCATATGCCAAAGTAAAATATGCAGGAGGACGATAGAGACAGACTTGAATGAATGAGTGAGTGAGAGCGAAAAGAAGAACAAGTCAAACATAACGCTTAACAAATCCTCTGGGATGTAGTGAAGCTTCACTGGGCAGACTTATTTGACAAAGCTGACATCAGGATGCGCTGGTAGTTTGTGATGCGTGGCTGGGGGTTTATTTTTAGTGCGAGGCGACTCGTAGAAGAACTCGTCTGCCGTGTAATCATTTTTCTTTTCTGCTTTTCCTATGAGCTCGAATATCTTGCCTGTGTATGGAGATGTTGAAAACGATGAAAATCCTAATTATTCAAAAGCAAACTTTTTCCTTGAATTTTGTTATTCATGCTGGGTGTTTCTTCAGCTGTGACAACTTATGCCCCAGGTGTTGATTTTTTTTTCCACCCCATTTTAAATTTTTTCTTTGTCACTTTGAAAATGTTTACAATTAGATAATAATCCACGATATAGTAATTCAGTCTGTAAAGCTACCTTGCAATGATTTTGAATTGTGAAAAGAGCTATAAAAAATAAACCATAATTTTGCTACTTTTCAAATTACTTTTATGTTTAGACTTTTTATACCTGTTTAGACTTTTTAAAAATATAGAAAAAAATATGTAAAATATGATAAATAAATAAATAATAGAATACATTTTTAAACAAACATCTAAATAAAGAGTGAAATAAACATACAATTTAAATGTTTCACATGTAAAAATAATGTACTCTGCCATTCAAAAGTTTGAGAACTGTGAAAGGTTTTTATTTTTTTTAAAAATCTGCAGTCCATAAGTTTTGCCTCTGTGTCGCCATCTCTGTTTGAAACCTGCAATTGCAGTTATTTGCGGAGTTATCATCTGCACATGAGTTGTGCGTCGGCGCGGCTCCTCAGTGCGGATGAATCTAATGTTTTGAGGAGTATGTGCGGCTTGCTGTCAGTCACCGGTGTGGATACTGTACTTCAGAATCACAGACTCTACATCTTGGAGTATAACCTAAACTAGAATGTACATTTCCTGAAGAAAATGTGAGTGGTGCTTGCAGTGGCAAAACTCGGCACCCGGTAGATGCTACTGTGATGCAAAAGAGCCCATCCCCATGTCTGTACAATGTCGTGGAGCTGAGATATGGCTTATTCATGTGTTTTATGGTTGCTAGGGTACTCTAAATGGTTGCTAGGGTGTGGCTGTACAGTTTATGGGGTGATGATATTTAAAGACTATTTGCCAGTCTGAGTCAAAAGAGCCCAACTCTGTATTTGTACAATGCTCTGGTGCTGAGATATGGCTTGTAAACATTGTTTTACGGTTGCTAGGGTGCTCTAAATGGTTGCTAGGACATGGCTATGAAGTTGTTATGTGGCTACTTATTGTCTGCTGGATAGGCCGAGTCAAAAGAGCCCAGACTCAAGTCTCTATGACCTTCTGATCCGAATATATGATCTCACAAATGTTTGCCAATGTTAAGTCTATGGGAGTTTTTTCGGACGATTTTTCGGGGCCGAAAACAAACATCGTACACCCGATCGCTTAGAAAGGATATAGCACACATCTCCTCAATAAGCCGCACGATTTGACACCTCATTCATGAATCTACCACAAACGGTGCCGGAGGAGTAGCGCGCCGAAGTTTTGTCAAGGTGAATAGTAATCACAACAGTACTTGCAGTGGCAACACAATTAGCATGTTGCTAGCATGATGCTAACACAATTACCATGTTGCTAGCATGTTTTTTAAGAAAATGCTAACATGATTAACATTTTGCTAGCACGATGCTAACATGATTAGCATGTTTCTAGCATAATGCTAACACGATTAGCATGTTGCTAGCATGATGCTAACACGATTAGCATGTTGCTAGCATGATGGTAACACGATTAGCATGTTGCTAGCATGTTTTTTAAGAAAATGCTAACATGATTAACATTTTGCTAGCACGATGCTAACATGATTAGCATGTTTCTAGCATAATGCTAACACGATTAGCATGTTGCTAGCATGATGCTAACACGATTAGCATGTTGCTAGCATGATGGTAACACGATTAGCATGTTGCTAGCATGTTTTTTAAGAAAATGCTAACATGATTAGCGTTTTGTTTGCACGGTGTTAACACGATTAGCATGTTTGCTAGCATAATGCTAACACAATTAGCATGTTGTTACCATGATGCTAACACGATTAGCATGTTGCTAGCATAATGCTAACACGATTAGCATGTTGTTACCATGATGCTAACACGATTAGCATGTTGCTAGCATGATGCTAACACGATTAGCATTTTGCTAGCATGATGCTAACACAATTAGCATGTTGCTAACATGATGTTAACATGATTTACCGTGTTTCTAGTATGATTTACCATGATTTACCACGTTCTAGCATGATTTACCATGATTTACCACGTTCTAGTATGAATTACCATGTTTCTAGTATGATTTACCATGTTCTAGTATGATTTACCATGATTTCCCACAGTGTAGTATGATTTACCATGTTTCTAGTATGATTTAGCATGATTTACCATGTTCTAGGATGATTTACCATAGTTTACCATGATTTACCATAGTTTTCCATGATGTACCACGAGTTACCACATTCTAATATGATTTACCATGATTTACCATGTTTCTAGTATGATTTAGCATGATTTACCACATTGTAGTATTATTTACCATGTCTGTAGTATGATTTACCACGCTTTACCACGTTCTAGCATGATTTACCATGATTGACCACGGTCCAGTATGAGATAGTGATTGGTTGCCTGAGTAAATTGAGCCCACCCCCTTGTCTCTGTGACACTGTGATCCAGAGCTGTGGTCAATACAAAATCCCTATGCAAGTTACCATAGTAGGAAAAAAAACACATGCGCTTAATGGGCCATCCCTCCCCATAGTAAGTCAATGGGGAAATTTGGGCCGCTCTTGTGCCCCAGGGGTACAACTTATACCCCATTGTGAGGTATGTTCTGACAGAGCCTGCCAGCCTCTTCAAATGTGGTAACCCACATGTTTCTACGAAATCCTTGCTCTGAGCTATGAGTGGTCAAAGTTCGCCGCAATGTTAAGTCAATGGGATTTTTCGGCTACTTTTTCGCCCCTGGGGCGAACATCGTACACCCGATCCGTGCAGGAGGAGTAGCGCGCCAAAATTTTGTCCAGAAGAAGAATAATAATAATAATAAGTATGGAGAATAACAATAGTGATGCCTTGCTTCGCAAGCACCAATAAGAATTTTCACCGGAAACAATCATCTGAACAAGTAAGTAACATGTCTGCCACTTTTGGGAACAAAACATTACAATAAATCGCGCTTCCAACGGTGATTAAATCTACCAATCGCTCATATATAACATCAAACCGTGCAAATTATTATTATTGTTATACTTTGTTCTCAAATTGTTAATGATAACAGCCTTAGCATTGCGTGACTACGTGTATTTAGTGTGTATTAGCGTTACCTGTAGATTCTGTACAGTCTATTCTTTTGCTTTTGACCACGGGTGAATCTCCAGTTGTCACTGATGATGTCATTTGGGCCTTTCTGGATTACAGTCCGCCATGAAAATGATAAGTTTAATTATTCCAGCTTCTGTGAGAAAAGGCTATAAATGATCCGCTGAAGAACATGCGGTCCGCTCCTCACAATGCGATAGCCTACTAGCCGTACTCTTTCTTTATGTATACAAACGTGACGTAATGACGCAAAGACATGCTTGAATTTCCCGCGGAAATCCACCATAGCACTCTAATTATAACACATTATTACAAGCTTACCGTTGTGAATGGGGCTAAGGTAAGGAGATAGTTTTGAATACTGGCTTGTTGTGTACTTGCTCAAAAATTGATTTTGGATCATTTGTAACCAAAAAAAAGTTACGGACTGCAGCTTTAAAGAAATTAATACTTTTATTCAGCAAGGACACATTAAATTGATCAGTAAAGACTTCTAAAATGTTTCAAAATGTTTCTCTTGCTAATAAATGCTGTTATTCATCATAGATGTTTCAACATTGATAATAACAAGTAATGTTTTGAAAATCAAATCAGCATATTAGAATGATTTCTGAAGGATCATGTGACACTCAAGACTGGAGTAATGATGCTGAAAATTCAGCTTTGGCATCACATGAATAAATTACATTTTAAAATGAATGAAAACAGTACAATTGTGAAATATCATCACAATTTAAAATAACTGTTTTTCAAAAATCTGTCAGACCCCAAACTTTTAAATGGTAGTCTATATCACATTGATCTCCAGTAGACTAAAGCTCTATTCAGACAGGATTAGTTTTATAAAAGGGTAGATGGAGTAATGCAATTTTACTACAGGACGTCTGTAATATTAATGGACAATTCGCACGGGATAAAAAATCTCAGTAAAACTAGCAGAAGTGGGAGGGTAACTTGATTTATGCACCACCATCACCTCCCTGTCGTCATGTGTGTATTAATTTGCTTCCTGATATCATGTGCAAACACATATAATCTATATATAACAGTTAGGTCTGGTCGAACGATTTATTAATTAAATTCTGATTGGATTCTGTTGGTAATAGGTACTTACCTAAAGCTAAAAGAAGTTTTGTGCCTCTGACAAGTGCTTTCAACCTTTTTATATCTGAATGTAAGCAGAAAACAATTGAGGTTTGCCACAGACTTGTCCCACCACCTAGAATGTAACTGAATGCTTTTTCAAGTGCCTCCATACTCCAAACTATGCTTAAACAGGAAGTGACGGAATATTTACGTACATATTTACAGCGGGTCTATTCGCACGGGATTAGTATTACTGGTGTAATTTTGCAGACCTTTTTACAGAAGGTATGTAAACACACACACAAAAAAGTGGTTTCATCATGCAGTTATAACTTTTAACTTTAATGTGCCATTTCTATTTTATTTAACCCTTGATGTAACTTAGTGATATATTAAATCATTTTTTTTAAAGCAGTTAATTAAGAAGTTCACTTTTTTTTACAGTGTTGTTCTGCACAAGTCTTCTTTACCAAGAAATAAATCTCCCCAGGACAGTTCAATTCTTTATAATAATAGAATATAATATGAAAAAAATTAAGCAGTTACACTGAGATGGTTTTTAATGTGTTTTTGTACAGTCAATTATTGGCGACAGGCAGCATTAAACCATCAAAATTAAATGTTTGTTTATTGCTTATGAATTTCCAAGATTTTCCATATAAGGGGTTTTCAAACTTTTTAATGGCAAGGATCCCTAAACAATCCCCTTATGAGATCAATTCTTTATTAGGCTTACAATATAATATAATTATAATAGCCTATAATATAATATAATATAAAAACTAATTGAAGCATTTAAACTGATATATCAGTTTAAATGCTTCAATTTGTTAAAAAAAATAAACTGAAGTAATTAAATAGATCTAATAGCTAAATAGGGAACATGTGAACTCTTTTATAGTTATCTAAACATCCCTGAAACCCAAACCACACACAAATCTGTTTAAACTGACGTGTGTTACTGTGGTGTTTTGAGTTTGCACGCTACACTTGTGGTGGGTGTGTAACGGTAAATGTCTGTTTTGTTACCGTGCTGTGCCCTTCATCCGTTATTTCCACCACTTAATCAAGCCACTCTTCTTTAAAACATGACAGCGTTTTATTTCACGTCTTTCCGTTTCACGTTGCCTCTCATATAAGTGAGAAAAGTGTTTTAAGGGAGTTTAATTTCTAAAAGTCTACAGGCCAAAAGTTCTCATTTAAAGGCCACAAAAAACACTGACTGATGACTGTCAGTATACAGTTCAGGGTTACAAGGGACAAACTGTGCTTTGCTTTAGTACCACTGAAGTTTACCTTCCCAAAGAAACTCAATTATAGGTGGAGGGAGAGTAAATCACATTTTTGGCTTTTTGGAAATGACTTCCTAAATCTAATTTTTGCTCCATTATCCCAGAAAACAATGTTTCCAGTTTTGTTTATACCTTTTGAGGACGTCGGCAATCAGTTTGAGGCAAATCTCCTATTAGTAGTTGCTGGGGAGGTTTATGTTGGGATGTTCAGCTATGACCGGATTCCTTTATCCGCAGTAGCCGCAGGCTAACTGCATTACAGGACATCCATCTTCGTTACCTGGGCTCTCTGGCTCCACTGTGGCTCTGTGTCAGGTTGCAGCTCTTTACTGGAGGAGAGAATGTAACGCCCCTCGCGTTTGATCTTGTGTCAGTGGAGATGTTTTCCGCTTGTGATCGTCAGCGTGGATAACGTGCTGAGGGTTTTGATTCTTGATCCGCTGTCTGGAGGCACTAAGTCGCACTTTGATGTAATGGAGAGCGGGTGCTTTCCTATATTGTAGATGACGGTTGGATGTATTGCATGTGTAGCAAGGTGTTGTTTGCTCAAGCACAATTAAAGCTGTCGAAGAGCAACTGAACATTTTTACTATAGTGGAATATACAGCATGTATGTATTTTGTCTTTTATTCTAAGATGCATCCCTATGAACATGATATGTTTTATGAAGACATGCACTAACCACTGCACCAAATCCAACAATGTGGATATTTTAGCAAATGAAATACAATTTAATTGAACCCAAAATAAACACACACTAAAGTGTGACTCCAGTTTGCATGCTGTTGTGTCTTACATTAGAAGTTTTTGAAAATAATATAGCAAACATGATGATTTACCAATTTTCCCACTGATTAAGCCGTCTTTGAAGTTTAAATTGGATTAAGACCTTTAAAACTCATACTAATCCTCACAGCTAATCATACGCTTAGTTTTTAATCCTTACTAAAAAGCAGTCTCTCAGCTGAGGCAAACGTTTCTGAAATCATAAGAATAACTAGATTTACAGAGAATAAATGATTTAACACTATTATTTAAGATAGCATTCATGTCTGAAGCACAAACAATGTGGTTTTAGATGTTGGTTTAAATCACCATACCACTCTTAGAAGAAAAGGTTCTATATAGAATCTTAAATGGTTCTATCAGAAACTTCATATATGGGATCATTTTATGGATTTAAGTTTAATTTATTAATTTTGTTTTAATTCATTTTAAAAAAATGTAAATAACCTGTTAAACATGAAGGTATTATGCATTTATTGAAGATATTTCTGCTTATATATAACCTTTTTGGCATTCTTTAAAATTGAGTCAAAACCCTTGAGTTCTATATAAAAACCCATATAAGCAATAGTAATGATAGTTCTTATCAAGCAATATTATGCATGGATTTCTGAATGATTAGATCTTGTAATTAAACATTAGCTGTTTAAATTTGTTCATTTAGAGACAAATTTGTTTTACGCAGTTGTCACTGTCAAGTCAGACACATTTAGACAGTTGTAGCTGTGTTTTTGGATTGGGTCATTGATTATTTAGCATTACTTGACAGTGCCTGAGTACCTGCACTCACAGGTATGTTGGTGCGCTGTCTGCAATGCTGCAAAGTCTGTGATTTATCATTCCTCACCACCATCAGTATACTCTTGTATGCTGCTAACAGCTGTCCTACCAGATGTATTCTCTTCCCAGGTCCCTGGATGAAACACACACACACACACAAACCCTACACACCCATATACTGTATTCCCACACCCAAGCACATGTACACAATTTCCCCCGTTCTTTCTCTCTATTTTATCATAACTCTTTTTCTTTTCGTTCCACTTTGTGCTCAGGTAGCCAGATGCTCCTGGCATTTACGACGCCTTGATAAACCAGTTGTTGTTATATGTATACAAGACCATCTGTATCCCTGTCAGCCTTCTTTTACTGCCTGGATGAGCTAGTGGTCCGGAGAGAGGGACCTCCAACAGAATCAGGGCACTGCTGTCTGCCAGCTTTGTTAGCAGTAACTAATGCTATATCAAGTTTCTCAGGACAGAGACACCTTGGCAAGGGAGCAATGTTATTTTAGTATTATTTTTATACTATAATAAAAATTGGGGGTCATGAACTGCATTGTTTTATTGTTTTATAATGTTTCCTGGGGTGCACTTATAATGTTAGTATGATTTTTACATCAAAATGGTCATAATTTAGAAATAAAAGGCATTTTTCCTACCCTGATTTTATTCTCTGATTTAAACGCTCTGATTTGTCTGCTGTGAGACTTCAGTGTACATTCCCACTGCTGTGATTGGCTAACACCTTTGCATATGAAATAAGAATTACACATGGAGCTCTCTCGAAAACTTTTAGCACAATTTTACTATTACAGCTCTTAAGGTTAACTAATCATGAAAAGTGTTGATTATAGCATTATATTTAGATGTATGGCATTATATTTAGATCGTGGCATGAAAGGTTGCAGTGATGAGTTACTGTCGAGTCCATATCGTAAAAGTCTGTTTGCAAAGCCTGCGCAGAAATTGCGACTGATTTACCAAATAATCCACCTTAAAATGTACTGAATACAAGTAAATAATACTCAACTGAGACATTCACATTTTTGAAAAAAAAAAAAAACACATTCCTAGCATTAGGATCCTTTGGAAGGTAATGTTATTTTTAGTCCAGAGATTCTGTATCGCTCTTCTCTCCTCGTCATCTCACTAACACGCTAGTGGGTGGGGCCAAAGTTGCAATGATGAAGTAGACATTGATTTTCTTCTGCAGATGCGGTCTTTCACCTATAGGCACATTCCACAACGAGTCCTTTTCTGGGCTTAGTTACAATAAAAGCTGTTTTTGGACTAACAATGAAGTTTTCAGTTCTGAAACTTACAGGATATTCTTATAGTATGATGACCTCTTATGTCAAAAGCTCAAGGAAATTATGATTTCTCAGTTCATGACCCCTTTAAAAGTTTCAGTTAGGTTTAACTTTTATATTTTCAGTTTTCAGTTTAATTGTAGTTAAATTTTGAGTGATTTTATGTAATTTTATTAGTTTAAATATTACTATTTAGGTTCAATTTATTTTTTATTTCAGTTTTAGTTTTAGTTTTTATTTAATTCCAGTTAGTAATGTTAGTACTTCAAATTTAAATTATTTCTGTTAGTTGCCTAAAAATCTATAATTTTTGTTTATATATATATATTACATCTAATATTTATATTTTTATTTCAGCTTTATTTCAGTTAACAAAAATCTTTTTTTTTTTTTTTTTTTTTCTTTTCAAAATAATAACCCTGCAAGGGAGCAGGTGATTCTGTGGGATTTATAGCTAAAATGGTTGGTCTTTTATACAGTTGAAGCTCTGGGAATTTTCTTCCAAATACAGACAAAAAAGTTGGAACTTTGGTAGGACACAAAATAAGAAATTTGTCAGAATGTCCAAGTTTTTCTTCATACAATGACAGTGAATGATGATTATCACAGATGTAAAACAAAGTTTTAAGGAAATATTAAAATAAATTACAATTTGTTTCCAACAGAAAGCTATCAAATGGCTTTGGAAGACTTTGTAGTCTATATAAAACGCACAAGTTGTACGAAGAATTATTACAATGCTTTTATGATGCCTTTTTGGCTTTTTGGAGCTTGACAGCCCATGATCACCATCCATTTTTTATTTATGGATGAGAGCAGCTTGAACATTCTTCAAAATCCACCGGTGGTTTTAGAACAATATATGGGTAAATAATAACAGAATTAAAATTTTTGTGTGAACTATCCCTTTAATGTCATTGTCATATGCATTTTACTCAAATTAGCTTTGATAAATGACTAAATTCCACCATGCATGAGACTGTACTCTTGTTAAACATTTCATCTGGGTTTCATTTACGCTAAATTAGCTTAATACAATTTTATAGATTACCATGTGGGCTACACCGTCTTTTTCTTCACTGTAAGCAGACATGTTTAAGGAGCTAGCGAACTGTGCCTGAATGCAAAGGAGCGGTAGAGGTGACAGCACCTCTGTGCACATGACACTGTTCCATCTGTTTATCAGCCCCCGTGGTTTAGTCCAGACCCTCACGTCTGCGATACAACTGCCCGTCAAGGTGAGCTGTCTGCTCATTTGAGCCTGACACAATAACAATAACGCCTTCAAATGCTGTCTCATAATCACGAACTTAAAATTATGACATAACATCTGTTTAAGATTTGGGTCATTCCTACAGTTTGGTGGATTTTATGTCCCAATGAAACAATACTGAATATTTTACATAAGATGTTAATCAACTTTCATGCCGCATGCATTGATTTACCCCAGTTAACACAAATTCATAATGATTAATACATAAGAAAAGGAATAAGAATAGTCTACCGTATTACATTGGTGCTATTTTCCCTTTAAAATCTTAACTGATACCCCAAATCACATGACTTGCTAGAAGTGACATAATTTCCTTGGAGGGAATGCAACTCCAAGAACAAAGCAAGTATCAGTCATAAACTTTTCTCTCTTTTCCTTTTTAGAAGGCTTATCTAATAGCGTAAAACATAACACGTCTACCCTGTTGTGTCACTTTATATTAGACATGAAAGTTTACTTTTTCTTCCTAAATGTTAATTTTTTGCTAGCATGTTGTTCTTAGCTTGTAATCGGCTTTATTAGCCTAAAACATCCACCCTGTTACACATTGCATTGTAAAAAAGTAACAAGGTGGACAAATTTCCTATAATGCTAATGTGAAATATTTGGTCAGGATTATTAGGTTAGGCCTATACTAGCCTGAGCTTGACAAGTGTGTTTTTATGATAGACATTTTCTCCCTCTGACAAACCCAAAAAGATAATTGAATTTTAAAAATGTTTTCAACAAACCTACTCAGTCCAAAATCCACTAAACTGTATGACCCATTTGACACTTTTAAATGCAAAACACCTTTGACAGATAGGGATGTGCCCAAAGCCTAAATCCGAATTCGGGAAGGCACAGAAAATAAAAAATGCATTCTACGGAGCCTCTAAAGGGACATGGTTAGGCTTTCTGTGGTAGTCAGTTGCATTACAGTACATCAGATTTCACTTATCACGTTACGATAGTAAGGAGAAATGACAGGATGATGTCGGAGGATTTGGTGCGCAACAGATCCTGAGCGTCATCGACAAATATCATGTCAAATGTGTGGTCGGTACCGCCGCTCCCTATACACGGAGTACGCGTGATCGCTAATTCTGAAGTGAAAGTAAATAGCGAGTGTGCATTCAAAAGTGATTTCAATACGCCGCATATTGATAGTGGCTCCCTGATGCCCGCAAATTATATACAATATAATTACCCAACTAGGCTATATAATTGTGAGAGAATGCAAATTGAAATATATTTTTTTTCCATCACCATGTCCCTGTAGGGTTTCCTTTCCTATAGTATTCAGCTTCGGGCACATCCTACTGACAGGTATTCTTGATTTCCTAATCCTAACTTGGAGTTTTGACTTTTGAGTGCTAAATAGTTCATGTGGTTAAAAATAGCTCTTTAAGAATCGACTTTGTCTATCACACTGCTTTATTGGGGGGTGGGGGGGAGGAGTGCATGAGGAGTGCTGAAGCAGACTTTTTTTGTGGTGTGGATGTCCTAATTTCCAGCACTTTTTGACAGATCTGGGATCAGCATGACATAAAGTGTTGCTGCTCGAAGCTGTGGAAAGTGGAATAAGGATGTGTATGAATTTAAGGTTTGAGGCTGCATTGATGTTTTAAAAAATACAGAACATTTTGTACTCATATGTTTTAAACTCACAAAATAGAAAGAGAGTCTTATATAATGGTTGCTACATAAAATATTAAAGGAGTAGTTCACACAAAAAAGTGAATATTTTGTCATCATTACTCATGTCGTCCTGAATGACCTTTTTTCTTCTGCGAAACAGAAGTGTTAAAAAACACATTTTTTTCCCCATACACTGAAAGTCAATAGGGTCCAATGTAACATGGCTGAAAAGTGGGGTTCTGTATAGAATCCTAGGGTTCTTGAATTTTAGAACCAAAAATGTTCTATATAAAGATAAAATGTCTTGAATGATTGCATAATACTTTCATGTTTATCAGGTTATTTAAGATTTTTTTCTTCTGATAATATATTTTTAAGAACTGATTAATTCATAAAATTTAATTAGAATTAAAAATGAATTAAAACTAAATCCATAAAAATGAATTAAAACTAAACCCCTAAAAGCAGTGCTTAATTTGTTATCTTTGGGTTCCAGCACCTTCCGATTTACACTTTATTTTACTGTGTCCTTGTTACACGTTACATGATGTAGTTGCTGTAGTAATTATTATAAATTGTGAATAATTACATGCAACTAACCCTAAACCACACCCTGATCCTAACCCTATAGTAAGTACATGTAGTTAATTATTATTACTCAGTAGTTACATGTATAATTACACTGTAACAATGACATCTTAAAATAAAGTGTAACCGAAAAAATGTAAATGATTATATAAAATTGGTTTTTGATTGCATTTGTGGGCAGTTATCATAATAAGTGGCTTCCCTAAACTGCACTTGACTGCAATCACAAAACACAAACCCTTGCAAATTCTCCTCAAGAAAAGTAATTGGAGTACTTCGTATTCATTACGTTTCTCCACCATACAGCATATTGTTCTATATTGGCATGAGGTATGTGTCAAAAATTGCTGTTGCTGCCACAAAGCAAAACCTCTAAGCAGACTTTTAGTCATCTTTGGATGATTTTGAGAATTCATCACTGAAATGGCTCACAGTCAGCCATTAGATGGTGGCCCGTGCCATTTATTCCAAGATAAATGGAAGGCTGATGGATTTCAGAGCGAGGAACTGCTGAGCAATAGCAATTCAAAACAATCCGGAGTGAAAAACTCCGGACCCACGTTTGTCGTTCTGCACGGGTCAATTTGTAAAGTGTAGTGCTCTAGAGATATTAATGCCAGACAGATACATCCCTCCGTGTGTCTGCTGTACTGATGGCTTTGCAATACCAATACGTCTCAACTTAAAAATCTTTCTCTCACAATAGAAGGATAAAGGCTGGAAGAATGTCTGATTATCATCACAAATGGCTATTTGTTTTTCTCTGAGCTTAGATCCCTTTCATTCCCCATGGGCCACGAGTCATATTAACACAACACATAAGAAATCTCTTGGAGATTTTCAGATAACTGGCCATCTGTAGTAGGAATATGAGCCACTGAATTCAGCTCAATCCCACACATAACCCAACACTAAGCAGACAGTCATTGATGCTCAGGCAAGCAACACACAACACAAGCTGATTTGGAAGAGGATGCTTGTGTAATTTAATGTATTATTTTGCTCTGTGAATATTCAAAATTCCTTTGAACAATAAAAACAAAAGACTGAAAATTTTGTTTATTTATTTAAAAATTTTAAAATGCCATCCATCCATCCAATAGGCTGTTATTAGATAGATAGATAGATAGATAGATAGATAGATAGATAGATAGATAGATAGATAGATAGATAGATAGATAGATAGATAGATAGATAGATAGAATGACAGATAGATAGACAGACAGACAGACAGATAGATAGATAGATAGATAGATAGATAGATAGATAGATAGATAGATAGATAGATAGATAGATAGATAGATAGATAGAACGACAGATAGAACGACAGATAGAACGACAGATAGATAGAACGACAGATAGATAGAATGACAGATAGATAGATTAGATAGATAGATAGAATGATAGATAGATAGATAGATAGATAGATAGATAGATAGATAGATAGATAGATAGATAGATAGATAGATAGATAGATAGAATGACAGATAGATAGACAGACAGATAGATAGATAGATAGATAGACAGACAGACAGACAGACAGACAGACAGACAGATAGATAGATAGATAGATAGATAGATAGATAGATAGATAGATAGATAGATAGAACGACAGATAGAACGACAGATAGATAGAACGACAGATAGATAGAACGACAGATAGATAGATAGATAGATAGATAGATAGATAGATAGATAGATAGATAGATAGATAGATAGATAGATAGATAGATAGATAGATAGATAGATAGAATGACAGATAGAATGACAGATAGATAGATAGATAGATAGATAGATAGATAGATAGATAGATAGATAGAATGACAGATAGAATGACAGATAGAACGACAGATAGATAGAATGACAGATAGATAGATAGATAGATAGATAGATAGATAGATAGATAGATAGATAGATAGATAGATAGATAGATAGATAGATAGATAGATAGAATGACAGATAGAACGACAGATAGATAGAACGACAGATAGATTAGATAGATAGATAGATAGATAGATAGATAGATAGATAGATAGATAGATAGATAGATAGATAGATAGATAGATAGATAGATAGATAGATAGATAGATAGAATGACAGATAGAACGACAGATAGATAGAACGACAGATAGAACGACAGATAGAACGACAGATAGAACGACAGATAGATAGATAGAATGACAGATAGATAGATAGATAGATAGATAGATAGATAGATAGATAGATAGATAGATAGATAGATAGATAGATAGATAGATAGATAGATAGATAGATAGATAGATAGATAGATAGATAGATTTTTTATTTTTGTGTTCCTCATAAAAAATATAACAGTACATGGGTTTGGAACAACATGAGTAAATAATACATTAATAATAGAAAATTATGTAAATTATAGCAGAAGTTTTAAATATTATATTCCTATAATTTAAGCTCTCAGTTCTATCAAAAGTATCAACCTTTCATGCTTTCAGAGTATGTTTCTACACTCTGTGGAACTTTCCTCAACCATGTAACTCTCCACAGCAGTCGGCTCTCACTGCCCAGCTGTGACAAGCCACTGCCTGCTACCTCACTAATAGTGTTTGTGTTTTGGTAATTACTGAGAATAAATGGATGGAAAGGCCTGGAGAACAAATACGTCTTGGCAAAGGGCAGGCAATGTTTTTAAGCTCCTGCGTCAGAAAGTACGGGTTGTCGTCTAGATTGATTCTATTAGCTGCTGTGTTTTTCATACTCTCGGTGGGCAGGTGTCAAGACACGACTGGAGGAGACAATGAAGAGGAATCGTTCCACCGGCATTGGAGTGTCATTCTGTACTCAATTTCACCTCATGTTGTCTTTACCTTCCAGCCAGTTCCATTCTCTTGCACCTATATTCTATGAATGAATTTAAAGCATGCATTTAGGATGAATGAATTTAAAAATATCAAATGCTTGGATGCAAGTAATTGAATGTATTGTGCTTAGTTCTGTTTCTACAATAGTGCAACAAGAAGTTTTTTTTTTGACATTTAAAGGCAACTATGCACTTATTAATGTATTCTACTGTCTGGTAGCAGACCAGGCGGTAATTTTCATGTATGAAACACTTATGAAGCGCAAATGAAGGAAGTCTAAGTAACTGAGGCCCTCTAGTGGCAATTCATGGAAACGAATTGGCTACTGACATGTAGTGGGCAATTGCATTCCATCATCATTCTAACCCTTGTGATATAATCAGCCTTACACTTGAATCAGCAGATTTGCTCATTTTGTGGCATTATTTTTGTTTGCCTACTCTGATTTCTCCAATCTTCATATTTGGACCTCTTGTTTAACAACATACTGCTTTTGTAGATTGTAGTTGTAAGGAAGGGACACATGAGTGATTACTATAGTTATTCTCACTTCTGTAAAGCCAATAAATTAATCATTCCTGTCTTTTAAACAATACTGTATAAGAAGCTTTCATGATCCTTCTGTTATTTTAACGGCGCCTTTTGTTTAGCTATTTGTTTTGATGACCTTGGCACCTAAGTTACCACTGAATTATTTCAGTAGCAATAACTGTAGGAACTGGCATAAAATATTATTATAATGCATGTTCCATTTTTGTGAGTGAGGACTGTTTGTAGACATAATTTGTGAAGCTCTGCCTTTAAAATTAGAGTGCAGAGTGGTAAAGACTGCTGAGAGGATCATTAGAACACCATTACCCTCCTTACAGAACATCTACCACAGCAGAGTCCACAGAAGAGCCGGTTCCAGTGTTAAGGACTCTACCCACCCACCCACAACACTATGGGCCCTATCATACATCCGGTGCAATGCGGCGCCAGGCGCGACGCAAGTGTTTTTTGCTAGTTTCAGCCTGACACAGTTATCATTTTCACATCCTGCGTCACGTTGTTTAAATAGCAAATGCATTTGCGCCCATTTGTGCGTCCATGTACGTGCTGGTCTGAAAACGAGGTGTGTTCAGGTGCATTGTTGGTGCCGCTTTGCTATTTTGAGGCAACTGAAAATGACTGCAATATTTTTTTGTTATTTAAAGGGCACGTTAGTAATATGCGCCCATAGGCGGGTGCACAACGCGCGTACACTCTGCTTATTACACACACAGGGACATTTTTAAATATTAGGATTCCTCTCTGGAGAACTGTTCAGTCTTTCCTCTCGCAAATTCTGCCATGTAAATAGCAAATCCGCCATGGTGCAAGCGCAACTGGCTTTTAAAGGGAATGGGAGATGAGACTCTGATTGGTTTATTGCACGTTACGCCCAAAACACACCCATTACTCATTAAGATAATTGGGACAACCCTTTTGGACCATGCGCCTGGTGCGCCAACCATTTTTCCCGTCGTTAAACTAGCAAAAGTGGATTCGGACACGCCCTAAGTGCACTTGCATCATGCGCTTTAGACCATGTGCTTATATTGTTAAAATAGGGCCCTAACTGTTCACACCTTTGAGGTACAGAAGTGTAAAATGCAGGACGTCTAGACTGAGAAATAGTTTTTATCCAGCTGCTATCAGAATGTTAAATGGATCAAACATTCCTTGACCCTGACATTACCCTGATACTATTTCAACACAGAGTCCTCTCCGTACTGTCGCCCCATACACCGCAGGCATTGACGCATAGACTCTACACTATATTCTACTATATTGCACTACTACATATTGCACTGTTGTACATTTGTAATTTATGTTTCTTCTTATCTATTTTATACTTGTTTTCCATTTTTTTCTTATTTAATGCAGAGTGGAAAGCAGAATAAGAATTTCATTGTACAGGGAACTGTGCATATGGCAATAAAGACTTTGAACTGAAAATTAAGTTACCGCAAAAATTAAGAACACGACAGCGATTAGCGGGAAACACGGTAAGAGAATGATGTTGGTGGTTAGGCTATAATCACTGCATTTATGATGTAAACACATTATTTAGAGTTTGGATTCTGTGCAGGCTTGACCTGACCAGATGTTTTACCTCAGAGAGGATAGTAAGGCACGTTATGACAGTTCAAAACATATGAATGTTTTTTCGAGAGTAGGTCAGGCCCTACAAACATTTACCATAGTACTATAGTTTTTACCAAAATAACAGTCACAACAATTATGTTTACTTCAGTAATATAGTAGTAAATGGGTGATGTGGAAGTTCAAATCAATCAAACTACTAGAACTATTCTGAAAGCTTTCCACTTTTTGAACTTATACACTTTTTTATCACATATTAAATATATAATGATTTTACGTTAGTAACAATTGTATTTAGGAGGGAAACTGATTACCTGAATAGTGATTAATTGTATACACCATGCAATTAAAAGTGTCTTTCAATCCATATGTTTATCAAAGTGCCAACAGAAACACACTGTACAATAAGCAGTGCGTTTCCCCTCTTTAACACTAAGTGGCGCCATTGACATCTTTCTTACTAGAAATGCACAGCAACTCACTAGACCAAACACTGTGACAGCTAAAACACACACTAAGTTTTCTTGTTCTTTATGTGTGTAAACTAATACCTTCTATGATAAATGCATACAAATAATTCACTGTTCTAGTCAGTGTTCCATTTTTTGTGTGTGCGTGTTTTGTTTTACTGTAATGGAGTGATCAGTCCTATATTTTTTTTTCCACCTCTCACTTGAAATTTGTCTCCTTCTAAAATTGCTTCTGTGCTTAAGCTACCATATGATATATGGTTCTGAGCGTAACGGGTCTTGTCTGTCATCGCCAGACTTCATAAAGCAGACATACTGCGAGAAACATAACCCAGAGCAGCCACAAATGACTTTACGGCCACGTTTACGAGGTACTGTTTGGGCCGGTCGTTGAAGATGTCCGCCCTCATTCCTCCATAGGGATGACCTTGTTGTCACTGAACCGTAGAGGTGGCACATGATACGGACAGCAAATCTTGTACGGTGTCATACTTGTCACTTCCTGGGCTCATGAAACATTATTGAAGCTTGCAGCTTTTCATAGCCCTGTGCAGAGCAACCAAGCAGACTTTTGCATCATGCTGCAAGCCCCATTGACTCCTTCCGTTTCGTCTCTAATGCCAGGCTTGTCTTTAATAGGAATGCTGATGGTCTCCATTTCCATATAAATGAAGAGAATGGAGTGTATGCTCACTTAAAAGGAATATCTGTTGGTTGGAAAATACTTCTTTTTGATGACCTTGAAAAAACAAGATGGCTGGTAGTTAATGTGCACCTTTCACTTCAACAGAGACAATTCCGCATCGCACTGAAGGAGAATATTATTTTTGTAATTGCGCTCTTGAGGATCCTGCTTTGCACCCCTGTGGCCATGCAATTTTCCAACTTTCTTGTAATTTGATGGCTCATTCGTTGGAGATGCAATTGCTTTTTGAAACCGAAATGGGGTGAGTTTCAAATGGAATTTTACTCTTGATGAAAGAGTGGCTTCCCTCTTGACCCAAAACGTGCTGGTTAAATCTAATAGGGGTGCTTCGATTAGAGCTCACGTCCTTTCGTGCAAATAAACACACAAAAGTATGATGGAGCAGGCCGTTGTTGATGTGACTCGCCCTCTGGGAGATGTTACAATTACACAAGAAAAGCACCCATGTGACCTTTGGCCTTTGGAGTGTGCGTCTGAATGCTGCCCTGTCCTTCCCTGGAGATGCCTGAACTCCACGGGGACCGCGTGCGAAACGTCTCCTGCCCCCCATCCAGCGCTTCTGGAGCACCCTACAGGCTAATGAATCTCTTCCTCAAGATTAGAGGTGATGTAGCTGTTATTATCGTGAAATATCTGACCTTTCACTTTGATTCATGATCATAAATGAGCTTTTTGTCGGGTCAGGCGGCAAGACGGATGAAAGCGGTGACAATCAAGCCAACTGAATTTGTTTCACACTGTAATGTAGCATAAAAGATTGCATGGATCAACTCAACGCACACAAGTAAGAAAGTCAATTTTATTATTTGTTCATGGTGTACCTGTATTTTTGTGCCTTTGTGTTTCACAAAGCCTAAATAAACTATTAATACTAATAACTTGAAAGAATGATTTACCACTCAACTCACTGTTTCTGCTTCTGATTCATACAGCACAGATCCATCTGCCTGTTCCATCCCTCCTCTCAGGAAGCCGTGACTCGTTCAGGGTGACATTGGAGAGGAACTGTTTTCCCCATGCATCACTCTCTCATCAAGAGTAGCGGTGGCTGTAGATTAATGAGCCTGGGAACTGATTATGCCGGGCTGTACATCATGTCTATCTGCCTGCTGCTCGGCCTGTCAATACCCCACCCTCCCGTGTCTGCCTTTAGCCTTGTGCTAGACCAAAACCACTGGACCTCAACTGCTGGTGTGCCTCATGCACTGAGGTTTGTTTACTGAAGAGCTCCAGTACTGTCGTAGTTGCAGCTGAACATGAGTAACTATAATTTTTTTTTCGAAGAATGAGTCTCTAAGCGAGGGGTGTCCAAACCACTGTCCTGCAGAGTTTAGCTCCAACTTGCCTCAACACACCTGCCTGGAAGTTTCTAGTATGCCTAGTAAGATCTTGATCAGCTGGTGCAGGTGTGTTTAATTGGGGTTGGAGCTAAACTTTGTAGGACAGTGGCACTCCAGGAGCAGGGTTGGACAACCCTGCTCTAAGCAAACATTTATGACATTTTACAGTTTAAAATAGCCCTTAAGTTTCTTGTTACAATGTCTCTGAATGATAATAATCAGATCCTCTGACTTTTAATAGTACCTTACGAAGGGAAGAACTAGTACAGCATCATTTAATCTTTTACAGGATATACTTCACATTTATGCATTTGGAATATGCTTTTATCCAAAAATGAGTACAGAGCAGCAGCTAAAGCTAAATTTGTATATTTACGGACATCTGAAACAAGTATATCTCTTTTAGTCCATAATTCATTGCCCGTATTTGCACTTCATGTTCATTTTACTACTTTTTTCTTGTGTTGCAGAAAGGACCCTCTCTACTTGTTTCACAGCCAGCCAATTATAAATGGAGTGAGAAACAGGTGAAAAATGAAGAGAAGCGTTGAGCTATGAGCCACTTCCTACTGAGCTTCAACACACCTGGGTGTTTGCTTCAAAAAAACCCAAGGAAAAAAGCCACTTTTTTTGTAGATGCTCGTGTTTCTGTTGTTGTCACACTTTGGTGTTTTTCTACGGTGCTGCCCTGAAGCTTGCATTTTTATCTCATCTATCAGTACGTACACAGGTCTCATAAATCTACCAGCTTGTTTGCCATTCTGCCCAGCCGTAAGCCCCAGGGTGATCCAAGCCTCTCGTAGGCGTCAGTGAGAACAACCGATCAGTGTCTGCCTGTAGCTTTAGGAGGCACAGGGAATGCACAGCAGAATTTATGACATGTTATTAATGCGGCCTGTTTAGTCCGGACTCTGGGTTGTTCTGCTTGAAAAGGCTGAGCACGTCACCAGTCACCAGGGCACTGTTTCTGCCCGGTTTTGGAAAATCTGATACTCTCATACACTGTTTATACCTACATATAGCTATATATATGTAAATATATTGCTTATTACTTTGCAACCCAATTACAGGATGCAGTGCACTGTTTAGCAATGCATTCCTGCTAAATAACCTGAGCAAATAAAAACTAATAGCCTCAGACCGACGCATTCTATTGGCTACTTTGGAATGGGGGCAGTTGTATCGTGCGGTTGATCAGATTAAAATGCAATTGTATTGGGGGCATCTGCTCCAGCGCTCAGTCCAGCTATGCTCATGGGAGCAATGTGTCTCGAAAGTTAGAGATTAAGTTAAGTTCAATTTACCGCTCTCCTAGTTCAGTGGCCAGCTGTGGCCCCCTGAACAGAAAATTTGCTGATTTTTACACAGACCTTGAGCAGCCCTGCCATGCATAAGCCACAGCCATTGATGTACAATGGTGAGCTTTCAGTTTGAAAAGCTTAAGCACTAATTAAATGAATTGAAACAACTAAAATGGGTATTTTTACAGCCTGAACTGCCGTGTTGTGCTAGCTGTGTGCATAAATTGCCTCCCTTGTATATAGAGTGTGCATGGTTGTTACATTTGCGAGTTTGTGTGTGTATGTTTTGATAGATTAATCTTTCCTGCACATTATTGAATGTGTTCTCTGGGTGCAGAGCGGGCGATAAATTGTGAGCACCACAATGGCCCTGCACCTGCTCGCTGCGGCCTTGAAAATATCTAACAAAGCTTCGTGTTTATGCTGATAGTGCTCAGAGTTGTAAAAATATAGATGTATGAAACATGAAGGCAAAGAGAGTGACAGAGGTGAAGGAAACAGAAAATACTCAGACTATCTATCCATCCATCCATCCATCCATCCATCCATCCATCCATCCATCCGTCCATCCAGATGCATTTTGGAAAAGTTCACATGGTCTGTCTTCAGTGGTGCAGTGTAGGAAAAATGGCCCTGTTGACCTTTTCATGTACAGTGACTGGTAAATTTAATAGAAATGGAGCATCTGTATTGTGAAGCTGCAATGCTTTCCGTAGGGCCAGTGAATGGGTGTCTCTGTCTTAATGGCTTTCTTGTTTTCTCTGTGGCAGTACAATCAATGACTAAACAGTCCACTGAACTGAATTAGTCGGCCGCCTCTATCTGATACGTTTTAACAAGCCCCCTACACCACCCGTGACATGAATATTTTGCCTGTTTGACAGCAAAAAAGCAGCAAAATCAATGACCACTTTTTACGCCTCGGCCGCGTTTATGCACAAAACCAAGGCCGGGTCTGCGGCACTGTTTAAAAAACATAGTAATTATTCTCTGTGCCGTAGTCAATAGGGAACCCGCTCTTCTGCTCATATCGGTAAACATCATGTGATAATTGCAGGGTTTGTGGGAGTGGTGAAACCTTTCTTTAACTTGTACTCTCATTCAGTTTCTCTCTCACTCTCTCTATGCTCGTAATTGCATGTTTAAACCATTTAGCCACCAGAGTTGTTGCCGACGTGTTAAGTAACAGTTCACGTCACAGCATAGTTTTTTATATTGATGCTGCCCATTTGATTGCATAGAACATTTGCATAAACCAACAACAGTGTAAAGTAGCTGCCCGTTCATAGCACTTTGAGAAACAATTATATGTCTCATCAGCAGGGGGAGCTTTTACCCTTGAAATAGCCTCAGTTGTGTACACAGCGCCACCTCACCATCATACCACTTTTGGCCGTCTGTCGCGCACACTCCTCGCCCCCATCTTTCCCTCCTCTCCTTTTCTTTTGTCTCTTGTTTCCTCATCTGTCCTTCGTAATCTGTCAATTTCCTCTTTTCACTCTCCAATTATTTTTATGTGGATTTAACACTCACTCTCACAGCATGCTGAAGTGAATGAGATTGGAAAACGGCTTTGTATCATCCTAATGACCACAACAAGGTAATCCTGAAGCGTTATTAAAAAAAGCCCTAATGATTGTTCGTCCGAATTGGACAAGCACGTCATTCAACATGTTGTCATCATCATCATCCAAACATCTGTGCCATTCGGCGTCCTTTCATCCTCTCCTTCACACTCCTCTGTCTTCCTCACTGCTTCAATTAGTCACTTCGTATCCCGCTATCATTCATTCAGGCTCTTGCCTTTCTCTCGTTCCTCTCGTTTCTTCCACTTCCTCTGTACTATGTCAGTCCCCCCTCTCTCTCTCCTGGGGGTGAGGAGCTGACTCCTATAATTACCCAAGTGTCTGTGAAATGAATCATTGGGTGGGTGATTGAGCTGCATGATGGGAAACATCCATCCTGAGCTGAACGAACGAGTGAGCTGTTCCTTCACTACACCTCTCGATTTGCTTCTCTTTTTCTCGTTCCCTCTCTTTTTCTCATTTCTCCTTCCATCTCTGTGGCTGTTTCTAACACCGCCGCCACTGGCACATAGCAGGGTGTGGCAAAGCACAGGCCATTTGCTCCCGAACTTCCATTAAATTTCACTCCCACATGCCTAGAGCGGACCTTTCGTGGGGGCTCGGTTTATTTTTCCATCGGACCGGCCATCCAAATCTGTTGTCAGATGCTTGGTGAGATGGCATGTAAAACATACATCTGTCACAGGGTGCTGGTTGACAAATGTTTCTGGATATCGTGTGCTCGGCTAAGCATGTGAGCTAAGCATTTCCTGCTAAGGGGTAGGAAAGTCTTGCTGACAATGACTGATCCTCGGGCTCTGGTCCTCCAGGATGGTGTTTTCATCCATAGCACGATTTTTGGTGTTTTTAAGACTAACAGATCAATTGACACAAATGGAAATTCTTTGTAAGACTGGTGAGCGATGGTCATGTTCACATGCTATTAAACCATAACCCCACCCTCAAGACATTCTTATTTGCACTGTACTGAGCAAAACTACTGTTGTTTGATATGTTTTGTATAATTTTTTATTTTAATTTTTGCTGTTTGTACTTCCATTTGTCCGTTGTTCCATTTGTATATATTTTCTACACCATGGCTTGAGGTGTCATTGTATTTCATTTCTTCTCTTACCATTTAGGACTGAAATGACAATAATCCTTCTTTGTCTATGACTTCAATGTTGGTTTAGGATGCATAATATCTCATCTAATGCATTGTGCATTGCTTGTGTGCCATTTCATGAAGCACATTTGTTGGGGAGCTGTTGTTTTTATCAGACTTTTTAATATCTTTGCCATAGGGATGGCCACTAGTACTTGAGTACAATCCTGTAATGACTATACACAAAATTTAAAATGAGGACAAAAAGGGGAGTCATTTTAAATTTAGTGATTGGTTATGTTTTTTTATTCATATCTTATGGTCCAATTTGACAGACCATAGTTTGTGTTTACATTGTACTGTACATGGTGACTTTAAGTCTGCACAGCAACACAACACAAAGCTAAAGACCAATTTCCTTAAGAATACAAAATAAAGTTGCATTTTTTGGAATTAAGAAATATATAGTCAACAAGTGTGAGAGATAAAGTTGCAATTATAAAAACTAGGGCTGAAACGACGCTTCACCGTAATCAATTACTGTTTATATTCATCCCTAATCCCCTGTCATGTTTCACACATAACAAAACTTTAGAGCAGATGCTAATGGCTAGTATGCTTAATACGGTTGCGTTCATACAGCGTTTTGTTTTTTACGCGTTCTATAACTGAACTGACACCTGCACATTTTCAGGACTTACAACCACATTATCTACAAACCCGCGCTGAATGAACGGAACCGTATTGGACAACTAGTTGTCTGCCACATCATATAATGTGAGAGCCACAGTGAACTGTATAATCATGATGGGTTTAGGTTCATTAGGTTCGATTACTAAGCATTTAAAGTCCTTGTTGGTTGTTTAAAATATCTGATGGATAAACTCATACCTCGATTGAACTTGTTTATGTAATAACACGCTGTCAAATGTGATAAAACTTCCCGATGTTATGAACATCGGCGTTTTTGATACTGGCGATGAATGCGGGTCCTGAAAATTAAGCGGCACTGCCATACAAGCCATTAGCATATGCTCTAGAGTTTTGCTTTGTGTGAAACATGACAGGGGATTTGAGATGAACCATAGACTGTAAAAAACGACGCACCTTAACTCTCTTCCATTGTAGAAAGTGAAGCCGCCAATGTCCCAATATGGCGCTGACATCTTGGAACGCTCGTCTGCACAGTAGTGAGCGTGAAGTGGAGCCACGGTATCAAGGCCCCGCCCACACTCACGCAGAATCGGTTAGCACAGTTTACTGCAGAACAACTCATGATGTCGGTGTGAAATAAACAGTTATGGAAATGTAGAAATTAAAGTTAAAGCTCCAATCTCCTCCCGAATATCCAAAAAAAAGTCTGATAGTGCTTCAGTGAAACTAAAACCAAAAAACTAAAACCAAACTTATTTAAAAAACAAACACTTGAACTTACATCAGCGTGATAAAAACCTAAAATGACAGAAACAATCTTTGGAAAAAAATTATTTGAAGTTTAATTTGATTGTTTAGTTTGTCTCATGTCCTATTAGAATACATGGAGAGGGCGGGGTTTATGACCTATACTGAATCCAGCCACCTGGGGGTGATCAAAATGTTTTGGCTTCACTTTTCAGAACTTGTGCGGCACACTTGGGATGAATTCCAGTCTTAATAAAAACTAGTCACAATAATAAATAAAATTGCAATTACCTTTTTATTCTATTTCTACTCAGACATGGAATCAGGCTTCCTTACAAAAAAATTCTTCATGTCTGTAGAATAGTACATTTTATGCTATTGTAGAGCACCATTCAAGCTTTAAAAACAATAAAAGCAAATAATAAACAATTCTTCTTGGGTATATCCCATCATGCTCCTCTGTAATGCATATCCAGAAATGTACTCATCTGCGGGAACCTTAAGTGATAGACAAAGACTCATTCAAAGTTGTCCCAGTAGCTGCCTATACACAGCATAAATTTCAAGTTTATAGTCTACACATTTTTCATCTACTTTTAACACGTCTTTTGTCTTTGAGGCTGCATTTCACAATCCACAGACAACCATCAGAGCTGATAGCACGCTGTGTCTGTGAAGCCAAACAGTAAATTACTGTGAAGCTGGCTCTCTTAGTCAGACACTCTCAAGGCTTCCTGCTTTGATGTTGCTGCTTTTTCTCCTTTTGTGGAGGGAAGGCGCAGGGGGTTATGGGTAAAGCCTCTCTCTGAATCCGGAGCCTGGAGAGTTGCTTTGTGGTGGAGACCAAGATGACTGACATGACAATGTCAGCAGGACAGCAGACGCAGGGCTCAAAGGGACGGCCGTACAATGATTGTTTAATTAGCCTTTCTTTAACGCTCAACCAAAACACAGCTCAGCACACTTTGTTATGATTGAACATTAATGCAGACATGCACAGTCTTGCGGGTTATGTTCAGAGGAGACCACTATCTTGCTCTTTACTGAATACTGTGCAGTATTCACTGTATACTGTGTATGTTAATTAAAAATAGTAGGTGAAATAAGCATTTTTCCCATTTTTCTGTAGATCAAACAGTAGAGGGTCGCTAGCAACACTAAGGTGGTTCAGTGGTTCAACATGGGTTCGATTCCTAGTCAATCCATGAACTGATAAAACATATACCTGTACTGTACTGTACTGTACTGTACATTGAATGCAATGTAGTCATTTTGGATAAAAGTCAAGCAAATGCTTATTTGTTGTTACATGACCGTGTCTCATAGCATGCCAGTTGTGGCTAGTTATTATCCTGGGGGGAAAAAAAATATTTATTTTGCTTTTTTTACCCTAATTAAAAACCTTTAGAATATATTATGCCTACAATGCACTCTGCTAAACAAATATTTTAGGTAATCTAGGTATTTCATGAATATAGAAACACAATATGTCTACCGTAATACTGCAGGAATAGTAAGTATAGTATGCTAGTATGCTACTTTGAACATAGCGTTTCTGGTTAAAATGAAATATATTTGTATGCATATACAGAAATTACTTTAACATGTTATATGATCTATGATCAAAATATTTGATTATGGATTGTTAAAACTAAAAACTCAACTGATTCTTTACATTTACTGGCCTTAAAGGTAAAATATGTAAATTTTGCCACTAGAGGTCGCTTATTCAAAACAAAGGCGTAGCTTGATAATGCCTTTATTTCGCGGAATCATGGGAGTTGCTGTCTTCACCTCTACAGCTGGTGGAAAAGAATCCGACGGGACTCGGGCAGAAATCATACTTATGGATGAGCTAATATATTAAAGATGTATTAACTTTACTGTAGTATGAAGCAGGGTGGGGCTGAAAGCCACTGAAGCAGAACGAGGCCGCTGGAGCGGTAGCTAATGAGAGAGAAGCGCGACACACGGCTCAAGAGCAGACGAGCGCTTCCGCTTCTTCTGGTCATGCGTATGTGGGGTAACGCAATGCTGTTTTATCATATTAGATACGTTTGAGTGTGTTGAAAGTTATGTTATAATGCTACTAACGCTATAATGCGTTCGCTCGGCGGCTACTATGAGACACTTGTTGCACACTGCAGTAAGCTTGATATTAGGCATGGTAAAACATGGGACTCACGGTAAATCAATAAAATGAGCTTTAAACAATAAGACTAACTTTGTTGAGCTATATAACAATGATTCGTTTTCTGTCGATGAATGTATCCAAACAGTTGCTCACCTGTCTAATAAAACACATAATATATTAGCATCTTTGGTGTTTCCATGGTTTCTACAAAATAAAACCGGAATCCGAGGGTAATGCGGGTATGATGTCATTGATAGGCGACGCACAGGCACGGTCCGTGTCCTGGTTAAAATTGCTTATTTCTCTGGAAACATTTGGGATAATAAAGTACACAAGTCAACAAAATATATTGTTCTAGTGGTTTTTGGATATTTTAATCCAAAAATCTTACATATTGTGCCTTTAAACATCAGCTGAACACAGTTCATTAAAGTGCAGTCACTCCTGGAAACACTATCGTGGGATATCGCTTTTGATTACCAGACACTTCACCAGCTTGACGTCTAAAAGCCACTGGACTTTTTTCCACTGACTCCGCTGAGTTTAATTCACCTCCAGCGGCTGATTTATAGCAGAATGGAGAGCTGTTCTCACCTGTCGACTGTGTGGAGAAAATTGAGAATGGAGGTGTGCTGTGACATCTGTGTTGCACGACCGTGAACTGAGTGTGAGCAGGAGCCGAGCCGAGCCTTGATGGCTGTGTTGCCTTCATGACCCTTTGAAAAGGTCTGGGTGAAATAGCCTTTAGCTTGATTTACTCTGTTGCTCTCGGGGCTTAGCATATAAAGTCTCCTTCGCACACTCGTGCACAAGCATACTGAAGCTTTCATACCAGAAGATCATTGCATGCTGTGATACACATTCTTTGTTATGATGTTTGCTATTTGAACAAAACCAAAACTCTAAACATATTGGCGCATAACTCATCCAGCAGCGTTTGTAAAGATCTCAAACTTTTATTGAAAAGGGGAATAAGCTATTTTGACCACCTAGAAATGCAACCACCATGAACACTCTATAGGAACCACATAACAGCGTATTCAATCCCTTCCACCTGTACTTTTTCGCCAGAGATATTTTTTTTTTTCAAATGAATGGCCTAAACCACTGCAAATATTATAAAACAGCATAAACAATGGGCAAAGTTGCACCAGATTATTCAGAGAACCTTCAAAACATAAAAAGCAATGACAGAAGGAAATGAACTGGGCCATTTATTTTTCATAAGTGCATCATTTATGAAACTATTATTGCAAAATATTG
Source organism: Coreius guichenoti (assembly GCA_039654105.1). Lineage (NCBI taxonomy): Eukaryota > Metazoa > Chordata > Actinopteri > Cypriniformes > Gobionidae > Coreius > Coreius guichenoti. The sequence goes on along the minus strand of CM077174.1, from coordinate 14,753,246 downwards.
TCAGCTGTCCATTTATTATTCATTCCAGTTGTATATTAAACCATCCATTTTATGAGTTTTTTGCGGGCCAGACCCAGAGGAAAACAAACACTGTATTCCAGACCATGGTTTGTGTCACCTGTTCTTGTGGTCCCGTTGCCCTCCTCTCATGATTGTGTTTTATTGCCTAAGAGTGGACTTTAGCCGTGGGCAAGTTGAGAGAGTGTGGAGGTATTGTAGAGAGCTTGTTGAGGGTTTATTAAATTTGGAACAGGAAGGGAAAATTCTCACCTCATAACTGTGTGCCACAGGTTATTTTCTGAAGGGGCAGCGTTCAGTCATGCCAAGATTGAGGTTGTGGGTTGGGGATGCGTGGGTTTGCTTTGTGACTCTCTGACTGCGGGTGGTAATTATGGGACGTGCCACATGCTGTCACTGTGGGCAAGTGATGGTGGTCAGGATCGGTCAGGTCAGCAGCTCTGCAGATCTGCCTGTCAAGTGAGCTATGCTAGATTTTATAGTTGTGTTTTTACTGTTTCAGCAGCATTTATGTGGATTTGAGTTAAAAGAGTGGAAAGAGGGATGTGTAAACTTGTCACATTAATAAAAGCAAAAATATAATTGTTTATACTTATTATAATCTTCAACTTCAAGTAAAAAACAGAAGATGCTTGTCAAATTGTTACACTAGATGAGAAAGTAATTGAAGGAGTATCAGTCTATAAATATCTTGGTTTCCTTTTAGAAGAAAATTTGTCCGTCAAACAGCATATAGAGGGTTTAACAAAAAAACTTAGAGTGAAGTTGGGGTTCTATTATAGAAACAAAGGCTGTTTCTCTTTTGGTACGAGAAAAACACTTATACAAACAACATTTATGTCAATGCTGGATTATGGTGATATTTTATACATGCATGCCAATCAATCATCTTTGAAAATGCTGGATTCAGTATATCATGCAGCACTAAGATTTGTAACTAATTCTAATTTTCGTACTCATCACTGTAGCTTGTATGAGAGTGTTGGTTGGCCATCTTTGCACAGTCGCAGACTGGAGCACTGGTATATTTTTCTTTTTAAGGCCATACTTTGTAAACTGCCTCCTTACTTATGTTCTCTTCTGACTCCAAAAGTCACTACCAGGAAATGTAATCTTAGATCATATGGGCAAATCATGTATGATATCCCACGAACGCGAACTGTCTTCGGTGAAAGTGCCTTTAAAGTTTTTGCACCTTTTTCGTGGTATAAACTGCAGAAACAGCTAAAATTTGAGTATCTACCGACAATGACACAGTTTAAAACTAGGATAAAGGACTGTTTGAGTACTAAATGCACATGTGCTGTTACTGAGCGCTGCTGGTGATTGTTGAGATGATGTTAAATTGCCAAATGTCTCTTTTGGTTAAATGTGTGTATATGTATTATTATTATTATTTTTTTTTTTTAAATATGGAACTACTGTTCTGCTGTCTTGGCCAGGACTCCCTTGAAAACTAGATTTTGAGTCTCAATGGGATTATTTCCTGGTAAAATAAAGGATAATAATAATAATAAAATAACTTGTTTTCTTTAAATCAAGACAAACTTGCACAAAAAAGCTAAATTGCTAAATATTTTAGGAATAGTTTAACATTGTTTACTTATTCTCTTGTCATTCCTAACCTATATGACTGTTTCTTTTCTGTTGCTTTATGTGCGATGAACAGACTAAAATTGAATTAATTCCAACACAGTCTCATGGCAATTTGTGACTACTTTTTGTCAAAATGGTGGCTAAATCACACACTCTAATTTGTACGTTTTTATAGGATCTGCTTACACCCCACTGACAGTCATGTTTAGGGGCAGGGTTAGGGATGGACTTTCATGCTTTTTTTCCCTTTTTTCTGAAAATTACTTTTTTGTTAGAATCGCATCGTATGAATTTATACAAAATTGCAACTTCATAGAATACTTTAGTTTTCTCATGAGATTAGGTTGTTAATTCCTGATAATCTTCCCATCTGCGGTATAGCTCTGAAATTTAGTTTACATTTGGACAAATTCACATTTGCCATGTCAAGATGTTTTACAGCAGGTTTGACATCAATAACACTAAACACTTTTTTCGTACTGGTGTCCATAACTGGAAATGTGGTAATTTAAACTACTTGAAGTTTTGTTTTCTGATTTTACTGCTTCTTTTAAACATAAAAGAGTTATGCAATTTAGCTTCTCAGTTAAGCAAACAGCTTTTAACCCCTAAACACATACCTCAGGTCTTTAGTGACCCCGGACATCATTCACTACCCTCCTCCTCATTTATTTTTTAAAGTTAGACATCAACCTTATTAGTATTCCTCAATCAATTCATTATAAACAATATAACAAGTTTATAAAAGAATGCCTGTTTTCCCATTCATTTTTTGCAAGAATTGTATAGGGTCGCTAACGACCCGAGGTGTGTAACAGTGTAAGTATATTTATTCTGCACAACAATAATTGAATCTTTGATGACTGAATAAGTGCAATTCACCTTTATTCCACAAGGTGGCAATGTCTGATACACAATGATGAAGTGATGTTTCACTCATAGTCACCGCAGGCAGAAAACAAAAGAATATGAAGAATCATCAGCAACACTTGAAATGGCTCAGTGATTCACAGCAGAGCAAGAACTGAACACAATCAAATATTAGTGTTACTGTCACTTGATGGTGGATCTGGTGAAGAAGCTGTCAGCGATCAAAATATTGATTTTGAAGATATTGAAAATGATAAAATATGTTTGAGATGGCGAATATGAGCCAGATGCTGAATGTCCTGGGAAATGAGCTCTGACGAGGACAGTGATGATGGTATAAAACATCTGCTCAAACTGAACCCTTCAGAGCTCCAAACGGTAACAAAATATGCTTTATTTTATTCTTCTGTAACTGTTACTCTAATATCAGGAGAGTTTTATATTATCGTGACAGGTAGAGATCCATCCGTGTTAGATATAGATCCGGGTCACTAAAGACCTGAATATGTAATAATAATTGGCGAAACATTCGTGCATTTAATGGTTAAGAAGGTTGTTGATATAACTAGAAAATGAGACAAAGTTATTGAAAATGCAAAAGAAGATATTTTGAACATTAGGATCCAAAAAACATTGAACCCCATGGAAAAACATGAGACATTTAAAAAAAAAATATATATATATATATATATTTTGTGTCCCACAGAAGAAAGAAGCACATATAGTTTTGAAATGCCATTAGGGGTTAGTAAATAATGACAGAAACATCCAACCATAGTGTTGATAAATATTTGATTGAAACTTTTTCTGTATTTTGTGAGGCTAAAGACATTGCTGTCCTCACTCTTGTCAGAGCTAAGCAGTGTCTTATATATGATAACAGTCAGATCTTTTCCAGAGCCCTTCCTGTCTCTGCTTTTATCTATTCCCATTCAGCACCACAAGTGTAATTGGCAGTAATTTAAAATTGATATTTAAAATGCCAAACCCTGCGCTTCATTACAACAACATCTCCAATAGTAATAAATAGGCTAAAAAGGGCAGGGAGCAGGATTCAAGCTCAAAGAAAAAGGCATTCTTGTTAAATAATGACTTTAATCTAATTCCAGGGATCATATGCCTCCTTTGAAAGTCATTACCAGGCCGTGAGTGGCATGCACCTCTTTGTCGGGAGGTGGCAAATGAGCAGCGGCTCTATATTTTTCTTAAGTGCAATATGAAGGCATTAATTTCTCAGAGTCGGGCTGACAGAACAGGGTGGTGGGGTGGGGGGGCGCGTTAATACAAAATGATCACATTTTCACTCGTAGTCAATATCACCAGCTGACAGTCGGCTCAGATTTTTCATCTGTTGCTGTACAAGAGCTGGAATGATATGTGGCCTCCCTCGCCTGGCGAAGGGTCCCTCTGAGTGACTCAAAGATGGAAATAGCATTTTTAGTGAGCTATTGATTGGGGAAGGTCGTGCAGAAAGGAAGAGAAGACTGAGTTTAATGTTATGGAAACAGCAGTCTTGTCACACATCCTGAAGCTTCAGTAAGCAACAAAGCAAAGGCAGGGGCCAAACAACTCTGCTGTTTACTAAACTAGACTGCTTGTCAAACTCTCACAGCTAAAGTGAGATCAAACCTTTCCCAGCTTTGAGTTCCAGCTTCAGAATGTGTAGTCAACTTCATCTTAGGCAGTGTGGAGTTTGCTGTTGATCTATGAAAAAAGTGGAAACGGTTGCATACCTAGATATGATATAATGAGGCTCTCCTTATTAGGAGGTATATATTCCTTGTCCTATAGACTTTAGCCTCCTTGTTAAAGCATCCGACTCTCATGCCAGCGGACCTGGGTTCGAGTTCTGCTTAGAGCGGGAGGTTTGAACAGGAGGGGTTATATATACACCGATCAGGCATAACATTATGACCTAATATTGTGTTGGTCCCCCTTTTGCTGCCAAAACAGCCCTGACCTGTCGAGGCATGGACTCCACTAGACCCCTGAAGGTGTGCTGTGGTATCTGGCACCAAGATGTTAGTAGCAGATCCTTTAAGTCCTGTAAGTTGTGAGGTGGGGCCTCCATGGATCAGACTTGCTTGTTCAGCACAACCCACAGATGCTCGATTGGATTGAGATCTGGGGAATTTGGAGGCCAAGTCAACACCTCAAACTCGTTGTTGTGCTCCTCAAACCATTCCTGAACCATTTTTGCTTTGTGGCAGGGCGCATTATCCTGCTGAAAGAGGCCACAGCCACCAGGGGATACCGTTTCCATGAAAGGGTGTGCATGGTCTGCAACAATGCTTAGGTAGGTGGTACGTGTCAAAGTAACATCCACATGGATGGCAGGACCCAAGGTTACCCAGCAGAACATTGCCCAAAGCATCACACTGCCTCCACTGGCTTGCCTTCTTCCCATAGTGCATCCTGGTGCCATGTGTTCCCCAGGTAAGCGACGCACACGCACCCGGCCATCCACGTGATGTAAAAGAAAACGTGATTCATTAGACCAGGCCACCTTCTTCCATTTCTCCGTGGTCCAGTTCTGATGCTCACGTGCCCACTGTTGGCGCTTTCGGCGGTGGACAGGGGTCAGCATGGGCACCCTGACCGGTCTGCGGCTATGCAGCCCCATACACAACAAACTGTGATGCACGTGTATTCTGACACCTTTCTATCAGAACCAGCATTAACTTCATGAGCAATTTGAGCTACAGTAGCTTGTCTGTTTGATCGGACCACACGGGCCAGCCTTCGCTCCCCATGTGCTTCAATGAGCCTTGGCCGCCCATGACCCTGTCACCAGTTCACCACTGTTCCTTCCTTGGAACACTTTTGATAGATACTGACCACTGCAGACCAGGAACACCCCACAAGAGCTGCAGTTTTAGAGATGCTCTGACCCAGTCGTCTAGCCATCACAATTTGGCCCTTGTCAAACTCGCTCAAATCCTTACGCTTGCCCATTTTTCCTGCTTCTAACACATCAACTTTGAGGACAAAATGTTCACTTGCTGCCTAATACAGTGAGGAGAACAAGTATTTGATACACTGCCGATTTTGCAGGTTTGCCCACTTACAAAGCATGTAGAAGTCTGTAATTTTTATCATAGGTACACTTCAACTGTGAGAGACGGAATCTAAAACAAAAATTCAGAAAATCACATTGTATGATTTTTAAGTAATTAATTTGCATTTTATTGCATGACATAAGTATTTGATCACCTACCAACCAGTAAGAATTCCGGCTCTCACAGACCTGTTAGTTTTTCTTTAAGAAGCCCTCCTGTTCTCCACTCATTACCTGTATTAACTGCACCTGTTTGAACTTGTTACCTGTATAAAAGACACCTATCCACACAATCAATCAAACAGACTCCAACCTCTCCACAATGGCCAAGACCAGAGAGCTGTGTAAGGACATCAGGGATAAAATAGACCTGCACAAGGCTGGGATGGGCTACAGGACAATAGGCAAGCAGCTTGGTGAAAAGGCAACAACTGTTAGCGCAATTGTTAGAAAATGGAAGAAGTTCAAGATGACGGTCAGTCTCCCTCGGTCTGGGGCACTATGCAAGATCTCACCTCGTGGGGCATCAATGATCATGAGGAAGGTGAGGGATCAGTCCAGAACTACACGGCAGGACCTGGTCAATGACCTGAAGAGAGGTCATGTGGTCTGATGAGACAAAAATAGAGCTTTTTGGTCTAAACTCCACTCGCCGTGTTTGGAGGAAGAAGAAGGACAAGAACACCATCCCAACCGTGAAGCATGGAGGTGGAAACATCATTCTTTGGGGATGCTTTTCTGCAAAGGGGACAGGACGACTGCACCGTATTGAGGGGAGGATGGATGGGGCCGTGTATCGCGAGATCTTGGCCAATAACCTCCTTCCTTCAGTAAGAGAATTGAAGATGGGTCGTGGTCGGGTCTTCCAGCATGACAACGACCCGAAACACACAGCCAGGACAACTAATGAGTGGCTCCGTAAGAAGCATCTCAAGGTCCTGGAGTGGTCTAGCCAGTCTCCAGACCTGAACCCAATAGAAAATCTTTGGAGGGAGCTGAAAGTCCGTATTGCCCAGCGACAGCCCCGAAACCTGAAGGATCTGGAGAAGGTCTGTATGGAGGAGTGGGCCAAAATCCCTGCTGCAGTGTGTGCAAATCTGGTCAAGAACTACAGGAAATGTATGATCTCTGTAATTGCAAACAAAGGTTTCTGTACCAAATATTAAGTTCTGATGTAATACATAAATACTTATGTCACGCAATAAAATGCAAATTAATTACTTAAAAATCATACAATGTGATTTTCTGGATTTTTGTTTTAGATTCCGTCACTCACAGTTGAAGTGTACCTATGATAAAAATTACAGACTTCTACATGCTTTGTAAGTGGGCAAACCTGCAAAATCGGCAGTGTATCAAATACTTGTTCTCCCCACTGTATATCCCAGTAGTCATAAACCTCCTCAATTTAATTTAATTTCACAGTGTATGCATAACAAACTAAATTTAAATAATTTTTAGCATTTACAATGTCTACTTGGGTTTGACAAATCTAAAGGCATCATGGATTTTTATGGACTTTTTATTAATCTTTTATTGTCCTTTTTTTGTACTCGTCTCTTAATGTGCATTGTGTGGAAAAGAGAAACTTGGACGTTTTGCATTCTTTCTCAGAAGGAAGATGTATATGTGGTCGGCATGATGTGAGATGCAAAGCCTTGGAAGTTTATAGCACTGTTTTTCTGTATACAAATGTGACCATCACAGATGTACTGCACTGACAAGAAGAGGTTGTTCCTAGCAACATCAAACAGCAGAAGATATGCACATAAATATATGTGGAAATCTGTTTGAAATGTGTCAGATATGACATGGATCATACACATGCTCACAGACACCCTCAGCTGTCTTTCTGAACCCAGAGCTTGGGGAACAAGAGGTTAACCAATACAGGTCATGTGAAGGGGAGGGTGTCAACGTCACACTACTGTCTCTTCTAACTGTTTGCCTCATGACATGGATTGATCCTCGCTCATGTTGCACACGAGAGACATGAGGGGTGCATGAGAGGGATCTTTTCTGTCTTTCACAGATGAGAGGAAAGGGAGAGTGGTGAATAAAGCACAAGAGAGGGCAAAAGAAAAGAAAAGAAGAGGGAAAACAACATCCAGAATAACATAGCTGTCTAGTTGGGGGCAACAGGGCACAAAGAGAGAAAAAAAAAGTAGCTGGAGAAAGTGAAAGACTTCTTTCCCACTCTCAAACTGTACATTTTATATGCATACTCCACCATCTGACAGGTGATTTGTCCTTTTAGATGAGTTGTAGGTTTTTCTATTCAATTTGTATTCCATTGTTACAGAGCAGAAATCTGGGTCTGTCTTAAATAGATAGCTGAACTAATTATTTTCCGTTTCAAATAATGAAAGAATTTTTATTTTTGGGTGAACTATCCCTTTAATGCAAAACTTCAGCACAGAGTGTCTATTGGGTGGTGAGGTTAGTTTTCTCTTTTAATCCTAATTATGTTTCTGGATCCCTTTGCTGCTTGCATGTACCAAAATCTGTGAAGTAACTGGTAAAGATAATCTTCATGATTAATTTGAATTGCATTAATTGAACAAACAGTGAGATAATGCAGTGGTATTTCACACTTTTATATGCTAAAATATGCAAAGAAATTAATATGGAATATTTAAAATAGATACACATATAATATCTCCATTTTAAAATGGATTTTCAGGGTATGTCATGCTTCCTGTGTGGTGTTAAAGCAATTGCTACTGCTGCGCCTTATGTGATGGAATCTGCATGCTGTTTTTAAAGGGTTAGTTCACCCAAAAATGAAAATTCTGTCATTAATTACTCACCCTCATGTTGTTCTAAACCCATAAGACCTTCGTTCATCTTCAGAACACAAATGAAGATATTTTTGATGAAATCCGAGAGCTCTCTGACCCCTCCATAGACAGCAATATAATTAACACTTTTTAGGCCCAGAAAGGTAGTAAAGACATCGATAAAATAGTCCATGTGACTCCAGTGGTTCAACCTTAATTTTATGAAGCGAGAATACTTTTTGTGCACAAAAACAAACAAAAATAACGACTTTATTCAACAATTTCGCTCTAACCTGTGCCAGTCTCCTACGCAGTTTACGTTGTAAACAGTGCAGCGCTTTCGAGTTCTACGGCAGCCGATGCTGTTCACGTGAGCACCACGACGCACGCGTGTGATGACGACGCGGGGAGATGCACTGTATTTAACGTAAACTGTGTAGGAGACTGACACAGGCCAGAACGGAATCGTTGAATAGTCGTTATTTTTGTTTGTTTTTGCACACAAAAAGTATTCTCATCGCGCCACATGGACTATTTTAACAATGTTTTTACTACCTTTCTGGACCTTGAAAGGTCTGATCAGAGAGCTCTCGGATTTCATCAAAAATATCTTCATTTGTGTTCCGAAGATGACCGAAGGTCTTACGGGTTTGGAACGACATGAGGGTGAGTAATTAATGACAGAATGTTCATTTTTGGGTGAAATATCCCTTTAAGTTTTACTTCCTCCGCTTGCTAATGTCAGTGAAAATAACTCAGATTTTCCCAGGCATTTCAATTACACATTATATTAAAAAAAAAAAAAAATGTGAGCAGAAGGTTTATCAGAAATGTGGAGGTGTTTTCCAACAATCGAGATATCAAGCTGGTGTAGAGCCAGGTTCAGACTGGATGATTAGATGCCAGGTGTAGAGCGAATGAATGTGTGGTGCTATCAGGGTAGTTATTTTCCTATTTGTCATCATTTGCACTACATTTGTTATTGTGATTGTGCTGAAATGTTTGTGGACACCTCACAGCGGTATTTCTATTTTCACAGTGCTTTACAAATTGTTGCAAACAATATCACTCACAGATTCACAGTGCCTCAATGATTGATGATATATTTTTGTAAGCCAAAACCCAGAAGTGAGTTAACATCTTCTGGTTCCATTTTACAGTCTGAAAATGCTGGGTTATTTCAACCCATGTTTGGGTCACATATGCACAAACCCACACGTTCGTTTACATTTTTTGATTAGATTTTAAACCCAATAACTGGGGTTCCCTTACAAAAAAATAAGTATACTTCGTTAATTTTATTAAGTATACTTAAGTAAAGTCCAAGTATATTTTAAGTATACTTTATGTAGTAAGTATACTAATATCAGTATACTAGAAGTATACTTGTAAGTGTACTGTTTCAATACTACTTTGGACTATATTGACCCCAATTTTTCTTAGTGTATAAAAGTATGCTTTAAGTGTACTTTAACAACAACAACAACAACATTTATTTATAAAGCACATTTAAACACAATACGGATTGATCCAAAGTGCTGTACAGAGTATAAAGAAGATCTACACAAAAAATAATTACAGGTTTTCAAACGCTAAAGAATAAAAATATGATTTACGAGTAGATTTAAAAATGTCCAATGAAGGAGCAGACCTCACATGATAGGGGAGACCATTCCAAAGCTTGGGCCCAGCCACCGAAAAGGCCCGATCACCCTTTGATTTATAGCGACACCGAGGCACAGTTAAGAGCAAGTGAGTAGAAGATCTAAGTGCCCTAGCAGGACAGTATGGCACAAGAAGATCACTTATATAACTTGGTGCACGGCCAGACAATGCCTTATATACAAACATAAGGATTTTAAAATCAACTCTAAATTTAATGCGAAGCCAGTGAAGAGATGCTAAAATAGGGGAGATGTGGTCCCTCTTTTTAGACCCAGTCAGCAGTCTAGCAGCCGCATTTTGAACAACTTGCAAACGTAATAATGAAGACTGAGGGAGACCAGAATAAAGAGAGTTGCAATAATCTAATCGTGATGTTACAAGAGCATGAATCACAACTTCTAAATCTTTGCTTGAAAGGAGATGCTTCAATTTTGCAATAGATCTTAAATGGAAAAAGCTTCCTTTAATAACAGCACTAATTTGTTTATCAAAAAATAGTGAAGAGTCAAAGATCACTCCAAGATTTTTGATTTGTTTGTGTACATTTGTTGAGAGAGGACCTAACTGGGCTTCCAGAGCAGGGGAAGAATTAGCAGGACAACCTAAAATTAAAACCTCTGTTTTATCTTCATTTAGCTGCAAAAAAATTATTTGCCATCCACCTCTTAATGTCATTTACACATTTCAATAACACATCAGATGAACCAGTGGTGTCCAGCCTTACTGGTAGGTAAAACTGGGAATCGTCTGCATAACAGTGATATGAAATGTATTTCTGAAAAATGAGGGCCAAGGGAAGCATATAAAGGGAAAACAATAAAGGTCCCAAAATGGATCCCTGGGGCACACCACACAAAACAGGTGCAGGAAAAGTTCCCTAAATATACAGAAAAAGTCCTATTCGTGAGGTACGAAGCAAACCATTGTTATACAGTGCCTTTGATACCTACCATACATTCTAGTCTTTCAAGAAGAATGTTATGGTCAATGGTATCAAATGCCGCACTTAGGTCCAACAAAACCAGCACTACACAAGAGCCTGAATCCAGAGCAAGCAAGATATCATTTGTAACCCTCAACAGAGCTGACTCAGTGCTATGTAATGATCTAAACCCAGATTGGAACATGTCCAAAATCCAAAAAATTCTGAAGCTGTGAAAACACTACTTTCTCCCAGAGCTTAGAGATGAAAGGCAGTTTAGAGATTGGCCGATAGTTACTGCACATTTCCGGATCAAGTTGAGGTTTTTTCAACAGAGGTTGCACATTTGCTAGTTTAAAACTAGCTGGAACAACACCTTTGGCTAGAGAGCTGTTAACAATAGCTGTTAACTAATGGTAGAAAAAACATCCTTAAACAGACGAGCTGGGATAATATCTAACTTAGAACCAGAACACTTCATAGTAGATGTTATATCTGCTAACTGAATTGAAGAAACACGTTGAAAGTTAGACAGACAACTCATAGGGCAAGGCAGCTGCAATTGACACGGTTCAGAATAAACAATGGAGCATCTAATATCATTAATTTTTTGAGTGAAATGTTTAAAAAATTTTCACAAAGCTCTGCAGAGGCTTCAGATAAAATATTCACAGTCAGGTTTAGAAGAGAATCAATCGTGTCAAACAGTACTTTCGGTCTCTTCGCGTTGTCAGTAATTAATTGAGAAAAGAAATTAGACTTTGCCTTCTTTACTGCCATTTGATAGTTGAACAGACTCGATTTTAAAATATCAAATGAAACCTGGAGCCTATCTTTTTTCCACTTTCGCTCCGCTTTTGTAAGTGTAAGTGTAACAGTGTAAGTGTAAGTGTAACAGCAGTAAACTTTGAGTACACAAAGTTTTTCGTTTGTACTACAACTATACTACAAGTGAACTTATAGGTATACTAGTTTACTAGTCAAATACTTTTTTTTAGGGATGCACGATATTATCGGTACGACATCGGAATCGGCCGATAAACTCTTAAAATATAAAAATCGACATTGGCCGTTATGAAAAAATTATGCCGATATGCCTTACCGATATGATAACGTGTTGATATGCGCCTGCAATAACTCACGTGTGCAAGGAGTGCTATTGCGATAAGATCATGTCAGTAGTGTGCTCATTCTTGAAGTGAACTTGTATGTCAACAAGCAAATACATTGCATGTATGGTGATTTATATTGACAGTTTTTAAATGCTGCCTTGAATTTGTGAATGCGCGTACAGAAGGACGTGACCGTCAACAGTGACTCCCCACTCTCTAGCGCGTGCAGGCGCAGCAGCCTCCACAGCAGCAGAAGCCTCCTCCAGGTCCTAGTGCCCACCCACTAGAATGTTATATATATTTAGTGGGGGCGCTGTTGTTATAGTAATAAAATGAAAAGTAGAATACACAAATAACTTGAAGTTACTTCTTTTTCTGAATAAATAAAGCAGTAATGATGTCATAAATCAAAAGCATGACACTTGTAAATTAAATACTTTTATATACAGTTTATTAATCTGTAATAAAATTTTATGAAATGGATGATGAAATATAATCCAAGGAGCTCTAAAATAATTGTAGAATTTTTTATTTTGAAGTTAAAGACAGCATCAACTGATGTCATGCCACCCCCACTTCATGTGCACAAACGTTAAATCCAAAAGTAAAATATTTAGGTTACAACTGCATCTGTCTGGGGTGAAAAATTACTGACTTTATTATTGTTATTTTCAGAGCTTTTAATATACTCTTATTATAAAAAGAACTTTATTAACATTTATTTATCTTTAACAAGTATCCTTTTAGTAAGGAGACCTCAGAAATCTGAAACCAGAATGAAAAAAAAGTTTTTGCTCAAAATGGTGTTGTTTCCAAACAAAGGGAAAAAATAAACGTATATCGGAATCGGTATCGGCATCAGCCAAAATGAGTTGAAAAATATCGGCATATCAGATATCGGCAAAAATCCAATATCGTGCATCCCTACTTTTTTTAGCACATTTTTTAGTTTATGAAAGTACACTTTGAAGTATACTCTTAGTAAACAACTAGTTTTCTTTATAAATCAATATTTTCAAACAATGTAAGTTTATAAGACAGTATGTAAAACTATGTGAACAAAGTATTTAATAGGCTACTATTTTGAGTACAAGTATAGTCCAAATATACTTAGACCTTAAGTATACTTAAGTGCAATTTTAAGTATATTTCTGAGAAGTAAATAAAAAGTAGACTGAAAGCATACTTTCTTATTTTTAGTTTAAAAGAAGTATACTAACAGCACACTTGAATAAACTTCTTTTTCGTAAGGGTTTTCCATTTTTGACCCAAACATGGGTTGAAACAACCCAGCATTTTTTAGAGTGTCCCGAGTGTTTTTTTTTTTTTATAGATTTTTAGTTAAATGCCTGAATTAAGGTTTGTGGTTAACACAAGCTCAAGATATTTTCATATTCATATTCTATAACTTCAGTAACACACCCTTAAGATTTTTTAAGGCTTTTACTTGTCCTGAAAATGCGATTGCTAACAAGGGGTTAAATGGGACTACAGATCGTGGCCAAATGATTAGAGAGTCAGACTGGTAACCCGAAGGTTGTGGGTTTGATTCTCAATACCGGCAGGAAGTAACTGAGGTCCCTAATCCCCTAATCGCTCCACCACAGCAAAAATGGCTGCCCACTGCTGTGTCCTAACTTGGATCGGTTAAATGCAGAGGACAAATTCACGTCACTATTAAATGTCATCACACTGAACAGGTAAACTCATCTACTCTCTAGTCCGCTTTCACAGCCTTGTTGTGTTTATAATCATGTTCTTGCAAACTATGACTCAAACTCGGACCGAATGCAATGATTGGACGAACATTTTATGGCATATGACATATAAATACATTTAGATGACTTGACTTAGTGATTGCTATCAGGATGTGAAGAGACTTTCAACCAGCATAACAAAAAATGTTTCTGGAACAAATCACCTACCCTGCCTTTAACTTTGTACTTCTAGTGATTATATTAAGATTCAAAATTCATAAAATATGTGAAGATTGTCATAATAAAACGTGTAAGAATCAAACTTTTGTTGGTCACAGAGCTTATTTTCTGCAATAATCCAAAAGACAATAGAAAAATCCTATTGGGTTTTTGTCGAGGGAACCAGGCTGATGCGAACTTCCGGGTTTGTTTGCCAAAAAGATGTCATCTCTGCAGCGCTCTATTGAACAGGAAAAGAAAGTAGCTACCTGTCACTACTATAAATGACCAAAACAGAGTAATTTTTACAGGAGTTTTTCAAGTACAGGCTCTAAAAAGTACAAGCATTATAGAACGGCACAAGCTCATCGCGGATGCCGTCATGGCACTCAGAGCGGAATGCTTACATGTTTACTGTTGGCATAATTTTGTTTACCTTGACATTCCCTCAGACAGCTTGGAAGACAGGCTTCATTTGAGAGGAGGGAGCTGGAGGACAGGAGAGATTGAGGGAGGAAGTGGAGCTTCTCTAATGGACCACACATCTGTCGAGAGCTGTCCTTCCATGCTGACTGCAAAAAATATAAAAAAAACCCACGTGGCCCCATAGGTCATTATATCCGTAGTCGAACCCCCACGGCGCACAGCCTGTTGTACCGACCCGAGCCCATAAACGACCGACGCGCACCTTCATCAGTGGCCGGTAATGAGTGCGTGCCCTCACCTTAATTACTGTCGCAGTTGGGAAGGCTGTATCGGTAGGTAAAATCGCAGGCATGTATTTGGTTATGGATACAAATGTTCCACACATGTTTGTTTGCAGGAGGCTGTAAACAGACAAATTAGCCTATTAGCATGCGTGGAGGTTTTGATAAAGTGTCATCATTTTCTTTTTGGGGAGAAGAAGGTGGTGATAAAGTGTCTGGCAGAATAATGAAGTTGAGGTGGGGACGAGATTTCAGAAGCCTCCTTTTTCCAGTCTAACCTCCCCTGTTAGAAGCGAACATTAGTTACTAAAATGTACTTTTGGCCTTGTAATCGCTTTCACTTGAAACGGATCTGCTGTGAGATATTGGGTTTATCAGCACTCTTTAAAGTTGCAGTACATAAATTCTGCCACCACCAGGCAGTAATAAACACTGTGAAACTGTTAGCACCATCCCATATATTTTAATGACAGGCCATATGTTTTCAAGCACATAGCTTTGTTGTTTGCCACATAGCTAATTCCTGGGATTTAGGTAATGCTTTTTCATCAGTTATAGAGATTGTTTTTAAGTAATTATCTCGTTTATTTATTTACAGTGTCCTACAGCAGTGTTTCCTACATTCAGTTTTTGTAGGGACACACCAGCCTTCATCCTATGCCTTATATAATATATTACACAACAATAATACTATTTTTGTAATATTAAAATATTACAGAAATGGTGTTTGTATATGTCAGTGTGCCCTTGCATAAGTCAGTTGGCCCAACCCTGGTCCTGTTGTACCCCCAAAACTGCACATGTTGGATGTCTCTCTTATCAGACACACCTATCTGAGGTCTTACTAACAAGCTGATGATTAGGGAGTCATCTAAATAACTGTGCAGTGCTGCAGTACTACAGGACCAGGGATGGGAACCACTGAGTTGGCACTTATTAACAATTAACACCACCGTACTCATCAGAAGTGTCATATCAGTTGATACAGTAAGTGGGAGGAAAAGCATCGGTGCAGAAGTCAATCAGTTAGCAGTAGGCTACCGGCTAACAGCCAAGCTCTGCCAGATGGAGTGTTTTCTGGATTCACTTGGGTAAACACATTTGCTGTAAAGCCCCTTAGAGATGTGACTAGCACAAAACTAAAAATCCAGGGGACCATAGTATTACAGACTTTGGGTTGGGCTCTTTTTAATTAGTCCAGTAAACAACCTATCCATCCATTGGCACCCTAGGTAAATATGAGCAAAAATGGCTGTGAAAATAAATATGCATTTTTTATCCTTTTGGTCTTTGGTTATTTATCCATCTTTCTCCAAAATCAATGGAGTCTTGTTCTATAATGCCTGATGAGTTTGGAGAACACCTGACAAGAGATCAGAGACCATTCCTCCATACAGAATCTCTCCAGATCCTTCAGATTTCCAGATCCATGTTGGTGCTTCTTCTCTTCAGTTCACCCCAATCATTTTCTATAGGGTTCAGGTCAGGGAACTGGGAAGGTCATGGCAGAAGCTTCATTTTGTGTTCAGTGACACATTTGCGTGTTGATTTTGATGTTTGTTTTGGATCGTTGTCCTGATGGAAGATCCAGCCACGGCCCATTATAAGATTTCTAGCAGAGGCCGTCAGGTTTTGATATTTTATCTGTTGGTATTTGCTAGAATCCATTATACCATGTATCTGAACAAGATGTCCAGGACCTCCAGCAAAAAAATAGGCCCACAACATTAAAGATCCAGCAGTATATTTAACTGTGGGCATGGGGTACTTTTTATCCCCGTTTGCACCAAACCCATCTGGTGGGCTTGCTACCAAAAAGGTTTCTTCAAGCATCTTGGAGATGTTGCCACAGTTTTTCTGGATTTAGTCTGTCTCAGTTTTTTTCTGTTTCTTCATGTAATCCCAGACAGACACGATGATGGTGAGATCAGATCTGCATGTGGAGCACCGGCTGTTGTCAGACTCCTTGTGCATACAAAAATCTCACTGGATTATAATAATTAGTGTGCAAAATAAATGTTTGGCAATGTAAACTGATATTTCCTACTGACACAATACAGCAAAGATATAAATAACTGGCTTAAAACCATTTTGTTTTTGGGGGGTGAAAATACTAACGTGCCTAAGACTTTTGCACAGTACTGTATATATATATATATATTTTTGGCCGTATTGAGAGTACATGTTATCTGAACAGAGCAGCACACCAGAAGATCTGTTGAGTGTGCCCTCGATGTAACTGTGACCACAGAGAGTTCTGGTGTTGTATTTGTGACAGTAGATTGCTCTGTCCCTCATCTCTGAGAACTGCTGCGTGTGGAGTCCAGACATGTTCTCTGCCTTTTTTAATTGGTCTGTATCGCAGCTTGGACATTGCACAGGGCCATACGCATTGGAGCAAATGTGCTGACAATGAATGTGTGTGTGTGTATCTGTTGAAGACAGCCTGTTCCTTATTGGACATGGTTGCTGGTGAGGGGATTGGCCTTCTCTCCACTGTCTCTCTGTACCAGTCTGATACAAGTGATCTGGCCATGGGTTTAAGGACAGAATTTCACCCACATGGACACATCCACACATGACAGTACACTATTTTTGTTTCTTACAGACACACACACGTCCACACAAACACTTTGGGGAGACCATCATAATAATGGGCCTCCATATGCTGTGAAGCTGTGTTTCAGTGAGGAGCTGCAGTGTGGTGATAAAGGCCTGTAAGAGGTTTGGGATGTGCTAAAACTATAACAATCACGCAACGCTTCATTGCTTTCCTTTACTGCACTGACTTTCTGAGGCCGATGTTATGCTCTCCACTTTCTGGCTGAATTACCCAGAGGCGCTGTGAAAGTTACTTCACTAAAGTTTTTCCCCAGGTGTCTTGACATTCCAGGTTAGCGATATATGCCTCGACTCTCGCATGACCACGAGAGTAAAAAAATAAATAAGTAAAGAGTGTGTAATTTTCATTGTTCATTAGTTGGCTAATTATGACTCCAACTGTCTGTCTCCTTGGGGAGATGCTGTATTGACCAAGATGTCACATCTCCAGCTGCTGTTTGATAGCAAATATCCATCTTTCTCCAAAATCTCATTAAAGTGGGCATATTTGTGTAACCATAGTTCACTTCCATGGTACATAACATTTCTTCTAGCTGTCTCTCTCATAGTGGTGGAAATATACTCTCATAGTGTTTTCTTTTCCTTTTCTTTTTTTAGCAGTAATGTCAGAATGGACTTCTCTCTGAAACACTCACACCACTCACACCAGGCACGACACAACAAGTTACCAGCGTCATTTTTCTGTCCTTATTGAATGCAAACATGCTATCATATGGTATTATGATGTGACAAAACTTATAGCACAGCTTCAGCTGGTGCCTTGAGTGCACACACACTCTATATATATATTGATCAGGCATAACATTATGACCTAATATTGGTCCCCCTTTTGCTGCCAAAACAGCCCTGACCCGTCGAGGCATGGACTCCACTAGACCCCTGAAGGTGTGCTGTGGTATCTGGCACCAAGATGCTAGCAGCAGATCCTTTAAGTCCTGTAAGTTGCGAGGTGGGGCCTCCATGGATTGGACTTGTTTGTTCAGCACATCCCACAGATGCTCGACTGGATTGAGATCTGGGGAATTTGGAGGCCAAGTCAACACCTCAAACTCGTTGTTGTGCTCCTCAAACCATTCCTGAACCATTTTTGCTTTGTGGCAGGGTGCATTATCCTGCTGAAAGAGGCCACAGCCACCAGGGAATACCGTTTCCATGAAAGGGTGTACATGGTCGTAGGTAGGTGGTACGTGTCAAAGTAACATCCACATGGATGGCAGGACCCAAGGTTTCCCAGCAGAACATTGCACAAAGCATCACACTGCCTCCGCCGGCTTGCCTTCTTCCCAGAGTGCATCCTGGTGCCAAGTAAACGACACACACGCACCCGGACATCCACGTGATGTAAAAGAAAACGTGATTCATCAGACCAGGCCACCTTCTTCCATTGCTCCGTGGTCCAGTTCTGATGCTCACGTGCCCACTGTTGGTGCTTTCGGCGGTGGACAGGGGTCAGCATGGGAACCCTGACTGGTCTGCGGCTATGCAGCCCCATACGCAACAAACTGCGATGCACTGTGTATTCTGACACCTTTCTATCAGAACCAGCATTAACTTCTTGAGCAATTTGAGCTATAGTAGCTTGTCTGTTTGATCGGACCACACGGGCCAGCCTTCGCTCCCCACGTGCATCAATGAGGTCATAAATATTTCATATATATCATATGTTTCATAAATGTTTAAACTTCCTGAGAATCCTGAAAAAAATGTATCACAGTTTTCACAAACATATGAAGCAGCACAACTGTTTTCAACATGGATAATAATCAGAAATGTTTCTTGAGCATCAAATCAGCATATTGATTTCTGAAGGATCATGTGACACTGAAGACTAGAGTAATGATGCTGAAAATTCAGCTTTACATCACAAAAAATAAATTACATTTTACAATAAATTAAACAAAAAATATTTCACAATATGATTGTTTTTACTGTATTTTGTATTTTTTATAAGAGACCTTTCAAAAACAAAAATACCAACCAATCCCAAACGTTTAAACAGTGCTGTATGTAAAATTATTGAAATCAGGCCATTCATTTGTAAATTTTATTGCTCAGAGATTGCTCTTTCATAGCTCTTAAATGTAGACCACAACCTCACACACAGTTTATCTTTTTCTGAGTAGACAAACAAAAAACACAGGTAATAATAAACTCAGCTGAAGGGTGACGAGATGAACCTGTGGAGCAGCACACTATCGATGCTAGCATTAGTATCTTCATCAACCTTGCATTCTCAGAAAACAGAAAGTTCAGGTCCTGCTTAAGCCAACACACTTAACAGCAAAGTTGTAATTGTAACTATTAGTTCAGTGCCTGGCCTATATCCCTTTCCAAGCGAATCCAGCGTTAGAACAGACTCAATCTTTTCTCCTCAAAAAAAAAAAAAAAAAGCAACCCACAGAGTAAATCTTGACAAAAGTGACCCGACTATAGCTGGATTAGCCTAAAATGTCACAATGTCAGATTTGTTCTCAGAGTGGCTTCACAATCTGTTTTTAAAACAGATCTTTATTTGTGAACAATTTGATTAGTGCGATAATGAATGAAGGCTAATTCTATCAGCCAGTGAGCTCCACTGCAGTTCGTGGATCCAAGATTGTCACTGAGAAGCTGATGAAACTGATGTCACAAAATCATTCTAATATGCTATTTTGGTGCTCGATTATTAATAATGGTTCTTATTATTATCAGTGCTGAAAACAACATTTATTTGAAATAGAAATGTTTTGTAACAATATAAATAATTTTACTGTAGCTTCTGATCAATTTAATGCATCCTTAAAGAGTACATAACACACAAAGTTTCTGCCAGTCTCATGTTAATCTTGAGTACCTATAGAGTAGTATTGCATCCTTCATATCTCCGAAGTGTCTTTAGTTTTATCATATTTATAAAAGACAGATACGCTGTACCGATTCTTTCCGAAAACAGCCGAGCTCGTGCAGGCGTGCGGTGGGCGGAGCTAAAGAGTCACGACCACACACACACACACACACCTATGACACACACACACAGTACATCGTGGCATTATCCCTGGATAACTTTCGATTCACTATACGTTCATGTTGTTTACATTATATATATGCACTTACACGCCGATTGCCAACAAAACACAGACATTTGATGCAGTTTCACTCACCGCCTGTGGTTTTGACTCAACAAACAAACACACTTGCAGAATTCCGTTTTCCTTGGGTTATTTGGGAAGCTGAACAAGGTTATCTTTCCCTCACAACCAAAAACACACTTCTTTAGTGACATTGTTGATTTTCATGGTCTAAAAACAAAATGACAGCGTTGCCGACGGTTACCATAACCGAACAAAGCTCGTTGATGTGCGTGCTCTTGCTCTAGTTCTGGTTGATGTGTGCATGCGCTCATCCGGGAGAAGTGCCCACTGCCCATACAAGCAATTCCGCACTTTATGAAGTCATACAGGGCCATACTCGAAAAAAAAACTTTCCGAAACTCTTTCGAATCCTGAAGGAGTGTATTTGGCACAGAAATACTCCATCATACGTCCAACTCGTTTTTTGAAATAATTTTGGCCATGTTTAGCATGAGAATCCAACTCTTTAACAGTGTAAATAAGTTAGAATACATGAAATAGCATTAGACCCCCCCCCTTTAATGCAAAGCTTATGTATCATAGTTTCCACAAACATATTAGATAGCACAACTGTTTTCAACATCATGTGACACTAAAGACTGGAGATGCGGAAAGTTCAGGTTTGACATCATAGGAATAAGTTGCATTTTAAAATATATTTAAATAGAAAAAGGTTATTTTAAATTGTAATAATGTTTCACAAAATTGCCTTTTTTCATAAAGTCAGAATAAGCTTCTTTTAAGTGCTATCTGCCTACTCTGCCTCTCAGTGGTGTGTGGAATGTGATTATTTCAGCTCTTATGAGACAGTAATTGTGCTTTTATGAGTATTGCAGCTAGGAAAAGGACAGACAGCGATTGACAAAGAAAATAGAGAGTGACATCAAACCAGTCTCGGTCACATGTTAACTGCCGGGGTCTCTGTGGACTTGTCCAGGTGAGCTATTCAGCACACATTTCTTTGCCCATGGCATAAGTAAAGCTTTAATTTAGTCTCTCTCATATCCCGTGTGGCCCCCTGGTGGGTCAGCGATACAGAAAAATATAGAGGGAGAGATATCAGTGGATGAGAAAAGCAAAGTCATCCTTCTCTCTCAGCTCATGTCTACTATTGCATCAAAATCCACTGAGATCAAATGGATTTTATTTCACATCCCTTTTTGTGGAGTTACATGACACCTTCTTAAGGCGTTATCATCACTTAAAGGGGAAGTGTGCAATTTCTGAGCCACTTGCATCATCAAACAGAATTGAAATAATAAGTGAACAAATAAATAAAAAATCCTCCACTCATCCGACATTGTTTGGACAAAGTCTCAGCCTAAACTTTGATAACGTTTGTTGTATTTTTCAGTGGAATCAGTCTACAAATTGTTTACTTAAAGTTGTTTCTGCATATTTAACATGTACATGCGTTTTTTTTTTTTTTTTTTTTTTTTTTTTTTTACCTTTAACAATATTGATGTCAAGGATAATAGGGTCTGAAATCACCTGGTTATTAGAGGAAAGCACCTTCTTCAAAAACAATCACCATCATCATTATGAAACTTCACTCTAGGTTCATTAAAAGGCTCATATCATTAGCAATTAATTTGCCTTGATCTATTAAGATAAAAGAGTTTGATATGAAAATAGTATTTTTCAGCACTGAAAATTTACATTTTCATGTACATGCCTACAGTCACAATGCCGATTTTGTCTTCAAAAAGTTGTCTGCCCAGTCACAGTAAAGTACGGAGCCCCTAAAGGGACATGGTGATGGAAAAAATCTAAGATTGAAGGAAAAAGTATATTTCGTTTAAAAAAATAAATAAAACAAGAAACAGTTTCTCGGGGAACGCAAAACTTTTGTGAGTGAACACAAAGCATTGAAATATACTTTTTCCTCCTATCTCATTTTTTTCCATCACAGTGTCCCTTTAGGGGCGCCGTAGAGTAACACGCAGGGAAAACAAAAGATATCATTCCTAAACACAAAACAAACTAACAATATAAGAGTAAAATGTAAAATGGTCATTTAATTTAATTCTCACTTTTAAAAAAATATTTGATGGAAAAATATAAAATAAAATAAAATAAAATAAAAAAATACAGGAAGATCAAGATTGACCTTGTCAAATGCTCCTTAAATTCAAATGATTTAAACCTTATGGAATCTTGCTGGAAAAAAGAAGATCGATTTGTTATGCAGTCACTGGAAGAATATTTGTCCATTCCCGTTTTGCAATAAGATCTTCTCAAACTCAATCACACAGAGGATTTCAAACAATATTTGGACTCCGGACGTTCCATAAAGTGTCCTGGCCTTCCATAATCAAGTCTGTTTGCTTTTCACTGCAAGATAGTTCGCCTAACGCCCCATAGATCCACCTTAAACAAACTCACAAGGCTTAGCAACAAATCAATACTTTCCACGATCGATAGAAAAAGAGGCAAACGGCTTTTTTGTGCCAGCTGACTTCTTTAGGGACAAAGAAAATCCATCTTCTCTCCTCTCTTTTATAAGCACTTAATTATATTTTGTGAAATACTACTGACCCACTTTCCCCCCAATGCCCTGTGGTCACACAGACTGTTTTCTTGCTGTGTTATCTTGTAGGTTATTGATAATTCAGAAATATATGTTGTCGTTTGTGTGGCTTGGAGGATGCTGGCATGCTTGATTAATTGCAGCTGCCACTAGAGGGCATCGCCTGAACTTCAGGGGCACAAATGGCAACGCTATAAGTTAATGGATGATTTCTATCAAAAGCAAGATGATGCACCACATGTGTAATTATTACCACAGCTGAATGAATTTGCATTAAAGCAAATAAACTGACATTCCCACATGAGAGTGGCAAGATGATTATGAGATTAGCTTTTTTTTATGCATGCATTGAAGAAACGTCCACTGGATCATAGTGAATGACTTCCTTCCAGCACTGGTGCCATTTTTTACCTTCCATTCTCTCAGTCTCCCTCACCACCAAATCCATACCTGCTTTCATGACAGATAGAGTAGCCCTGGAGAGAGCCTGGCATGACAGTATATCCACCAGATCAACAACACAGATCATTTATCACATCTCATTAGCTTTTTACTTTCATTAGAGAGAGAAGAGAGTAAAGCCTTGTTTATGCATCTGCTGTGAAGCTCTATAGGCCATGTGTGCTCCCTTCATGTCGCTCAGTTTATAACTTCAGGTTCTACACACCACTATTTTCTGAACTGACAAGTGGCAGTGTGTAGAAAATATAAGCTTAGACAGTGGTAGAGAAGTAGCTTGCCAAATTTACATTTACCCAACCCATGTGAAGATGTATGTAAGCAGTAGACAAAACCTTTACTGCACTCTGCATTATAGACCTTTAAGATGTCAACATTCACAATCACTTAATGCATTTGAGTAGGCCTACATGTTAAAAAAAAAAAAAATATATATATATATATATTAATTATTGGGGAAATTTACTTCAAAGTAATGTTACTCCCTTAAAAAGTAACTAATTGCATTACTTAGTTACTTTTTATGGAAAGTAATGTGCTATGTTACTTTTGCGTTACTTTTTCTTAGCAGGGCTAGGCTTGCTTGTCTGTTTTCTAATAACAAAAAAAGTTACATTTTTCGCAAATGCAAAGGATCTATTGCATCAAAAGTGAAATGAATAAGCCTCAGGCTGAAGGAAATGCAAATTTACGTACAGTAGAGGGCGCAGCTCAAACAACCTTTCAGCTGTGCTGCCATTCTGGATAGCAGAAGAATATGATGCAGGAGAAAGTTCAACAGTCATTTTTGCTTATTTGTATGGTTGAATTGGATCATTGAATGAAAGCAGTGAAGACAATGGTTAATAAAGTAAGATTAAATACATAAAGTACATTTGTGTATTTCACTGCATTTCACTGTTTTTATTGATTTTGAGGAATACTGAATCTGAATGCCTGCTCACATTTAGTCCAGAACTACAATAATCATCATTACTCACAATTTCTCTCAAAATGTGGACAAGAGAGCTGTCAGTCAATACATGGGAAAACAAAGTAACTTGCAGTTACTTATTTAAAAAAGTAACAGATATTTTTTTAAAGGGGTCATGACATGAGAAACCAAATTTACCTTGATCTTTTGACACATAAGAGGTCTTTGTACCTTTAAAACATCCTGGAAATTTCAGAGCTTAAAAGGTCCTTCTCATTATAAACAAAGCATTCATTTAATTAAGCTCCAAAAACAGCTCTTTTGGATATTCGGGGACTTGTGACATCACACAGGCAAATGCATTTGCATATGACTGCCTCCAAAAACAAGTCATCAACAAATTACTTTGACTGGTTACGTAACACATTATTTATAATGCGTTAAAAGTGGTGGTCCCTGGTCAGAACACTTTACTTAAAGCCTTTATATATGCGTTATAAATGTCTTGTAATGTTATAACCTTATAATGCATAGTATGGTCTCATGAATATTTGTAATACATTATAATACTTATGTTACGCCTTTAGAAAGTATAACGCATTAAAACACATGACAAACAACCAATTGCAGATGTAACAAGGAATCTGCAAATATTATAATGTATTTTTGGTTACAATTATTTATGAAAAAAGATATAATGCATTATAATGTACATTATGAATACCTTTATAATGCACAATACATAAAGGCTTTAAGTGGTACTATTTTTTAATATTACTTTTAGCTTTTACTTTTATTTCCAGTTAGTTTTTTTAGTAATTTTAGTGCTTCAACTTAAACTTATTTTAGTTAGTTGCCAAGTAAACATGCCTAATTCTCCATTGACGACCATTCAAAAATAGCTGCATATTCTGATGGAGTACATTTTTTTTGCAAGCAACAAATAAATGTTATTATTATATCAGTATATTACTGTATATAAAAATAATTTATATTACATAAAGTTTTATGAGTTATTTATTTATTTAGTTAGTTAGTTAGTGAAATACTAATTTGTAAAAATTTCATCTGCTCAGCCAGTTGCATCTGGATTCATCCAATAAAATTAAATCGGCATGAGGTGGTGCACATTGCCACGTCACTTTTGGCTTAAATGAACAAATCAGTGAAACAGAGAGTGTAACCAGAGGTGAGACAGAGAGAGACACACAGCTGTACAAGCTTGCACATATGTATCTTTCCTCCTCTCTGTCTGACTGTTTGACATGTGGTTTGACTTGGCTTGTGCCAGATGAGCTCTTCCTCTGACAGCTGGATCCAGGCCGATCAATTCTCCCGGGTCTACCTGTCAGTCCGCGTTTCCTAACGCTGTCTAAAGCGGCGCAGGCAGCCCTTCTCTGTCCTTCTCTCCTGTCATTCTCTGTCCTCTCCACTATCTCTTTCTCTTTATAATTCAGAGTTAATTTAGAGAGCATTCTGCACTCGCTTGCTGTAATGTACCTTCTCTATTAGGTTCGCGCAGGGTTAATGTGGTGAGTGTCAAAAAACATTAGCGTTCAGTATCAACAGACCCCAACGGACCCTTGGTGATGCGATATGTATCTCAAGATGGAGCACAACTAGATTTATGTTTTATGGCAGATAAATTCACCAGTATTTGCTAAAATGTTTTGAGTCGTTTCTACGCCATTTCCAGCGTGTTGCTTGGTGGTTGCTAAGGTATTCTGAGTGGTTGCTAGGGTGTTGTTTGGTGACAAAAGTGGCCCTCTTTAAGCCTCTACAATTTACATTTATATGCCCTTGACAGACACTTTTATCCAAAGCAACTTATGTCACATTTTATCATTTCATTCATCCCTACACTCAAAAGATTCAAAAAGAGGGTTTTCACAGCGATGCAATACAAGAAATATTTTGGGCTCCCCAAAGAACCTTTCTGTGAACAGTTCTTAAAATAAACTTTTTTTTTTTCTAAGTGTGAAGAATATTTTAATAGTCTCTTTAATAGAACCTTTTTTCCATTATAAAGAACCTTTTGTGCAATGAAAAGGTTCCATGGATATTAAAAGGTCTTCATGGAACCATAGATACCAAAAAATAACGTTTATGTTTTAAGAGTCTAAAAAATTATATGATCAATATTATGACAACATATGTTTTTGCATTGCTTTAACTCATCAAAATAATTTTTAAAAGTTATACAAGATTCAACTCACAACTCAAGTCAGTTCAGTGTAATTTAAGTTGAAATGACTTAAACATCCAAGTTGATTGTACTTTTAATTTTAAGCAGCAACTTTTTTACTGTAGGAATCAGTTTATTCATTCCAGTTAGGAATCAATGCAAGGCCGTAACCATGTCTTGAACATTGGGGGGAGCAAGGATTTTTTTTTTTTTTTTTTTTTTTTTTTAAGGGGGAGGGGTGGTCTTTTTATTTAAAGAAATTAAGTAATTAAAGGATTAAAAGGGATTTAAGGGAATAAATAAATACAAATGGTAAAATAAGTAATTATAGCCTATATATTTGTGAAATAATCAATTTAAACTCTTTGCAAATAATATGTTATTTAAAAAAATGCACACATTCACTCTTGTTTGAATGTCTAATATGTCAAAAATGTAAAAAAAAACATTTCTTGTCTCATTACATTCAGTTATGAATGACATCATCATTTAAATGATAGCATATTTTCAATTCAAAATGGCGAAATTGCATTAAAAAAGTTGAGTAGTTTGCATCACTGTATGTTACTGTGGGTCGTTAAACATATCCATCGTAAAACAGTTTTCAAATATTAAATGTTTAGCTAGTTATATCTTATCATGCACGCACTCTTTCACTGTAAAAACTAAAAGCATTGCGTTGGAAATTCACGCTCGTCTTCAGTGAACATTAAGCCCCGCCTTCTTTGATCTGATTAGCCATCATTTTGACATTGAAGAGCGCTGTTAGACCACTCAGTTTTTAAACGTCTGTCAACAAACAACAAACAGAGTGGTACGTAATGGAGAACAACATTAAGAAATATCATATATTGGGGGGGACAATTTAGCCATTTCCAATTATTGTGGGGGACTTGTCCCCCTCAATGCCTATGGTGGTTACGGCCCTGAATCAATGCCATAATAACTTTTATGTTGGTAGCACCATGCTCTACTATAATTTTGGGTTAAAAATATAATAATAAATACAAACCCGATTCCAAAAAAGTTAGGACACTGTACAAATTGTGAATAAAAACAGAATGCAATGATGTGGAAGTTTCAAATTTCAATATTTTATTCAGAATACAACATAGATGACATATCAAATGTTTAAACTGAGAAAATGTATCATTTTAAGGGAAAAATAAGTTGATTTTAAATTTCATGGCATCAACACATCTCAAAAAAGTTGGGACAAGGCCATGTTTACCACTGTGTGGCATCCTCTCTTCTTTTTATAACAGTCTGCAAACGTCTGGGGACTGAGGAGACAAGTTGCTCAAGTTTAGGAATACGAATGTTGTCCCATTCTTGTCTAATACAGGCTTCTAGTTGCTCAACTGTCTTAGATCTTCTTTGTCGCATCTTCCTCTTTATGATGCGCCAAATGTTTTCTATGGGTGAAAGATCTGGACTGCAGGCTGGCCATTTCAGTACCCGGATCCTTCTTCTACGCAGCCATGATGTTGTAATTGATGCAGTATGTGGTCTGGCATTGTCATGTTGGAAAATGCAAGGTTTTCCCTGAAAGAGACGACGTCTGGATGGGAGCATATGTTGTTCTAGAACTTGGATATACCTTTCAGCATTGATGGTGCCTTTCCAGATGTGTAAGCTGCCCATGCCACACGCACTCATGCAACCCCATACCATCAGAGATGCAGGCTTCTGAACTGAGCGCTGATAACAACTTGGGTTGTCCTTGTCCTCTTTAGTCCGGATGACATGGCGTCCCAGTTTTCCAAAAAGAACTTCAAATTTTGATTCGTCTGACCACAGAACAGTTTTCCACTTTGCCACAGTCCATTTTAAATGAGCCTTGGCCCAGAGAAAACACCTGCGCTTCTGGATCATGTTTAGATATGGCTTCTTTTTTGACCTATAGAGTTTTAGCCGGCAACGGCGAATGGCACGGTGGATTGTGTTCACCGGCAATGTTTTCTAGAAGTATTCCTGAGCCCATGTTGTGATTTCCATTACAGTAGCATTCCTGTATGTGATGCAGTGCCGTCTAAGGGCCCGAAGATCACGGGCATCCAGTATGGTTTTCCGGCCTTGACCCTTACGCACAGAGATTGTTCCAGATTCTCTGAATCTTTGGATGATATTATGCACTGTAGATGATGATAACTTCAAACTCTTTGCAATTTTTCTCTGAGAAACTCCTTTCTGATATTGCTCCACTATTTTTCGCCGCAGCATTGGGGGAATTGGTGATCCTCTGCCCATCTTG